>CM056554.1:16257500-16592500 GCA_029721515.1 Synanceia verrucosa
TGCTGCTATCTCTCCCTCCATCTGCATGTGTGAGGGGTTGTACTGGTGTGTCAGTAATAACAATGTACCAGTGTTCCTCTCTGCCAATTAGCCTGACCATAATTACACAGACACATATGGAGCTGTCAATCATCAGGCTCCTCCACACAGGAACTCACCCACCCAGCAGTGAGAGAGAGAGAGAGATAGAGAGACAGCGACAGCGAGGGAGAACGACAGTTTCCAACAGCTAGCTCTATACCGCTCCAAACGACCACACACTGTGCCAATAAGTAGCATGAGAAGAGTTTCGTTCAATTACTCCAACTGTGCAGCAATCCCACAGTTCATAGGAAAATGCCATGAAACAGCATAGCACTACAGCAAGCTATTTTTGTTTTCAGCTTCATTCGTAGAAGCGGTTGTAGTGAACTGTAGAAGTAAGCTGTTTAGTGTTAGTTAGACCAAAATGCTGACATGAAAATTAAATGGTCGCAGTATGTAAATGCACATTTGCCATCATTAAATGATGTGGATGGTGATCTTCTATCTTGTTGTCATTGATCCCTCTATCAAGCGCCTGTGTTGTGAAAGACTATTGCTCTGTGCCATCGAGCAAACATGGGCAGTGTAGTTTGTTTTGAGTCCATCCCACCTGTCCTGCTGCTGTGAATACTCACTAGAGCACCAAATTTGTGTCAGTCCATGTCCAAAATAGCCCTTGACAAATTTACTCCTGTTTGAGTAAAGAGTAATGTTTGCCTCATGTGGGCCTCATGTATCAAAGTAGCATACGCCAGGAAACGTAGCGGACGCCAGCATCCACGCTCACGTTCAGTTGTATCAACAGTGAAACACGCCAACTTCATAGCTAGCTTACCCCTGGTTTTGATGTTTTTGGTCCATTGGATATAAAATTCTCATAAAATGCAGTTGAACAGGCTAACATTAAAGCCAATTTGCAGCGATAACAGGATTCCCCTAATGTAATCAGAGCTATCGACTGCACTCACGTTGCAATAAAAGCACCATCTCAGGATGAATATGTTTCGTTAACCATAAACATTTTCACTCCATCAGTGTGCAGATTATTTGCAATGCACATATTCATCTGACCACCATCATTGTAAGGTGGTCTGGCACCACACACCGTTCATACATCCTAACCAATAGCATGGTCGGGAGCAGGCTACAGACGGGCATAGTGTTGGACAGCTGGAGTTCCCCCGACTCGTGCTTTGCATGTGTGCATCCCCGATTATCATCTAAACACATGCAGAAAGTCACAAATAGCTTCATTAGCAGCTTTCTTGAATTACACTCCTATTTCACATCAGTGCGATGCATCAAATACAGCATATGTGATGTCTAATACTGTGCTTTTAACTCGGGTAACCATGGCTACACATTGGTGTTTGTCCTCCTGCTTTTAGCCATGGTAGTAATCGTGGTGAGGAGAGCCCCAGCATGGAGCCTATTTAAATAAATTTGCATCTTTGTGTGGCCGTGGCGAGGAAGGAGCATGATTTCAACATGTGCGCTCCTTTCTGTGTGGAGTTTGCATGTTCTCCCTGTGTCTGCATGGGTTCTCTCTGGGTACTCCGGCTTCCTCCCACCATCCAAAAACATGCATGGGGATTAGGTTAATTGGCTAATTTAAATTGACCGTAGGTGTGAATGCGAGTGTGAGTGGTTGTCTGTCTCTATGTGCCCTGCGATGAGGTGGCGACTTGTCCAGGGTGTACCCTGCCTTTCACCCTAAGACAGCTGGGATAGGCCCTATGTGAGGATAAGCGGTAGATAATGGATGGATGGATGGCATTGCACTTGTGGTTATATTTTCCCTATTATGAAAGTACTAAGCCTTGAGAAGTAGAGATGAGAAAGTGAAGGTTTTGGACATTCACTCAGTATGAATACACTGATCAGACATAACCATGTCATGACCATCTGCCTAATATTGTGTTGGTCCCCCTTTTTTCTGACAAAACAGCCCCAAACACATCAAACTGCTCTGCTCTGTGGTATCCTGACTCCTTTCTATCTTCAGCAGCAGCAGCATTAACTCCTCTGGTCTGTTGGATCAGACCACCAGGACCAGCCTTCACTCCCCACCTGCATCAATGATCCTTGTCCTCTCATGATCCTGTCTCTGGTTCACCACTGGTCCTTCCTTGGACCACTTTTGATAGATCCTGACCACTGCAGACCAGAGCTGCAGTTCTGGAGATGCTCTGATCCAGTCCTCCAAACATCCTCCAGACGTGTGGTTCTTGTTGTCAAACTCACTAAAATCCTGATGCTTTCTCATTTTTCCTGCTTCTAACATCAACTTTGAGGAAGCCATAAAATATGTCCTTTGCATTGCAGAAAAAAAATCATCACAGGAGAAGATCAAATGAATAATGAAGGACACTGATAGCATGTTTCAGATCAATAAAGAAACTCCTTTAACAAATGATGCTTAAATCTACATAAGCCACGCATCCAGCAGCATTAATGAATGCCTGCTTTCATGCTTGTAAATAAATGCAAGCAAGTCCCAGTTAATAGAAGGGCTGATTTCCCCTGAGCATCTCCAACAGAACTAAACAAATGTGTTTCATAATAAAGAAGATAACATGCAGAGCACTCAAGTTATTTGTCATGCCTTCAAATCTTCAAACAACTGCATCCCCATAATTTCTGCCAGTTATCTGGTAGAAATGATGAGTTGACACTTGCATCAACACAAGAGAGAAATGGTAGAGAGAGTATTCATGAAAGCAGACAAGTGTGACGAAGCGTGTTTGAATATCTCAGCTAAGATCTGTGACCCTCGGGAATGAAGGTGGATGAAAAAAGTGGATAATAATGATTATAATCATAGTGATATTAACAACAACTTTTATTCAAGTTACACTTTCATAACAGGAGTTGCAAAGGGCTTTGCGAGATAAGCAACGATGAACAAGGAAAGCAAAACAACAGGTAGGAGTAGGTCCAGGATGAGGTCCAGGATGTAGAAGAGTGGGAGGAAATTCAAAAATCAGGAGAGCAGGAGGAGACAGAGGAGGAGATGGGAAGAAAAGGAGGGATGGAGGAGGGGGAGGGAGAGGTGGAGGAGGTCAAGTGTCCCAGCAGCTTACCTCTGGGATGTCTTCTTGTACTTGCGCCTGACAGAGAAAACAAACATGAGAATGGTGAGGCATCAATTGAAATGTTATTCTTGTATCCATGTTGGATTTATTTTTCTATTTAACACAGAAATAAAAGACATTTAGACAAATTGTCACAGTCACCAAAAATGATCACTTTCTTAACATTTGATAACATGTGAATGAATTACTGGCCAACTAAGTCACATTGTCTGCCTTTCTGGTTTGACTGAATAATGGATAGATCTTAATCTGAATGAATTTGAATGAAGTTAAAAATCTTCTCGCGCACAGGTGACCTTACATAAAATCTAAAAATGTTTCTTCATGACAGGCATGTGCTTCCAACACCTGACATTACCCCCAAAAAAAGAATTATTCTGGACCAAATATGTAGATTTATAAGTAAAGTTCCTTTGATTGCACCGGTTGTTTGCTTTCTCTTTTTGTCGGTCTCAGCAGTCATATGATCAGTTGTGTTCACACTGTAAATTTATAAAGAATGCAAATGCTTACAATCACTTATGCAGATGAGGCGTTTAAGAGAGGGATAATCATATGCAAAATAAATGCAGACACACACACACACACACACACACACCATTCCACCCCCTGACATCCTACCTTCTTTACCACACACACACACACACACACCATTCCACCCCCTGACATCCTACCTTCTTTACCACACACACACACAGACACACAGACACACACACACACACACACGCACACACACACACACACACAGAGGAAACCGACACAGTCACATAAAAACACACCTACTTTCACTTACTCTAACATTTGGCCTAAAACCCACCCACACCTCTCTGAAGAGATAACATCATGGCTCTAAAAGCTGAATTCACACACACACACGCACACACACACACACACACACACACACTTAAGGCACTCATAATAGCAAAGTGGAGGGAAGGATGGACCCACTACCATTTGCCAACAGACATGGATTAAAATTCCAGTCAGGCACAATTCACAGCACTTAGCTTGATTTGTTGCTCAATCGTTTTCTGTCTTTCCCGAAGCTCAGTGTGAAACTGCAAGCTAAGGAAGTTATTACCTGCACAGGTATGTTAAGAGCCCCCCAGACCAGCAGGGAAATAAAGATGGGGTGCATCAAACAATTACAAAAAAGACAAGTGTCACAGTCAGATGCTTGTCTTCAAGACTGTTTGGAATTTCAAACAGGAAATTATACAAACGAAAGCAGAAGGGGGTTTACAAGAAGGATATGGATAAGAAAACACATGAAAAAAAATAACACAATGGTCTGGGACAAACAAAAGTATGGCCATTTCTTATTCTCCTCACCTCCATTCCTGTCCTGTTTCCTCCCTTGTGCTCCCCCACCACCACACTGAGCTTGGTTTATGTCTAAATGTGTGTGTCAACAACACAGAGCTTCTTCTAATTAGAAGGCTTTAATGCAGCATCCTCAGCATAATGAGGATGTGGGTTGAAAGGGGTCATGGAAATTCCAGGAATTATTGTAATTATAAAGGTCACAGAGAAGTTCACACAAGAGGAATTTTAACCCTGTTAAAGGACATTTTTGGGATGTTTTCAAACGGTTAATCTTGGCGCTTATCTTAATTTAGTTGGTACTTCAAAAAAAAACCCAAGCTGATAACGGCCACCTTGATCCTCCTTGGACCAAATCTAAGCTGCCCTTCCCTTCAGGGAGCGCTCTGTGATGAACTGTTGACCAAGTGATTAAATAATTCATTGATTTCCATTAATCAGTGGGTGACGTAGAGGTTGGGCATGTCGCACTGATCTAATTTGTCAATGGAAATCTACTGGACTCCATTCACTGATGCAAAAAGTTATAAGAGAAGTAATAAAACAACAACACTCTGCTCATGCCTTGATCAGCGGATGTCACCAAGCTTTAGGCCCTGCGTCATTCAAGGTTGAGCTGAGGGAAAACTGTCCAAAGCAAATGCTCTCTCTGTCTACCCATGGATGATTGGTGTACTCTGTGGAGTACTCTGTGCCAGAGAGAGTGCTGTGATAGCCACACACAAACACACACACACACACACACACACACACACACACACACACAGCTGCCAAACAAATCTCCTAGGATGAGCTGGCAGCACATACAGTAAATGTCACCAAGCTGCCAAATACACATCCAATCTATATCATCTACACCAACACATGCACATCAACCTTTACAATCACACACACACACACACACACACACACACACAAAACCATATACTGCATCCTGTCTTATCTCTCCCTATTAAACTCACAACACACACTGCAAAGTGTCAACATCTGTGGGGGCTGCCTGTCAGTTGGATCCCCCACTCTTCTGATGGAGGCTCTTTGTGAGATTAAAGGCTAATGTGATCTCTGACACGCAACAGGAGCCCTCAGAGCACCCAGCAGAGGCCAAAGGCCCAGTCCAATGTTACATTTATCTGACTCACTATCCATCAAATATCCAAAAACATAGTTCGTTATGATAGGGAATTTATAACGGTGACCAAATAGAGACTATGAAGTCATCATCAGAGGGTGATGGTGAATGGACCCACATACCAGGCTTCTGATCCAGCAGAGAGAGAAACAGTGACCATGGAACGAGAGAAATACAGTGACGTGGAAATAACTAAAACTGAGTGATGTGAAAGGAGATGGGAGGAAGGTCCATAGATGAAGCACAGCATCATGAAATGGTTCATTCACTCAGTCAGTCGTCTGTGGTGCAGGAGGAAACTGCATTTCATTCAGACCTCTTGCAGCAACATGAAAGGTTTTTTTTTTAAACACAACCCTCCTAGCAACAATGCCGCCTCCTCCCCCTACTGAGCAAGACGGAGGAGAACTGCAAATGGAAACGAGAAAATGTCCACTTCAACTTGCATACATGATGTGTGGGGCTCTCTTCACCGGCCAAAAGGTCACAGAGGTGTTGATTGGTTGGGGGATGTGAGATAGTACTGAGCTTTAAAAAAAAAAGAAATCAGGAGAAATAACAATGTTGATGAGAGACAAAAGACTGGTAGATATACGTGAGCAGAAATTGGAGAAAAAAATAGATTTAAAAAAAATAATAAGCCAAAAATATGCAGTCATTCAGCTGGTGTTAACAGGTGTTTACAGGATGTCTTGCATGAGGGGCTCACCAAAACATCATTTTATTGTGTCTTAATAACAAATCTGGTGCGTGGGAGTAAAAAAGTACATCAATGACTTAAATAAGCATGTAATAAGGGTGCAAGTGTGAGGAAATCTCCCTCAGATAACACTTAAGCTCTGACGTACTTTCCTTTATAAACAGTTCAAAGAAAGAAGCTCAGAGGTATTTGATTTTTCTAGTTCCGATCACTCTCTCTCTCTAGTTTTTCATTCAGTCCACGCTTGGTTCTTACTCTCTCACAAACTGACACAGTGATTCAACTCAAACATGCTGTAAACAAAACCAGTGTGAAATGATTTTTGTGTGACACCCAAGCTTTTTCCAAGCTTCATCCTTCCTGTGTGTTTATATCAGAATGTATGACAATATGTGATGAAACGATTCCAGCTGAATTCACATAAATATTAAATATTGTAAGCCTAGCTCAGGTACTGCTTACATCTCACAAACACACACACACACACACACACACACACACACACACACACACACACACTTGTTGAAAACAGTAAAAGTGGATATACTCACAGTCCCCGGAGTCTGAGCCAAATCTTTTCAATCTGTTCTGGCTGGAGGTATTTCAAAGCGGTGCTTTCAAACTCCTCGATCTCTTTGGTGGGAGACTCCATGTCAGAGACTAAAAGACTTCCCGATGTGCCAACGGGAGAGCAAAAACTCTATAAAAAGTTTAATCCCTCTGAAGTGTGAGCGGTGAGGAAGTCGCAACAGCGAGCACAGAGAGGTTGTGATGAATCCCAGGATGTGACCAAGGAGGTTTCTTCTGTCTTCTCTCACTTTTGAACCCAGAGGTGCGACAAGCCGTCCGTCATTCTTCCTTTTACTCTCCTCTCTCCCTTGTTTGTGTGAAGGAGTGTGTATGACTGAAACTCAACAGCACCCAGTGCAATGCTCAAGCAGCTGTGAGAGTTGTGAAACAGCCCACTGTACCTCTTCCCTTTCTCTCCTTCTCTCTCTCCCCTTATCTCTCTCTCTCTCGCTCTCATTCGTTCACTTCTCTCCTGTATGATCACAGGGGTCCTGGAGCCGTGCCATGCTCTCCCAGGAACAACGGGATGCAGACGGCAGGGCAGTGCAATCCGGGATTAACGCTCACTGCCGAGCTCTCCACACAAGAGGGAGGGAGGAGAAACACCACCAGTCAAATAGAGGGAGGAGTCTGGCTGATAATGAGAAACCATGTCCTGTTTCATGTACTGGAAAAAACAGAGGGAGGGAAACGAGTGAGGATGGAGAGGAGAGACCAGGAGGTGAGAGTGCCCAGGATTACTGTAAGCAAGTATTTGCGTAAAGAAAAAAAAGATTCTTTTCCTGTCAAACAACACAACAGCCACGGAGCTTTCTCCTTCTCTTTTTCACTCTCTTACTTATTTCTGCAAGAGTGTAAATATCATGGAGCAAAGACAAACTTCATCAGCAGCGTAGATCAGCATTCAAAGTGAAGAAAGATCTGTATGTATTCATCTGAAAATGCACATGTGCTATACAACATATTAAATGTCATGCCAGAGAGGATTAAATGGTGTACAGACAGTGCATTGACACTGATTTGACTGAGATTACTCTGATCCATTGAGCGCATTCAGGACCGGCCCATATTCAATCCCTCCTCCAGATACAATATTTCTCCACTCTGTCTCTTGCTCTCTCTAACGTACACACAACACATTACATCATGTGCTGCAGAGAGTCAAAAATGTCCTTTCTGCCTCATTTAGTCAGATAATGTGGGATTTAACAGACCAGTTTCAAATTTAAGATGGTTTTACAATATCTGTGACCGTATAAGCCATCACAGTGCAGTGAGTCCTCATCATCCATCCATGATGAAAGCTGCATGAGTAATTAAATGCTGTAGGTGCTGCCTCGTACTATAGCATCTGTTTGATCTCTGAACAATTTTGTTATAACAAGAAATTTCAACATTTTTACTGAGATGCCAGCTCCCTGGTGGTGATTTTGATATTTTCAGATCCCTCAAAAGATATTACATTGCTAATATTGGAAATTGGGCAGCACAGTAGTGCAGTGGTTCACACTGTCGCCTCACAGCAAGAAGGTACCGGGTTTGATTCCCGGCCCGGGGCCTTTCTGTAAGCCGTTTGCATGTTCTCCCTACGTCTGTGTGGGTTCTCTCCGGGTACTCCAGCTTCCTCCCACCATCCAAAAACATGAATGGGGATTAGGTTAATTGGCTATAGGTGTGAATGTGATTGTGAGTGGTTGTCTGTCTTTGTGATGAACTGGGGACTTGTCCAGGGTGTACCCTGCCTTTCACCCTAAGACAGCTGGGATAGGCTCCAGCCCCAATGCGACCCTATGTGAGGATAAGCGGTAGATGGATGGAAATTCAAAGTGTACATCTATAACTTTCTGAGCCTGCTTTCTCTTCTTGTCCTCCTTAGTGAGCTCACTGAAAAACACTTCTCATGTTTTGCTTCATGTCCCAAACCTGATGATGACTCAGCCTAGACCCCCTTCTTCAAGGCCCCTCTTTCATTTACTTGATGCAGGATGCAGGGATAATGCTAGGACGCCACCTCAAAGAAGCCCCTGCTTTCATCTGCTGAGATGGGTCCTCCAAAAGGAGAGAGGAGAGAGGTCTGCCTGAGTGCCATGAAGCCTGCTGAGGTTCTCTTCAAAGGCACACTTATCTATGTCTCTTTCTTCCTCTATCTTTCAGTTTCTTTCTCTTTCTGGCTGTTTTTTTTTCAATTCACTCTTCTTTGCTGAGTTTTTTTTTTTATATACTTTTTGTGAAAGTATACCGGCCCCCCCAGGAGATCTCAAGACACAGGCAGAGCTGACAGGTCAACTTGAGGGGAAACCACAACAGCAGCTTCAGATTTCACTGCTCGCTGTTCACAGGTTTACACCCCAGAGACCAGATGTCCTGTGTCATCTGTATGTGTAAATGTGACACTGGAAAAGGTCTGTTGGTGAAAGGTTCTGTCAGAGGCACTGAGAGGACCAGAAGGGTCGATTTTTAGCTCCGTTGCACTCCAGATCAATTTATTTACACGGGCATAGAAAAATATACAGCAAGTGCATTTGTGACTGAAGAACAAGTTGTTAGAAGTTTACAGGAGCTGAGTCTTGATTGGGACGCTGCGAGAATCAGATGGTACAATCTGGGTATGGGAAGAGAGGAAGAAATTACCTCCACCGTTCACCGCCTCCATACAAGAACAGCTGCATGATTCAGCATGACATGACTTAATCGTTAAGGTATCAGAATACTTCAAAGTGTGTCAGAAGGATGGCCAGCGGCTGTTACCGCCACCCCAAAGCCTTCACCGCATCAGAATTTAGGCCAGGGGCAGTCTGACAATAACGGGAAGGTTTCAACACACCACCAGCGACAACATGGCGGCCTTTGAAGAACAATTGTCGGAAGGCATTGCTATCCTATTATTTAAACAATTATGCATCCCCCCGTTTTATGATGGGAGGCTTTTCACCCCACATTCAAGTGTGGCTGTTCAGAGTATTATCATGTTCATCTTCAGACATTATCGGATGACAGTGGATGAACTACTTCATTTTGAGGATATGCACATTGTAGGGTAGCAACTGAGTAGTTGGTTAAGTTTGTAGTGAAGCAAGTGTTAAGCCAATGACGGATGCTGCTGACTAAGGTCTCATTTCTAAAAGGTCAGACATACAGTACCACTCTAGCATGGCCATAGTCCTCCGTAATTGTCCGCTCAATTATCATTTCCCTGCAGATTATGTCTGGGTTTGATCCCACTGGACTCAGTTTCTCAGGATGATTTCCATCCTGGCCAGTCAATGAATGGTTGGGGACGGGGGGAGGTGGGTGTTAACGATGACGTTGAATGTGCAGCATTTGCATTGTAGTCTAGCTGGTTGTAGTTTGGCAATGGCGGTGGAGACGGAAGTGAAGGAAACCATTCAATCCGTTTGGCTAGGCTCCCAAATATTCAGCAATTGAAGTCGGAGCAAGCGTAAATTTAACCAGCTTTATTGCTGGCAAAGATGTCATGGCTTTACTCCCCATGGGGTTCGGTAAAACTCTTATTTTTCAGTTAACTCCGTTTGTGACGAAGGAGTTGGCTAGCCTGAATGCTAGCAGCACATTACATACATTACACGTTAGCGACTGGGTAAAATCAGATCCAGTCGTTTCAGACTTCAACAGAGTTCACGCCTCCATCTGAAATTGGTTCTCAATGGAGGAATGCCAAACCCTCTGTACGATAGTACAAGATGACAAGATGTTTGATTGTCACAGAACATTAAGCTCTAATACCATTAAAGAGTTAAAGAGAAAATGCTTATAGCATAAAATGGAAAGAAGAAAGCCTTGCTGTCAGCAGGCTCACAAATGCAGTCTTGTTGAGAGAGATGTGGCCTGAGCCTTTGCACCCAGAGAATCTGAGAGAATATTTAAAATACATTGCAAACTGATGAATGAAACGTTTTGCATACTTTGGCAATGTGGCTACAGTCTGAACCACTGGAAGGCAAAAATGCTCAGCATGTAATGAAATATTAGGAATACATGGAGGTAATTTGCTTGATCATCATTTCTAAATGATGCATCACTGTTGCAGAGGAATCTGAGTTATGAGCGGTCTGAATGACAGGTTTCTAACAAAGGCACATCCACACAGAGCAATGTCAAATTCATCACATAGTGAAGGTTTTGAGGGATAAGAAGCAAATACAGAGGATGTGAATAAAAGATTTGTTTAAACAGGTTTTACATAACATGTCATTCAATTTCGAGACTGATGAACCAACACAAGAGTGATAACTAATTGTCTCCCTTCACATAATGAACATCAAAATATGTCCCTGATTAATTATTATCACAACAACTGCTTACAAAAAAAGACTTAATGAATCAAGTCTTTGGAGATTTAATTATTTGTATGACTATGACAGAGGGACTGGTTGGAAATTACACTCTGCTAAGGTATTCTTGTCACCGTGCTCGGGCTTCCTTGAAGCTCACACATCGAAATCAGGACATTAACAGCCCAGGCCATTTGGAGGTACATGAAAAATTCAAATCTCATTTAAATTCCCCGGCAAGTTGATAAGGATATCTATGCATCAAAATAGCAATCGCCTCTGCGGTAATGACCACATTTTGGTCAGGATCATCCATCACAAAATCCAGTATGGTTTACCATCTATACTAAATTTCTCCTTCTGGACTGGGTGTAGTGGAAATGGGAGGATGGGTGGGCGAAACTAAGGGCACCTGGCCATGAAGCTATATTTATCTGCAGAGTGACGGAAGTGGAAAAATACCCCAGAGAGGAAACTTCCTATTACGTCAACCCCAGGAAAGATTCCTATAGGTCAAAGGTGATGCGTACAAGAGCTCATCTGACGATGGAGGGAAGTAATCTGGCTCAAGCATTTGAGTCACACAGAGACAGCTGACAAGAAAATAGAAACCGAAACAACTCATACCTCATACCAACAGCTGTGGAAGTTGTTCAGTCTCTAAACACTCATCAAAAAATGTAATATTTTTTATGTTCAAAATCCCTGGAGGGTAAACTCCAAAGACTTTGCGAATCCCCTGACTTTTCCTCTAGCGCCACCAGCAGGTCAAAGATTTTACCAATTCAATAAAATAAATAATGCTCAATATTGTGTGGGGTGATTGCCTGATATTTTAGTTAGTTAGTTAGATAGATAGATAGATAGATAGATAGATAGATAGATAGATAGATACCATTCATCTCACAGAGAACTTCACACATGGCGCCACCAGCAGGTCAAAATTTCAATAAGCTACCATGATTTTAGCATTGAGCTGTACCTAATAGTGGTGTCAACAATCGATTCGGCAATGCATCGCAATGCGGGGCACGCACTATTCTGCATCGATGCGGCAACGTTCCATAATAGATTATGTCGCTGTTTATTTTCTGGCCTCGAGTGGACGATAAAGTTGTGAAGTTTCAATTCTGCCGTATTTAAATTACTGCTTGTATTGCCTCATGACTGATGAAAAATTTGTGTGCAGTAGAATTTTGATGCATCACAATGCATCACAATGCATCGTAGAATCAAACTGAATCGAATCGTTACCTGGTGAATCGTAATTGAATTGTGAGGGCGGTGCCAATGCACACCTCTAGTACCGAAGTACAGCCTGAGCTGCTAGCATGACTGTAGACACCTTGGTGTTGTTTGACGTTATATTAGTGGCTTACTAAGTGTATGTAAATATAAATATGTTTTTGGATGGTGAGAGGAAGCCGGAGTGCCCGGAGAGAACATGCAAACTCAGAAAGGCCCTGGCCAGGGCTCGAACCCGGTACCTTCTTGCTGTGAGGCGACAGTGCTAACCACAGCAAAACATTGCTTACATTACTCCTACTTCAGCAGGCACAAGCAACACCGGTATCACATTGGAACCACATTTATGACCACCAGATAAAAATCTTGTCACTTCAGGATTGGTCCACAAATTGCCATTTTTCTTAATCATGCAACTATTTGCCTCTGGTTTGATTGTACTATGAATGATTCATACTGGACAGGTAGAGAAAAGTTAATGGGTTAACCGAAGGGTGTTAGTAAGAGCAGTTGGGAGGCAGCCGTATAGTCTAAATACAGACTGGATAACCCAAACAAAGTGCTAAAAGCAGCTTACAGGTATAAATAGCTTTGCCGCTGGGTGTTGCATTTCATTGGGATTGGCAGTACTAGAATCCCTTTTACAGAAGTGTTTTTGTTTTCTTTCATCAATGTCAATCAATATCTGTTTAGATTGTTGTTTAGATATTCCTGGTTAATTATTAATGTATTTAACACCTATCGTCAAGTGTTTTCAATATTATTGAGCTATGCAAAGGGTTTTATAACATAAAGCTTATATATAAAGATTGCATGTAATGTCTGCAAAGATTAGATTATTCACTAACCAGTGATCATGTGTATAGTTTGGATCTCATTCTACCTCGTCAGAAGAAATAATTATGACCACCATAAAATCGAAGGTGATTTTCTGTCCAAAAGGTCACTTCAGGGTCATGGCTCAGAAAACACTGCGCTCACTGTAATCCACACAACTAAAAGTGATATGCTGTGCAGACAAAACGGTCCCTCTGAGTGCCTCGAGCCTATAACTGCTCTGATCCTATTACTATATTAGCCCAACAATAAGGAGTGCAAAGAGGGGCCTATTCACATCATGGGTGAACCATTTGAATTCACATAGTGCATTTAAAGGCTGTAATGTGTGCAAAGTGAATGCACTGCTGTTGATTGAGGTCAGAAGGTATGAAGTAAGGGTAAGGGCAGATTAAAAAGATTAAAACTACCCTTAATGTAGTTTCAGCTCATTTGTGCATGAAAATGAAATTGATATCACCAGAGCAGAACCCTCTTCTGCAAAAACATAAAAAAATATGTTTATCAACATCTGGTCTTCATCTCGTCTTTGTTTAGACTCAGTTTTATAAAATAAAATGTGTTTTAATTTTATTCACCTCTACACTTAAATAATAATAAATTACAAATGCAAAAAAAGAAAAAAAAAAAGATGTTGAAATATACTCCAACCAACCAACCCAAAAAAGTAATGTTATTGCTGAAAGGTTGAAAGCTACACACAGATAATAAAAATCTGGACTTCATAGAGGTTAGGTACAGTTACATTTTTCATGTATTTTTTCTGTTGCTAAAAACACTATATCTAGCATATAGCAATGTGTATAAAAGCCCAGTCCAGAAATGTGTGGTGTCATGTGGCAGACAGCAGTGATATAGCACTTTAACATCATAAGTATGAGGTCATGCCTCAATCATTCTGATGAATAGCGCTGCCATTCGCCCACATGCTTCCAGTCACACTGGCCAGCAGAGGCTCATTAGCCGGCTAGTGAGGCTAGTGATGGAGGTTTTTGCTGCACAGGGGGTGTCAGTGGGGTTCTCTGAACCTGCGGGTCAGCCTCCAAAACTGTGGGCTGCCACAATGGAGACAGTGGCCTTAATCAACTGTAAAGTTCACAGCAGCACACAGTGTCCAATTAACCGGTAGATAAATCAGCTGACTATAGAAGAGTGTCTGAGTTTCAGCTGCATATGTGCACGACTGTGTGAATTCAAGTATCTGCGGGGATCCTGGTTACTGAATGTCTAATTGGGTGATAGCTCTGTTGCTACTGGGTACAACACAAGAAGATGTTGCAGGAAAAAAAAATATTTGGATTTGGTGCAAGCAAACTGAATGCTCACTTCTAACGAGGCTGATTCACTTTCAAACTGCACCAGTCACACACACTAGCAATACATATTGTCACGAGCCATCAATTGGTAAGCTTATAGTCACCATTGTGGTCTCTCTGGTTAGACTTTAGCTCTCTATGTATTAGTGATGCATTTTATTTAAAAGATTAATAAAAAAATGGTTCGATCATCTGGTGAAAAAGTAACATATTTTTTTGTAAAGAATAAGGTGTAATGATACATAATAAAAGAGCACCTCAAATGAACAACAACAGAATCTTTAACATTTCTACTTCCACTTTTTCATGTGCAAGTTAAAACATGCATAAAAACAGGTTGATGGAAATATAATTTTATATTATTTGTGGCAAAATGTCAAGCAAGCTTTTTAAATTAGATTTTAGCAGGCAACAGGCTATTTCAGCTATCTCCATCAATCATTATCAATAGGTTATACATAAATTACTTCTAACCTTTGGAATTGTAGTATTATACTACTCCTAACTACAGTATCAGTACAAGACATGCTGATCACACTGTGATTATCAAAGAAAATAAAAGCACCTGGCTCCTATAGCCTAAAATCACAACTGAACATTCACTAGTGTCACTAGTAATACAACGGTAATTAGTATCTAATAAAAAGGTTATTTTGACTAATGAGTAATAACTGACTCTTTCCAAATCTGTCACTTCCATTTTTCTCTCGGGACCAGTAGGGAAATAAACCTTAATGGCTTTTTGTGCTTTTTTTGTGTTTTACCCCTTTAAAAGGCTGAGCTGCAATGTTAAACAAGAATCAATGGATCAAAGTAGCCAAACCAGATGAGCATTAGGATGCTCATCTTGTTCATCAACAGGCAGAATGGAGACAGTTTTAAAAATATTTACAAGATGAAGTCACTTTTGAGTCACTGATAGGACTATCGCATATAAATTACAACTGGTGATGTGAAGGGAGGTGATGGGTACACAATTATATTAAGTAAAACATCAGTAATAACTTGTATCCACAACAGAGTTACTAGCAAATGTATTATAGCAATATTGCATAAACATAAGAGGGCTACAAGTGTCAAATTATGAGGACTTTATGTTACACAATGATACGGCAGTCTACACAGTATACACAAAGCCATTAAAAAAAATCACTGGTTTCATCTTTTGTGTGAAAACCCCATGTAGCCCATTCAAGATAGCAAGTGCTTTAAAATGCATAAGGCATCCCTAATGAACAGAAACAACAGCATGACACCAGCCGCACAGATGAGTGTGTTTGTACACTAATGGCTTCATATTGTTTTCTGTCCCTCAGTGTGTGCCTTTCAGCTTTCACTCGATTTTTTTGTAGCAGTTGTAAACTATATTCCTGGGACAATTTTCAGCAGCTGCCATAGTATGCTGCATATACTATGCTACTATACTAGTTGTTTTAAAGTGGAAAACTGCAACCAGTTTTAAGTGAGGTATTAAATTAGTAGGTAGTGCAATAGTTAAAAAAAGGTCACTTCAACAACCTGAGTTAATGACTGCTGTCCTTTAACTCACTCATCCCCATTATTCCTGCTACACTTCACGTGATCCCTCTCCATTCTCCAATAAAATTTAATTATCATCACCTGGAGGATAGCAGCCAGCTCTGGCCTCGGAGGTGACACGGTGGTTACATCATTTTATGGATTACTGCAAGTTCCTTGGCCATTTAATCACCTTGTGGCATAATCTTGCCATCTGTCATTCAGTCATAGAGCCCTGCTACTCCCTGTGGATTTGCCCTCCATTAACCACTGTTGGCCTGGCCAAAGACTTCCCCTGACCTTAGTGGGATTTCCCAGACAAAGATGTGAGGAAGTGGATGGCTGTAGGTTGAGGAGTGTAAATCAAATGCAACGGCTGCAACAAAATATAAACAGTGAACTACGCTATTTTGTGGAGGCCACATTTGCTTGTAAATCAGTATGACACACTGTTTGTGCTCCTAAAATGAATCACTCTCTTTGGCCTCAGCCAAAGATTTAGCTTAATATAAAATTATAATATTATATAAAAGCTTAATATAGCCAGGTGACATTGAAATAAGTCACTGTCTCTATGGACAAATGAACTGTTTCCTCTATGGAAGGTGAGAGTGCTTTTAGCTGCCCTGCACTGACTATGTTTTTCTTCCCTAAATCTAGGCTGTAGCTTTTAAATGAAGGAAGAGGCTGAGTCCAGCCAAATGGAAAATCACTTTTTCCTTGTCACCATGTACTCTGGAAAAAAAAAATAATTTACGCTCTGAGGGAAGACTGTGGCAGAGAACAACAGTACTATAATTTGAGATGGTATGAAAAAGCACCAGAGAGGAAGCATGTGTTACTGCAGCGAGACTTTACAGAGCAGTAGAGAAAGAAAATGAGACAATAGTCAAATGGGATTCCCACAATCTCATGCCAAACACACCATACATTATAAATCTGTGAATGCTTGCTCTAAATCAGCTTGCCACAACATTGTGTCGCTTGCATGCACTCAAAAGCTTGCTACCGCTCACTGGGTGCATTTTTAGCATCTTCTTACAAATGCTCACTTCTCGCCACCTGCGGCATTTGTAACGGTCTCCAGAGCCATCAAGGTTAATTGGAATCAGCCGTTAAAAGAGGTTCAATATTCTAAAAGTGACAACAAATTATGTTAATGGTGGTTTGAAGTCCTTGTTATCAAGGTGGAATCAATCTTGCCCACGTCCCTTGAGGTCAGCAGCCTTACATAGCAATTAGCTCTGTGTGTGTGTGTGTGTGTGTGTGTGTGTGTGTGTGTGTGTCAAGAATGTTAATGTCAGGAGAGAAGATTATTTCTTCATAAAAAGAAAGCAGAGGGCCTACTTCAAATGGTGTCAACTTTATAATCAAGTTCACATCAATCAGAGTCCAAAAATACCAAATGAACACACACTGCAGAATGATGACTCGTTGTGTTCGCAGCCTTATTTCCTCCCCTGCATGCTAAAAGCAATATTGATTGTATGCAAATTACACCTGTGTCAGATAATGAGCTGTACATGGCTGTCAATGTCCCACTGCAGCCTGACACAGGATTTTAATCCATGATAATCAACAAATAGTACAAAACCGCCTGGCAGCTGCAAACCTGATGGCGGTTTTCTCAGTGGCATCTGGTTCATCTGCTGCAGGAAGGTCGTCAGCCAGAATCTCCTCAGGACTCCGAGGGTCATCCAGCGGGGTCTTCTGCTCTTTGCCTTTGATCCCCATCCCTGCCGTGATGGCGTTCCACAAAGCACTCTGGGACTTTGAGCCTGCAAAAAAAAAAAAAAAAAATTTGAGTTATTTTCTATAGTGTCATAAATCAAGCTTTGATTTGTTTGGCAGTTTGTTTCATTATGTAACACAAAAAAAATGTTAAATCACCACTGGCTTTCAGGGTCTCAGAGAGAGGAGTAAGAGAACTGTAGCCTTTGTTATGCTGCCCCCATGTGGATGTATGTTGTCAAAACTAGTTTATCTTTGACATTAACATGTTAACTACACAATAGTCAAGAATTTCTACTACTATTACAGTTATGGCCATTTGTCCAAAACTTAAACAAAATCCAAATCAAATGGCCATTCTGGCACCGTCTGGATTAGGCTTTACACAGGTCCAATAAAACAAAACAATGTCCATACCAAAAGTGTGTTCGGTTGATTTATTTGGCAGGAAAACATACAGACAGCAATCCACAGCCTGCACCTTCTCTGATCCCTGGTAAAAAAAAAAAAACATACGCCCTGGTGCGCTACCAGCCCATCCCACTTGACCTACATTTATGAACTTTTACCTGCCCATAAACGTAAGCATAAACCAAAAAATACCACAATAGCAAACATAACACTAATAATTTCGGAAATGAACTTAAACCTCAATTAACATGAGCAAATAATAATACAAAAAATAAGTGTTTTATTACTAAAGGAAAATTAAACTACAAATAGCTCCAACAATTACTACAGGTACAAATTATACAGTGCAATTCTGCAGGATTAATCAACCCTTTTGACAAGATTGAATCTTAAAAAATAAAAACTGCAAGATGATAATGTACTTAATGTTAATATTAAGTATTGTTTCTACTTCTCTTTTTTTCTCCTTTACTTTTTGAAGAAAATAGTTCCCAATAAACACAGTTACAGATCAATAAGTAGCAGAGAAATTATTTTTGGAAAATGATGTTACTGAGAAAAGGATTTATTTCTGCTTCAATAACATCTCAATTTCGCTGATGAGTATCAGCAGCTAATATCTGATTAAGTGAGAGTAAAATTACATCTGATGGTGGTGACATGTACCGAAATAAAGGAATTTAGAGAGCTGACAAATAATTGAGATGAAACACTTACGTGCAAAGCTGGCCTGTGGTCTGGTGGAGCTCTCTCCATCTTCATTTGCCACTGGAGGGAAAAAACACACAGATAAAATGATGAAAACTTGTAGGTTGTTCACATGCAAGTATTAAAAAACATCGCACTTTTTATTGTTGTTGCCACACGCTTGTTCTAGTTGTATTCAAAATACTAAAAATTGTTTCCAATATCTGTAAATTTGTATTTGCCCATTCACAGTCCCCATGTTAGTCTTAAGTCTCTATTATTATTATCAGTTGTGTGACATAAATACACATTATATATACAACAATAACTTTTAATAAGCCTGCCCTCACTGGCTTTGCTATTTATTTCAGTGTCTATGTTTTATGTATTTTTGCTTCTTGAGATTAAACAAAATGGATTGTGCAGATGTATAATACACTCACTGACAGGAAGGCCATTTACTGTTCATTAAACACACAAATTGCCTTGAGATATGATTTTGAGTGATTGGAAAAGTACTATAATTGTTACTGCATAGACTGATGCCCTGCTGGAGTCTCTGCCCACTCAGCACTGCACACTGTGTAGCAGTGGTGAAGCAGACAAATCTATATTAATTTAACAGGTCAAAAACATGACAGTACTGTACAACACGTACATGCCCAAACAGGTGAACACTGTCACTGCTGAAGTTAGTGATTGTGTGATTAAGCTCTACCTTTTAGAGAGAGCCTCAAAATGTAGTTTTAAGAACAGCCACTAGATGTCGCCTGTGTAAACTGTAATGTACCACTTAATGCCATTAAATGTTTTTAAAACAGATGTTCTAAAGGTTCATTTATGTCAGTGGAAATTAAATATATGCATATTTGTTTCATTGAGTTGTTTACATTTCACATCTTTTGACCCAATTTTCCTTAGAGGTCACAATACGTGTCTATAAGTTAGTTATTGACATTATAAGAATGAAAAGGTGTGCTTTTAAGTTTGTCTAAGGTATATCCTTTTGCTATGTTGATTGCAGGTAAATTCAAAAATTCATATTGATGTTTGCAAATATTTATGCTGTGAGGCCATTTCACTGTATTCAATAGCAATTCTTTATTGAAATGGAATTTAAATTGACTTAAGATTTGTTTTTTTGTTGTTTTTGTTTTTCAATTTTCCCTGGATTATACTTGGGAAGCTCAAATTACAAGAATTCACAGTCTTTCTAGTTTGAAATTATTCTAAGTGAGGGCCATTTCATGCTTTCTGTGACACACCATTTTACACCCAGTTTACAACCCATTCCACTTTAAACATGCTTGTTTATTGTTTGCTGTAGCCATATTTTTCCATCATTAATTTTCAGACACATAACTAGCCCAGATTTGTTTATGTTCAATATTAAATTTGGTTATTAATTCACACATCAATATTTTGTTTTCAAAGTAAAACACACTATAGTTACCTCCGCCAAGGAGGTTATGTTTTCACCGGGGTTTGTTTGTTTATTTGTATGTGTGTTAGTTTGCGAAATAACTTATAAAGTTATGGAGGATTTTGACGAAATTTTCAGGGTTGGTCAGAAGTGGCCTGATTAATTTTTGGTGGTGATCGGATCCAATTCAAAGTCATTTTTAGTTAGGCCACTTATGGATTGAGTTAAACCAACAAACAAACAAACAAACAAATACACAAATAAACAAGCCCCAGTGAAAACATAACCTCCTTGGTGGCGGGGGTAACTTTAAATAAAAAGTCACTGCCGCTGCCTTGGCGGAGGTCTGCGCTCTCTGAGTGCTTTTCTGGTTTGTTTTATTTGTTGGACAGATTTTGACGAAATTTTCAGGATTGGTCAGGAACTGATTAATTTCTGGTGGTGATCGGATCCAATTCAAGGGTATTAAAGTTGAATGAAAGGTCACACCATAGTACAGTAATGTACAGTATGGGAGATTTTGCATATTTCTGAATGCTCCAGGATGTACAATTTTCAGCCAATCATCACCTAATTTGGTAAATAAACTAATATAGGAATCCAGAAGTCACAGATTCAGTTTGGTCAAGCTTAGTAAAAGGTCAAGGTCACCAAGGTCAAATATGCATTTTTAACCATAACTTCATGTAGGAATGAGCTAGAGCAATGCAACTGGTCTCAAAATATCCGGAAAATTCTCAAATTGTTTTACTGGTATTTCGGTCTTTTTTAAAATTCAGATTCAAATGTGACTAAATATGACATAGAGAAAAAATAAATACAAAAAAACATGATATTAATGTGAATACAATGTTAAATGTGGGTTTCAATGTGCGTCAAAATCAAAACATTCACTCTTAGGCATTGTGGGCTTGCAGGAGTATACGCTTTCTCAGAATGCTGCCTTGGAGGAGGTCCGCACTCTCTGAGTGATTTTCTAGTTTTATTAAAGTTTGTTGTTTGTTGGTTTAATTCTATGTCACAGTACAAAGTCAGGTTGTAACTTAATATACTCAGCATGCAGCCCAGAGACAATAGGAGGAAGCGCTCCATCACTTCCTGCATTGATAAACTAGGTGATATCATCACTAATGTCACTAGATACAACTATGTATGAGGTTGTTTTAAGTAATTTATTGTGCTTTTGATGAATGGGTTTAATTATGGAGGATGAGGAGAATTGAGTGCACTATTTTAGAATATGTATTGTTGGGTTGAGGGAGATATAAATATATTTGTATCTGAGAATCAAGTAAGAATAAGGAGTTACCTGCAAGATGGTACAGCCCTCATGACTTCAGCTGATGAACAGGAATATTTAAAGGTGGAGTAGGAGTTCTTTGAAAAACGGTTCCAACAACCTATATTTTGAAAATACACACACCCCTGCCCTTCCTTCAGACCTCCCACCGAAACGCGCGTTGCTTGTTTGCAAGCGTTCCCGAGCATTTAGCTAACTTCTACCTATGGCATCTTCACAGGGAAGACTGTACAACATCGTAATGAACCTTAACAACAAATATTATTATCATTTCAAGAGATATTTATCAGTATACTAGATTAAAAGTTGACTTTTCACTTGTTTTTTTGATACGTGTTCTACATTATTTCATTTGCCGCTTTCACACTATCGAGCCAAAGCCGAGTGACAAAGCAGGGCAATAGGCTGTGTCAAGATTGGGGTTAGCTGATAGCTGCGTAGCCTACTACTATCGATGTAAATAAATAGCCTATCAGTTAGTGAGCTACCTTCCTATCCTTATGAGGATGTGCAGTTGGTTGTGGAGGGGAGCAGTTATATAGTGTGTAGTGATTTGCACATGGTGGTCAGAGTGGTCAGAGTTGTGTTTATTCAGTTAAAGCACCTTTGACCAAATTTCAAGTTTGCTTCCCACTTAAAGGCCCTTGAGTCAGACTTCCTATCAGTTTCTCAGTGTAATTGGCTGCACTCAGGAAACTCACATGCCCATCAAAGAAAATGAAAGTGACTTCATTGTACAGAATTAATGTGCAGGTAAAGACAGAGCCGGTTATCATCCTTTTGGAAAAAGCTTAAATTCCCAAAGTACTGTGAATAATTACTACAACCCTGAACAGTCACGATAAGGTGATGGAGTTTACATCATCAGTGCTGTTGAAGGCTCACATTCACACAGTTATTGAAAAACTAATCGATAAATTTCAAATTAATTTTGTAGGACTCCTACTACTCTTGAGTCTGACCCTGAACCTGACCAACAAATGGACCTCTACATGTTCAAAGCTTAAGGGGGGTACACACATAAGGATTTTATAAATCCTAAGAGATTTTTTATCTGTAGAGTCCCCACACATGAAGATTAAAAAATCAGCTTTGATCGTTACGTGGTATGCTCCGATACTCTCAGCACAGGACACCACACACATAAAGATTATCTGTCTCATGGCTGATTTAGAATCTGTCCTGCGAGTCAGAAATATCGCATGATCAAACGTGATCTACAGTAGCCCATGGCAACAACCCCAGCGTCACCGGGCTCTTCACAACAGGAGTAAATAAACGTGACGCAGAAGAGGAAATGATGGTGGTCTTCGGACTATTCCTCACTAAAAAATACGCAAATAAAAAGAGAAGACAGTGGACATCTTTTCTAAGTGTTAGTATGTTTTTCGCGTCAGTTTGGTTCACATGTGCACTACTTTTTGTCACGGTGAACCAGGCTCAGCGCAACGGGGCCATTGTTTACACCCACAACCAGCGGATTGAACAGATTTCAGCACCGGCAACATCGTCCCCCACCACCACTACCACTACCCTGCCCATATATCATCTCCTGTGCTTAGCACCGACTCATTAAAATTACTAATTCAAACACCCCCAAAGGAAAAGTTAGATCTCACCTCTATTTTTATTTCCCTCTGCTTCTGTGTTCCTCAGTCAGCTGGTTGGCTACGTTGCGTTTCACGCCACATTTCACGGAGTAGTGACTCAGGAGTCGTCGGCTTTCCCCACACACATAAAGATTTTTCGTCGTAAATACTGAACATGTTTAACAGTTATGGTTGTCAGCCGCGACCCTTTTCGAAGCAAATTATCAGGACAAATTGACTCCTAACACACCACAGACCACAGGATAATCGTATAGGATAATCTCATAAGACAGAAGACAATCGGGAAGGTGTAAAATCGGCACAAAATCAGCTCGATTATCGTTATGTGTGTACCCCCCTTTATTTCTGCAACCTTTGGATGCACAGACTTATCCCAGATGGGTCATGTGATATTACTGTGACAACTGAGAGTGATGCCAACCCTGAGGATCATAAGAAAGTAAATACACTGCCACCTAGGGCTGTAACGATACACTAACTCAGGATTTGATTTGATTTGATCACTGTTTTTGACCCACAGTTCGATACACCCTACGATTTTTTTTAAATTGGAAAAGCATTTTATTTAAAATCTAATCTAAAAAAATGTCATCACCTTTAAATATGGTATTTGGCTCCTCGAGGAGTTCAGTGTTATAATCAGAGTATGAGATCATGTGTGACTACAGTCACTGATGGTCTCAGGTAAACAGTAAACCAGAGTAGTCTTCAGTGAAGTCAGCTGTTATCCAGCAACAGTCAAGCTGCAGCTACAGAGATCCGGATCCCACATGACTTTGTTTATGCCACCATTTCGGCAGTGAAATCCCAGTCAGTTTATGCAAGTAATGCAAGTATGCAAATGCAAATGCAAGTACTTATGCAAGTACTTATGCAAGTAAATACTAAAGAAAAAATATCTCTGACCCTTATCATGTTCCCAGTATACTTTTCACTAATCTTGAAAAGGTTTAGTAGTTGTTGTAGATGTTTCAAAATCTGTTCTCTCGTGAATCATATTACTAGAAATCACACAATTCTCTGTTCGTTGCTGTATTCATTCACAAGAACAGACATGCAAACAGCACACTAGCAGACATAACGTGCATTGAGTTTCATCTGAAGGAAGACTGAAACGACTCTGCAGACAAACATTTTTACGTTGCGTTTTGTTGCTCTGTGAGCAACGGGAAGCCCCGAAAAATTCGCACCATAATACCTTGGTCTAAAGAAAGTACAACTGTTTAACGAAAGTACAACTGTTCAATGAAAGTACAACTGTTCGGAATCGTAATAAAAGTATGTAAAATAAATCCGATATAAAGTTATGGGAACGCTGGATTCTGTACCTGATATAAAGTGGTCACTGCTGGTTCCCACCGCTCTGTTTACTTATGATCAGCTGCAGAGCATCAGCTTCTACATCCGCTCGGCAGCTCAGATCAGCTTTCCGGTACGGAATGCGAAGTGACCGGCCTAGATATTTTAAAATAGATTATTGTCAAACAAATAATGATAATTTTTTCACGTATCACGATTCTGCCTTCTTATATCGCGATATGGGATCGTGGCTCTGAGTATTGCAATTTTGTTTTCACACACATATCATTACAGCCCTATTGCCACCCATCCTACATGTCTTTGAAATGAAAATGCTACCTGAGTTATCATTTGCTAAAACCATTTTCTAAATGGTCCTCCACATAGTCTTTCATTACATTCATACTATGTTTTCTTTATTCCTGAAAAGTCAGCTATTATAATTAACATCATCTCCCACAGACCTTCACTTTGTGTTCCAGCATCTGTGTTTCTAGATTTATCTTTGTGGAGATTACACTTTCCCTATTTGTGTCCATGACTGAATCTGAGCAGACTGAGGCCATTCTGTAGTCCTTTTCTAATTTCAGTTGGCAGTTCTACACTTATGACTACAGCCTTACAATGAGAGTCAAAAACACAACAGCCATGCTCTGTTAGAGGGCATGCACATTTTAATAGTGGATAAAAGACTCAGAGAAGGCCATTTGCAATATTAAAGATGCATGTTTATGTTTGTAGACCTCATTAAACATCTCCCACTGGCACAGCATAGCCTCTTCATCAACTTCCTGTGATGAATATAAGCAATATTGTTTGATTTGGGCTTATAACAATAATCAAATTGTCCACAGATCTCCCATGTACAGTAAATGAAACAATCTGTATCTGTTGGAAGACGAACAAGTTTAGATGGTAAACTTAATCACAGTTTATCGAATGCACAAATACTGGCAAAAGATGTTCAGACTGGATGCTTTTCTGTTTCGACTAAGCCTCCACTCTTAAGCCTCTATGAGAGCTGACACCCATTCTCACTCACAACTTAAATATCAATGCTTGGTCAGTCAGCTCTGTATCTGATACCCGAGGCTCCCTTCAGCGCCTGTATGAGACACAGCAGGCTTTCAACAAACTCCAATATGAGCTCATATGCAGACGGTCAGAACGACTGATATAAAGTGCAAGAAACTCTGCTTGGGGTTGATGGTTGGTTCAAGCAAACAGACGTTCACCCAGGAGATGATGTCCGTCCATGTGCAACCATGTCAGTGCTGGCTTATTTTACCTTATTTTTGTTACAAGATTTATGCAAGCCGACCTGACTAATGCCACAAAGGATATATACGTTTCATAACATACTTATTTTGACCCAAAACACAGTGTTTTGCAAGGGTTCACCAAAGACTTTTGGTGCCTAAACCTAACCATGTAGTTGTGTTATATATTCCTATATAGTCCCCATCAAGTAAGAAGTTTAAGGCCACTAAGCATGAATGTTTGATGAGTTGGGAGTAAGAATGAATTGTTTTTTTCCTGCTGGCCAGAGCAGAGTTTGAACTACATATTCTGATTTGCTGCCAAGAATGCCTTCAGGTTGATCCGATAACAGAGGAATAACAGAAGCACCAGAGAAAATATCATCCCACAAATTAAACACCACCATGTCTTGGAAACCAAAGTCTACAAATAGTGCTGTTAGCAAAAATTATCTTTTCTAAACTGCTGTTGATGAGCTACTATTTTCCAAAAGATATCCCTGCAGTCTGAATACACATTCATTAATGTTTGTTGCTCTGGCCTTTTTTCAAATGGAAAATCATTTTATGAGCACTCACATGACAACACTTTTTTAAATGAGCTTGAATCAGAATGAACCTGGTTACGTTCAGTTAAAGGATTTCTTGTTGGAAACCAAAAAACATCTACTTCGCACAACTCCTAAGAGCTCTAAAGATGACAAACCTGCAACAACATCCAAAACTATTCACATAACCCTATTTTTTTCTGTATACTAAAAAAGCAATCCACCAATTTTGCATGTCACAGTTAGTTTACCATGAGTAGTACTACTGACAATCAATCCTGTGAAAATAGTTTAAAATCTTGCTGAAAAACAGCACCATGGATTCACCATGGAAACAGACATTATTCCTTTCATGTGAATAAAGTCAGAATCTGAACTTCAGCACTGTGTGACTCGATCTCCTTCTGCTTGTTCCCTCCACCAAACAGCAAAGAGTACATGACAGTTGATGTGATAAACTTTAATGTAACATTTCTAAGCCCTGCATGGTGATATTGTTAATTAACTGCAGAAATACATAGATTATTTAATTAGTTTCACAGCAATAAGACAGGACAATCTAAAAATGCATTCACTAATATTTAGGAAAGAAATGAAAATGAAATGAAAAACTTGAATTAGGAATTTTATATAATGTGTTCAATAATTCTATTATATATCATTTCATAAGTTTTACTTTGATTTATTTGATTAATTTCACATTTCATATGCAGGTCTGACAATGACAAACAATGTTGTGTTGTTATGAAATCTGGACACAAGTACACTTGATCAGCAGTACAATTTCCTGACTGTTTTTTATTGATACTGAGTGGATATCCTGGTGGAATAAACACCTTGCCAACAACTTTACATAAAAGTAAATTTATGACCTGATACTATAATTCCTGTTTCATTTAGCATTCTCAAAAGAAAAACAGGATTGGGGACAGTGATTCAAATAGCTGTGAGCTATGAAATTAAAAGACTGAAACTACAGAATACACAAAATGTGTATTTAAGAGTGAAAAAATGTAATAAAGAATACACACAAGTGCACACAGAAAGCTTGAATGCACCGCAGCTCTACAGATGAGCTGGAAAGTTTCCTCCACATGAGCTTTGCCATATCAACGCAAACATAGCGAAGCTAACAAGCCTAACACGAATAAACACCTCAGTAGGAATCTGAGCAGAGGCTACCAGCTACAGTCGAGGCTCAGAGTTTAATAGAGGACTGAACACAAGGTGTCCAGCCAGGCAATGAGCTACCAGCGCTTAGGAGTCACGCTTCAGAGGAGGTGATTGGCAAAATGAGGTACAGACTAAATCCTGGGCCCAGTGAGCAATTGATTGTGACACTTGCATGTTGCCATGACAACTACCATGCTTGAGTCGTATGGTGCTGATACAGGCCACGTGTGATCGAGGCAGGTTTTTAGAGGTAACAGGATGTGTCCAAGTGAGCGGAAAATCCAAAGTCTATTTTCTGTGGGATCATAAAATCTTCTAGGGCTGCTTTTAATGCTTTTAAAAAGATCATATCAGTCAGATAAGTTTATGTGGGTAGTGTGTGCCATACAGTAGACTATTTATAGTGTCTCAAGCTATGCAATAACAACGGTGAACTTGTGGCCCACAGTTCACCCTGGGTGAAGCTTAATACTGTGGAAACCGCTTATAGTGATCACGTCTGTCTGGGTTAAGCAGATGATTATGATAGAAAATATTTTATTTTCCATTTTATTTTTCTTAAACACCTCCTGTTAAATAAGCGTGCATATGTCTTTCACAGAAATATATATTGGAAATATAATTTTTGTAACTTTTTTTGGCCATTTGGGGATACAAATGGCATCACCGTATCACATCCAGCAGCTATGGACATTAATTTTGAGTATTTTTGAAATATCTGACTCTTTAGCTTGTAAATGCTCCACTATTTTCACGATTACATAATATTATGTTCACTGCTCTTTGGGCAAGCTGGATTGTGTGGGTTTATCAGAGCTTGTTTGCTGAAAACAGCTGCTATATCTGAAAACATAGTGCAGCTTTCCAGATTCCACAGCATGATAAATAAAGATATAAGGCCAGTTCTACTGCTTGTTCTCCTGAATGAAAACATGATTGAAGTTGACCCTATCTGTGGACTGCTGTAGATAGACTGTCAGTCTGTGGGTTGACACACACAAGCTTGTGGCATATGTCAACCCACTGTTGTCACAGCAGGACTTTACTGTCAGCTGTGGAAAAAAAATGCTCTGACAACGCTGATTAGGGTGTGGCAAAAAGTGCAGCAATACTGATCTGTCTTATGTGATTCAGTGTTGAATTACTCATGAAAGAGATATGTCCCAAAGCAAAATGCACTTTGTTAGTTTTAATTCTTGTCTTGCTTTGCTGTGCAGCCTACAACAACAAAAACAACAAAGCTGTAAAACATCTTCACATAAACTACCAACTGTTTTTTTGGACACAGTTCCACTACAGAGCATCTTCACATGGCTCTATTTTAAACACTGCTTCAACAATCACTCCTGTGACAGCTTGCACAAGTGCTCCAACAACTAAAAAAACGCAATGCAAATGGCACATAAGTTCATCAACGCTCTGGTTGTCAAGACAATCGAATGAATTCCTGGTGACATCAAGAGCACAGAGCTTTAGTCTGAAGCTCCCTTGTTTCCATGGTGTAGTTGCATCACAGAGGCAAGCATCAACTTCAGCAGAATGGACTAACGTGTTGTGCAGAGAGGCTGAAGACTATGGTGTGTTTCACGATGTCTTGCACGCATGTATTCGGCTCTTGTCACACACACTTTCATGAATCATGCACCTCGCTCACATGCAACCACTTAACCTTTCCTCCTGCTCTGCCTAGCCGACAGTTTCTTACCTATGGTGATGTTGAAGCCGTCAATGCTGAAGGTGGCACTCCGACCCTTCCTAAATCGATGCTTCTTGGAGTTAGCCTCCATCGCTTTGGTAACCCCCGGTCACCCTTTGCGCCTCTTAATCTGTTTTAATGCCTGTGTTTTGTTTCACTTTCGTTTGGGTAACTCTCCTCCGGCAGAAAGAAAAAAGGTAGTCCTCCGGCTCGTGTTGCAGGAGAACTGTGAACAACTCACCACTTCCCGTTAAAGACAGCGAGCTGGAGAATTTCTCTAAAGTCCCTCTCCACCCTCTTGTCTTTGTTGTACATATCTTTTTTCTCTCTCTCCCTTTCTCACACCTCAACAAGCTCATCTCAAGGAGCTTATGGCTCTTGATTTGTTTTTCTTCTCTCGATCTCCCTCCACCCCTCCCTCCACGCTTTCTCTCCTCATCTCTCTTCCCCAAGAGGTACAGTAGGTGTGAGTGGTGGGTGGCGGTGGTAGTTGTGGTGGAGGCTGGGAGGAGAGGACATCTCTAGAGGTCTTTAAATGAATGGGGCTCCTCCTACTGTCAAGAATTTATAGCAAATGCATTGGAAACTCAGAGTTGGTATGACACAGGCCTATTGTGCTCTATTCTAGTTTTGCTCACACGTACAAAAATGTACAAAAATGTGTGGAAAGGTGGAGAGAAGAACAGCGACAGAGCGATTATGTATACAGAGTCAAAACTGGTCATTAAATCAATACCACTGCTTTTCATTTAGCAGGAGTTACTGAAGCTCACAGAGCCGAAGCCCATTAGCTGCATGCAGAGTGTACTTTTGAGAGAACCCTGGGTTCTTTACCCAGTTGAAGATTTCTTTTTTTCTTTTTCCCTTTAAGAGCCTGCTGATTACTGGAAAAGACATTGGAGCAAGGACACTGATTTCTTCATCATTTTGAGTCTTATCATGGATAAATCCTCCTATTAAGCTCATTAAAACTACCTTCCCTTTTTGTCTTTGTGTAGGTTCTCAGTCATCCAGGTCAAGGTAAATCAAAAAGAGCAAAAAAAGAGTCAGCTGGACTTGCTTGAGGTTGGTTTAAGACGTTTCACCTCTCATCCAAGAGCCTTCTTTAGTTCTTCTTCACAACGAAACCACCAAGACAACAGGTCTCTTTCTCTTTACCCAATACACATTCTTGTCTGTGCACACCAGCGCACACAAGACCAACAAAAGATAAAAAATTCCCTCTTATTAGCACCATCTGACATTTAGCTATGGGATTTTTCCGTGTTTCATCGCCCCCTCCCCTGATTAGCGTCTGTGAGTGCTCTTTATGAAGGCTTCTGGCTTTTTCTCACACCTTCTTTTATATTCAGCATGCCTATATTACCCTATGTCACAGTCTTTGCTTTTGTTCGTCTCTTTTGCCCTCTCTGCTGTTTCCTTGAACAATAAATGATCTCATTGACTTCAGGGGCATGCAGCATAAACTAAGCAGTGACAACAAAGTCAGGGGATTTAGAAGCATTAACACATCCCACTTTAATACACACTTAATAAATCCTACATGATTTTCGTGTTGCTGCAAATCTCACAGGAAGAACCTATTTCAAAAATCTGCACCACAAGCACTGAAGAGTGATCAAACATTGAAATGAGTCTGTGGTCTCGAAGGGTAAGTGTTCATCCGTTATTAAGTAGTCCTGGATCTGTTAAACATGGACATATCAAATAAGGATATACACTATGGTGATGTAAGCTTTTTTAGCAATGTAGCGGTTAAGGTGTCCAAGGAAAAGGAAATCGATCACAATCAGGAGATCCATCCAATTATAACAGAGCCTGTTTGAATAACTCAGCACAGCTCCAGTGGACATATTAAGCACTTGTTAGATAATTACACTCCATCTCATTTTGTTTGTGAGCTTCAGTAGGAGCTCTTCATCCTCTCCTCCTCCAGCCTGCTCTCCATAGCCTCCCATTCTTACTCCGTGTAGCAATTTGTGAGGATCCTAATTTTACGACACTCTCACAAGTGGCTGTCTGTTCTCGGGTAGCTTTTATGTTAATAAGGCATGTGCAGGAATATTTGTTACAGTATGCTTTAATATGTTTTCACATTTAAAAATGAACAGCCTGTTGAGGCCACAGTTGTGTCAGTTTGTTTAATGATACTATCATGTTGAGTCCTGGCTGTCACCAATATCAAATCCATATCTGAATAATGAGTCTAAAGAGAATGTGTGTAATTAGTGTTACATAAGCGAGGGTTTCTGTTTAAGTGTATACATCATGGTCAAAGTTTGCCACAGCATATTCAAAGCCTCGAGTTTAATGCATTTGGAGTTGCAGAAGCTGGAGAGGAGATGACATAACGCACTTAACTGAAGGAGTGAGATTCTGCATTTGTGATGCTTTAGAAGACCAAACAGTACTCAGGAGCTATATATGTTACCCTATAAACTGTGGCAATGGAGCTTTTTCACAAAACGTTCTGTTAAAAGCTGTGATAGGTGCTTATGGGGTGGCTGTAGCTCAGTTGGTAGAGTGGTCGTCCCCGTACCCCAGGGTCATTGGTTCGATCCCTTAAGTGTACCTGAGCAAGACACTGAACCGCGTTGCTCCCCGGGTGCCAGGTAAGGCACCCAAGTACATACATATACACCTTGTATATGTATGTACCTGTATATGACAACTAAAACTGATTATTACCTCCGTCAAGGAGGTTATGTTTTCACCGGGGTTTGTTTATTTGTTTGTTGGTTTTCAAAATAACTCAAAATGTTGTGGACGGATTTTGGACAAACCAACAAACAAACAAACAAGCCCCGGTGAAAACATAACCTCCACCTTGGCGGAGGTCTGCGCTCTCTGAGTGCTTTTCTCGTTATTATTATTATTATTATTATCATTAATGTAAGGATGCTGGAGGTGTTCAGCTTTCTCTGTAACAGAATAGCAAGCTATAAGCTAACCTATGAGCTTACCTCAAGGGGCACCATGAGGTCAAAATGATCATCTGAACACAAGAAATATCACAATCCACTGGACAAACTGCTGAGTACTCTAACTTTGCACACAAGGCATTAACGAGTTAGTTTTACAAGATGTTTGAGTAGATACTCACTGTCCACCAGATAACTAAGACTTTACTTCTTAAATTCTACAATGAGGTCAACATTTCCACTTGTTCCCATTTGTTTTAATGAGCAGAATCCACTGAAACAGAACATTCGTACCTCTCTCAAGATAAATTTTATTATTAACATTTGGCCAGCTTTTGTTTGGCTCTACCTTCAGGCCAAAATCACAGCTGAGGACGAACATGTTCCCAGGAGATAAGTCCCGTTTAAAGGATAAGTGAACTCCTTTTTCATGGATCCATGTCCAAATCTCCAAAACAGTGTCATGCAAAGCACTTGAATTCTACATATTGTGTCATAAACATGCATAGTGACGGCCCTCCACTGGTGAATTTTGCTATTGGCTGATATGCTGTGAAGTATTACCTGTCCTCTCTGTCTCCTCCTAAAAAAACATCGCCTCTCAGCTTGAATAGTTAGATCATACTGTTAGCATAGATTAAATTTGAGTGTTTTAGTTGGGTGTTCATAGTATTGAGTAGATGAGTTCGTGATTTTAGAGTCTTTTGTTGGGTTTAGGTTGTTCGATTTTACCAATTTCACTTTAGCTCGCAGCTTAGTATAAAAAGGACAGTTATTTTTACAGATGGTGTGGCTTGTAAATTTAAGTTAAATCTATTTATTTATTTATTCTATTTATTACCTGTTTTGTTTATTACTGTTTTTACTGTTATATTGACCATTAAAACAACTGACCCAATTATAATCAAATTTATTTCATTATTCATTTCTACTCATATGTTTTCATTGTGTTGTTTAATTGATGTTTCCTATTGTCCAACAAATCTTTTTTCTCTAGCATTCCTCATAATTGCATTGAGCATATTTAATAAGAAAGGTGTGACTCAGGTGCTGCTGATACAGCAAAGACAACACAGATACCACATGAGATGTCTGTCGCAAAATACATGATCTATAATCTGGTGCAGTATGTTGGTTTCAATGCTGGAGCACATTTCAAAAGAAGCATGTAGTACAACAGCTGTTCTGAGAGATGCATCCTACACATCTGTTGAGTGCTTGTCACAATCTTTTCTACAAGGGTCAATAGGGCTACGTCACTGTCACTAGGCAACAGGAAGACCTTTCAGACATACTGTAAATTGCATGCATTACACCAAGGATGACAAGGGGTTGATCTGGCACATAACCCTCATTACCCATTACCCTGTGGATGTCACAGTACAGTAGTAGTATACAGTACACTGCAGTTATTTTACTGTGTTAATTTCAGTGTCTGATGCTCCAGTGAATTTGTGGCACAACAACACACCTGCTTGCTTTTTCTCTTATGTCTATTGAAGGTGAACTATCACTCAACCTTTGATCTGGCCATCAAACACCAGGATAGGCCATCATCAGTGGATATTAATTAGTCATGAAGAGGAAAGGGGAGACAAGGGCTAATTTGGGATTAGAAATAGCCTCTTGCACTAAATTAATCCCAAACAGTCCTCTTTTTATTTGTAGTGAGTTAAGATACCACCCATTAAATCACTGAAATTGTATGTTGACTCTCGGAAACATAAAATATTTTATAAATGAAAATCACTAAAATAAGGGACCAGAGTATAATCCTAATTTAGTTGTTATCTGGATGCTGAAAAACTGACATTTCACCCTAATTTTTTTTGTGTATTTCATTCAAACATGACATCAGTTTTGGGGCTTTTTGATTGTGTAATCCGTCCCAGTAGCACATCACCATTCAAGACAACAACTATGCAATCAGACGGAAAAACAAGCTCATTAGAGGTCTACCCTAGACTGTGGAACGACGTGCACTTTATCAGTCCCCACACCACTGTCACCACAGTGACACAGTCATGTAATTAAGACACACAGGCTGCCAGGGAGCTTGCCTTTTCCCCTGCTAAATACTCATTAGGGGCACCTTTAAGGGTAATGTTAGCCTGTGTTGCAAACCAGAGGGAAATGAACTGACAAAACAGAGAGCTCCATGAAATGTCATGTGAGTCCTGCTGCACAGAGACCCTGAGGAGAGGGGGTCTTGAACTATAGTGCACACGTTAAGCTAATGGTTTTTGCACCAGCATGGTTCCAGATCAAAGGAGCAAAACCAGTTGGATGAGTGTTAAGTCAGTAGGTCAAACAAATGTAAACCTTTTGATTAGAAGCCTCCATCTTACTCACAACACACATCCTCCTCCCAACACACCAAAGCAGCTAATTAGTGTTATTTGGACAGAGTCAGAAAACGACATCAATTCTGCTTTTTTCATGAAAATGTGTGGACGACACAACATAAAGTGCAAATCATCAATGTCACACAGCTCACACACCAAAACTAAACACTTGCCAAGTACTGTCTGTGTTGATTGTCAAAAACACGTAATACAATAGATCACGCACTCACTGAATATATTTTTTCTGTTTCTGGGTTGAGATGCCTATAAAAGACCAGTGTTGTGCATAAAATTGTGAAAAGAGTGTGTTGATGTTTTTGGTCGATGGTGAATGGAATATCCATCCATCCATCCATCCATTGTCTACCGCTTATCCTCATAGGGTGGGGGGGGCTGGAGCCTATCCCAGCTGTCTTAGGGTGAAAGGCAGGGTACACCCTGGACAAATCTCCAGTTCATCAGAGGACACATAGAGACAGACAACCACTCACACTCACATTCACACCTACGGTCAATTTAAATTAGTCAATTAACCTAATCCCCATACATGTTACATGTACTCGGAGAGAACCCACGGGGAGAACATGCAAACTCCACACAGAAAGGCACTGCACCGAGAATTGAACCCAGTACCTTCGTATTGTGAGGCGACAGTGATAACCACTTCAACACCGTGCCTGAACGGAATATCTGTTTGCAAACAGTGGGAGTGAAGGTGAGGTGAAGATGAAGTTTTGGGAGAGTTAACAATGGTCACACATTGTGTGGGTGGCATCGCTGTGCAACGAAAGGACTGTCCATCCCAGCTGTTTTGGTTGCAAGTGTGAAGGGAGGTTTGAGCTACTGTATATATAATAGTAGTAATAACATGTACAGCACTTAACAAATTTATTAGACCAGAGGAAGGTGTTCACCACCGCTGCCCTAAATTACAGTTTTTCTCAGTAGCTTTGGTGCATTTCTCACATCACTCTTTACATTTGCACAACAGTTGCACAAAGCAAATGCACCAATTGCATTTATACAACTCTCTGGTGTTTTATATTATAATATTGTCCTTTGCTTATGTCATGTCAGTCAAAATGAACTATACTTGTGAATGGTGAATAGTCATTCCCTATAAAACTAATAGTGCTCATTTCATTGATAGAGTCATTACATACAAAAATGTTAAACTAGTTGTCAAAATCTCTCAAGCATTTTTTATGAAAAAAAAAAATCTTTTTTTTTAATTTTTTGAGCAATTTCTGTCAGGTGAACCTCAGCTTTTGCTGATGAGAAGGACTGTGTGAAACATTAGTTGAACCAATGATAAGCCACCCATAGTCACACAGAGCTGAATCACATGAATCCATAAAGCAGAACATAGTGTGTACCATTTCTACAATACTGTGACACAAAAATGGAAGGTCAGCCTCATGGAACAGGGATGAGGACGTGGAAAGGAAGAGGAAGAGGAAGAAGAGGCCAAGAAAAGGAGGATTCCTGATGAAATCAGGGCGACAATAACGGATCGTGGTGTCAATCAAGGCCTCACAATGGCTGAAGCTGGTCCAAGAGTGCAGCGAAATGTTGGGAGGACCACTGTAAATCCAATTATTCAAACATTTCATCAGGAGAACAGGTGTGCATAATGGACAGTAATTCAGCACTAAACAATCTGTTCTGCAATACTGTCACTATGTCCTATATGAAGCTTGAAGTGGAACAAGAACTTGACACTTTTTACATTTTACATTTAGACTCGCAGCTTTACTGCAGCACAGATTTAGTGTACAGTAGTGTTACAATAAAGATTTGCCATATTTACTGTAACTTTACTCTGCACCATATAGGATGGCAAGACAGAGAGGTGGAAGAGGGCACTGATTTACTCCACAACAAGACGAGGCCATTTGTGCAATTTTGACAGACAATGTCATGAGGTTGAGAGAGATACAAAGAGCCGTTATAGAGGATGACAACATCTTTTGGAATATTGAATCCATTTCAACCCAAAGGGAGTTTATGCTTGTTGTAAGTAAGGGTGTATTTATTCTTTCTTTAGAATTGCAAAGAGCACATGCAGTAAAAATGTGAAACATCAAAAAACATAAACTGTATAGCTGTGTAAATAGTCAGTAGTGCTGTCTTGACCACTTTCAGGTAGTGTCAGCAAGCTCTAACTTTTTTTTTGTATTGGGAAACACGGAACTGTAAACTGTCAAAATGAAAACATGACAAAGCCATTTGACTATCTTGTTCATACAGTAAACAACGGTGTCAGCACTTTTCATCTTGATGACACTGACACTTTCATTGACATGAAAGCTTGCTTTTGAGGAATGAACTATCCATTCTGAGCAAGTGACACACTTTTGGTTATCTACTAGGTTTGTAGTTTGTACTAATTATTTTGAGAAATGCATTGACTGTTGTGTAAAGAGTGATGTGAGAAAAGCACCAAAGAGACTGAGAAAAACTGTAACAGTACAGCTGATTCCAATTTTTCCACCAGTATGTGCAATGTGTGACACTACCGTGGCACATTTTCAGTCACACGACTGCACTTTATTCTGCTGCTTTTCATCCAAATATGCCATCTATTAAAACACCATTCAGAATGACTAACACACACTATGAGTCCTGCTTCTCGTGCTCCACAGGAAATTGTCTGAATATGACCCAGTTCTTGTGCCAGTAATGTAATCAACAGCACGGTAATTGGAGCTCTTCAACATCCCTATTAGTATATAATCTCTTCAGTAGATGCTTCACTGAAACAGCCTTGACACCATTTAAAATGATCCATCCATCTTAATCAAAAGTGTGTGTGGGCTCATTTGAAACTTCACAACTAAGCTGTAGTTGAAATCTCTACACCACCAGAACCACCGAACGCTGAAGGGACCTGACCAGATAAGCAGATTGGGAGGTAAGTGTCTGTGTTTGTGTGTAGATGAGTGTACAGTGAGCTGAGAGTCAGGGAGGACACTCAATACACATGAGCATCACTGGGGACTGGGGAGGAAACTCAACGGGGAGTCTACACTGTCATACGGTCATGGAAACGCCACAGCACAGATGGTATTTTAGGAGTCAGCCAGAGAGACTGACTTTCCTCTGGGACAGATATGCAAGGAGTTGGAACTAGAGGTGGCAGCAGTGGAGACAGCCGGAGAAAAACAGGATGAACTGAAGGAAACACTAACGCAAAGTTCATCATGTAAAAAAAACAAGGTTAAGGAATAGAAATGTTGCCTTTAGAACAACAGCTAAAGGGAACACGGACAACACTGATATACCGTACACAGTACTACACTGTGCAGATATACAGTTTCACATGTTAATCCATCTCGGCTTGCCATGAAAAAGATCAAATGTAGTTGAAGTTGCTGGTGCAATTAACTGATTGGGGCTTAAAGTGTGCAGCCATTCATTTTAAAAAATATGCAAGTGCAACAACCCCCACATCATTTCTTTAACACACATTTCTTATACATAACGCACTGCAAAATAGCTGTGAATTTGTTAAAACTAATATTCAGTCCGCCTCACACATCAAAGAGATGCTTTGGTAGTGGAGATATGTTGCATTGAGTCCAGCCATCAAAGAGCTTCACATTCATTCAGTAGCACATTCACAGTAATCCTCTGAAGTGACCAGTTTCTCTCATCTACAGATCGAACCACAGCAGCACAAAGAAACACAGCTGTCTGTGTTATTGTTTTAATTATTGAGAACTAATCGAAAACACTGGCATTAATCTAAAGCACATACTGATAGCTCATAAACTCTTTATAAAGGGTGCCTTATTGAAAGTGGCACTGTGAACTTTTTTTGTACAGGTGTAAACAATAACTCTGATAACATGCTCATTCCCTGACGGTTTACCAGGATTGTTTAGGTTATTAGAACTTTTACCCAAATGAAAGAAGCATTCAGATCATGCATTTGTAAAGTCATCAGTACCACAATACACTCCATTAGAAGTTAAAGTATTGCTATAAAACTGTATATAGGTACAAAAGTAGTGAGTAGTATGTTAAGTTGTGTCCGTTTTATATTGTCATTTAATCGTTCAATCACTTTATGAGTACTCTAAGTACTTTTCTTAATTCATTCATAATGTGTTGGGTAGTAAATGCTTCGTTTTTAAATAAACTGACCGCGTGTTTTGAATGAAAAATGTGGTGAAATAGCATAGTAGCATGAAAGCCCCAAAAAAGTACAGCACCTCATGTGAGCTGCTCTCCACCATTATAGTAAAGCACAGTCAGGTATGCGCTTTGAAGCAGCAGGAGGCTAACTGGCTGGACTCACCGCCCTGCTGGCCCTCACAGGTCCTCTTCCTCGCAGCGTGTCTGGCTCCGTCCCCCTCCTGTCTGCTCAGCACCTCGGACAGCGACTGACGGGAACTCTGTCGTCCGGTTTGACTCGACACGTTGAACCGCGCACTTCTCTTCCTGGCCCGGTCTGACCCGGGAGCGGACTGGCTCCTCTCCGGGTCATGGCTCTCCGGCTGTGAACCCACTTTCACCAAAGCGTTTCTAGTCCGTGTCAGAGCAGAAGTCACCGAGCCCATTACCAAAAGAAAAAGATTTAAAACAGCTTCAGTCTGAACTGCTGACTCTGAGTTTACCTTCCATTTCTCTCAAAACATGTTGAAACTTGACTCCATTTTTGTTTTTACTCGCCAAATCCAACGGACAAAGCGCTGTAAAAAGACAACACCCGCCTGTGTCACTCTTAAGCCGTTAGCTTATCATTTTATCGAAATTAACTGACAGTAAGATATCAAAATGATTAAGGAGTAGAAAAAAGTGAGTTAGCCGAGTCATGTCGTCATGTCTCCCTCGGTTTGTGTCTCCTCCGACAGACACGTCACATGGAGAAAGTTGCTCTGTCGATAAACACGCTGATCTCTCGGGGCAAACCCACGAAAACAAGCGACATTAATTAACGGGCACTTATCCTGGATTATTAAAATGAGCAGAAACCCAAATGCACTGACTTAAAAAGGCATATAATGCCGCTAGATTCCTCTTTGTTAAAATCACGTTTTAAACGTACGTGGGATAAATTATCGCGAGATTTGTCCGGATCAACTACACGGTGAAAATATATAGGACATTTTTATCTTCTGGCTACTTCTGATGAAGCGTATAATATTTTAAATGAGCCAGAAATGACGGTATTTAATGGACAGTAATCACCGACAGGTGGCAGTCAAATACAACAGGCTCACAGGCTGTCGTTGAATTCACTGCTTTTTAATTTAGAAACCAGGGAAAATAAACGGACAGGCATTTGATTTGCCACAATAAATCTCTTCAGACATGATCAATGATCTTGATTCTATTAAGTGCCGCAATGCAACTGTCAAAAGCAACTCAAATGCAACTTCCCTCATTCCAAATCGTGTTGAAACAATACAGCAGTATTTTCTGAAAAATGCACTTAAAGCATCAAAGTGGAAGAAGTCATATTAGTGTATTAGTATCTAACACTGATGTTTGAGAGGTAAGCTGATTGAGTTGGAGTTAATTTAAACAACTTTATATACTGCTGGTTAGTTAAAGCCATAACAAGGCATCATCATTTATGAACCAATCCTGTTTTACATGTGAAAAGTAAATGTAGCTGCACATCCATGCAGCGCAGTAAAAAGAAGATGAAGTATAAAGTTATATACTGTGGAAATGATAAAGCATTTCAAAATTGATTACTTAATCCTAATATGGCACAATAGTAGTTATCCCATTTTGTGTGGTGCTTTTTACAAATAACCTGCAGATTATCATTTTGTGCTTATTACAGGTGATAAATCTTACCTCAGAGTCATTTCCACAGCTGTTCAGGAGCTTTGGATCAAGACGTGATCACAGTTGTCATGAAGAGACAAATTTCCAATGAACACAAGTTTCTTGACTTGGGGAAACAGCATGAATTTTCTAATTTTAATTCTAATTTACTAATTTACTTAATACTTATTATACTATAGTTATCTCTGTCTATGCTATATGTGTATGTTTCTAATACTTTGTATTGATAAATGTGTATGGAAATGCCTTTAGGTGATGAGCATCAGGGTGCGGTGAACCACAAGAGCCTGGTGAAGCTCCCAAATAAAACTGTGTTTATTCTGGCCTTAAGTGTGTTATATCTGCTTTAAATGACATAAAAACTATTGCAATCACATTATGTTGAACAATTTAGTCTCTTTTGCAAATATGAACATTGTCACTTAGAATGTACTAACTATAATCTCCTACTTCTACATCATTACTGTCAAATTACTTGCAGCAAAACAATCAAAAAGCAAGTATCACACCTCCTGCACAGCAGTTACAGTCTTACTGGTTTATTGCTGCGTACAGACAATTCTGACATCTTTCGTGTACAGATTTCCTGGAGTGTGCATGCTGCATTGATCAAAATACTACTTTGGTTACAAAGAAAGACTTTTGCAGACCTCAATAAAGATTTCTATGTTGTGTGATTTCATTATTGTGTCTAAACAAATGTGACAAAAGATAATACTTTCAGCAGAGGAGGAAGCAGAATACAGTCGTCTGTGTCAACTAACAGGCTTTTCATCACATACAAAGGCACTTTTTTGAAGCTGTTTGAAGCTTTTTGTGTTGTTTGTTTGTTTATTTGCTTGCTTGTAGCCCCAGTGAAATGTGTTTCTTCATATTGCTTTTTGTTGATTTGTTTGGCAGAAACAAAGACACTATTACTCCATGTCATCGTGGTTCTGGGTTGACTCGTTGATCACCTGAAAAAGGATGTAGAGGACAGAGAAAAGGTGAGCAGGGATGTGTGTCTGAGCTCAAACGGCCATCATAAAACTACTTCATTGATTGAAAATCACATGAAGTGGATTCTACCTGACCATCCCTGGTCTCAATTGTCTTGATGAGAACCTTCTTAGTTGTTGTAGCTTCAAAATGAGGTTTGGAGTCAATCATTGTTTCTGAAAAAAAGGAAAGAAAAACAGTGACTTGGTTTGTTATCTGCCAATAACAACCAACAGTAAAAATCCACATGCAGACTGTGATCCAACCTCTGAGGTTTAGAGACGAGAAGTTTGGCAGTGGGGTGGTAATTCTGAAAGAAGGAAAATTAACATTCACCAATTAATACTGTGTCTCTGAGTGTTCATTTTGCACATCTGTCATCAAGATTTTTCCTTCACCTGCTCTCCTCTCCTTCCAGCAGCTTCCTGTAGGTGGCAATCTCAATGTCCAGGGCCATCTTGACATTTAGGAGGTCCTGGTACTCCCGGAGGTGACGGGCCATCTCGTCCTTCATGTTGTGAATGTCCTCCTCCAGGCGGCTGACGGTGTCCTGGTAACCGCCCGTCTCCAGGGAGAAGTTCTCCTCCATCTCTCTCATCTGGCGTTCCAAGGACTCATTCTGGGATAGCAGTCAAGTGAGAACAAAATGATGCTTAGCCAGTGAAAATAATGTGTTCCAAAAATAAATAAAATATAATATTTAAGTTTTTGCTTTTGTGGCCTGTGGAAATAAACACTCCCTGGACATTTATCTATATGCTGTGTTATAATTCAAAAGCATTCAGCTCCAGTGTAAGCCTCAACTGACATACTCACAGTTCCTTTGAGGGCATCCACCTCACAAGAAAGTGACTGAACTTGGCGTCTGTAGTCATTGGCCTCTTGCTTGGCCATTCTCAAAGCATCATTGTTCCTGGCTGCAGCTTCAGTGAGGTCAGCAAACTGGCAACCACAGTGACAAAGATAGAGAGAGAGAGGAGATAAGACATGAGAAATCAACTGTTAAATAAATGATGAGTCAAAGGTTGAGGAACAGTGATTATGACAGATAGTGTGAGCCATGTAAATTATGAAATATGTGGCCATGAGAGGCTGGCAGACATTACACGGCAGCTCGGTGAATGACGTTGCTTTTTAAGGCGCGATAACAGGCCTTTTTCATGGCAAAAGTAATAAAGACAGAATATTTTTACTTAACAGCATTGCTTCCCAGTATGTTTGGTAAATGATGTAATGCTTTCTCAAGAACAAACAAAGACCATTTTTTATATTGATATGGAGAACAGATGGCTGTTTATATCCTAATGAATACCACCCCAACATTCACTCTACTGTAGCTCTGTTTTGGTCTCTACCAACTCCAGGGACTTTGTTTAGCTGTCATATGTTGCACTGTGTTTATATGTTTTATGTTTATATATGTCAGGAATAAAGATACCAATTTAAATTCCTTGTTTGTGCAAACGTACTTGACAGTTAACTTGTTTCTGATTCTGATTCTGAAATGTCTGTCTCTCAAGCTGCTAAATGTTCCTTGGAGTTCCCCAGGTATTTGCTGACTTTGTCATTAATTTGGTGCTGGGTGGGCAGGTAGTGCCTACTGCAACCAAAAATGATGCTGACGAGGGCTGAACCATAATATTAAAGTTTTGGGCTCTGTAGAGTAGGTTAGGTTCATCACTAGGAGAAATATTTTTCAAATACAATCAGTTATTAACAGAAAGATTTAGTCACATTTATGGATCTAAAATGTACTAAAATGTGGGGTATTACTCATTTTCAAGTCCACTACTTCAATTACATCACTCAAATACCCTCCAACTTTGTGGAAAATCTTTACCTTGGACTTGTACCATTCCTCAGACTCCTGCATGTTTTTGGTGGCCAGGTTCTCATACTGCAGACGGACATCCCTCAGAGCAGCCGTCAGGTCAGGTTTGGCCATCTCCATGTCAACCTGCACATGCTGCTGCTGCTGGATCTGGTTCTGCAGCTCCAGCATTTCCTGCAATACAATCAATAGAACTTACAAACACATACATATTTTTGCCTACTCATATGACATACAGACATACCTTTTGTATATTTTTTATGACTTTTCTGGCAGTGTAAAATTGCTCTGCTGCATTGAACCCTACTGACTTGGTGCTCTGGCCAGCAGTGAGATTAACAATTCATTAAGGTGCCTTGTGCAGTGTTTCCACAGTAGACTGACTCAGCTTTAGCCGTATAAAAGCAAGCTTACCTCATCGTGCAGCTTCTTGAGGAAGTTGATTTCTTCCTGGAGTGATTCAACCTTCCGTTCCAGGTCCAGTCTGGCGAGGGCAGCATTGTCCACATCCTGTGCAGCAACGCTGACTCTTAATAAGGTGACTTGTGAAGGTGACATAAGTGATGCATCATGTGTTTGCTGACATAGAAAGACACATGCTGTACAGGCACCGCTACATACACAAAATGACCCATTGTGCAGCGAGGCAAGGTCGCAAACACATGCATCCAATAAGAATCAACTGCAACCACATGACAAGTGTCAATGCAGATGTTTTCTACGTGTTGTATTCCCTGCAGCAGCATTTAGGCACATCACAGACAGACTGGTTTGAGTAAAACTGTGCTGAGGTGCAGTTTTGAGGTACTTGGACCTTACATGAGTACTTTTATACTTTTTTACTTTTAATGGACACTTTCTACTCCGCTATATTGCGCAACAAACTTTGATTTTTATAGTTACTTTATAGTTACTAAGTCATAAAATATGATGCGGTGATTTACTTTGGAACAATCCAGTTATGTTTAAAGTACCTGGCTACTGTTACATAGAATATTCAGTAATAAAAATCAATAATACAATATCAGTAAAACAAGCCACAAACCTGCCCGTCCTTACTTCTGGAGAAAAAAAAGGTTTAAAAAGGATTCAGTAAGACTCTTTCAATCCCTACATAAATGACTTTGATTAAATAAAGGAGGCAGTGTGGAGCACGCAGAGCCACAAAGCATTATTCAAGAGGCCTATAATCCCACTGGTTGTTACCCAACTGCATTCTTAACCTGAAAGTCTCTGCTGGCTCGTTTTAGTCGACATTTAGCCCACTGGAGGCTCTGTTACTGAATTAAAACAAGAGTTCTCTCATGAATAGAATATGTAATATATTTAGTCATATTCAAAAGATAACCCCACTGTGGCAGCACAGCACTGTGCTCTGTCAGGGCGTTGGCAGGCTGGTAAGTGAGGTATCAGCAAAAGAAGGAGCTTTGCCCCTGCTCTAATGCCACAAACAAAGTGAGCTTTTCAGCAGGGTTTCCCAAACAGGCCTGGGGCTGGACGAGTGGCTGTCTGCCTGACTGAGCGAGAGCTGCTGCAGGCCCTGCGTTGTCCTTTCTGTGCCACTGTGGCAGGGGCAGGCAACAGAGGACTTCCTTCCTGCCATTCATGTAATGACAAGGTCATGATGGTGCGATATATTAATGGCATACTGCAAAACACATACTCACGAGAGAATTTAGCTTCACTCCAATATATGTCTGCAGCTCCAGCAAACCCACCTCACTTTTGTCTTTTTGTGCTGTGTCACTTATTTGAAACTTTTTGCACTCATCATCACTTCGTTAATCACCATGAAACCCAGTGATGGGGAACAATCACTGCCAAAGCCCATAACGAGTGAGATTTCAATGTGCCACTGCTCACCCAGAATGAGACAGGGGCAGGATCACATGGTGGCTGCTTGTCTTCTCGCTCTGATAACCACATTGGGCCCACACTGTTGTTGTGTGTCCAGCTCATTCAGTGTGACCAGTCAGACTTAAAAAGATCTCCTCTCATTGCAGGCCTCATTGAACTCAGCAGCCACAACTTGGCCTTTTGTACCAGCAGGACGGGGTCGGCTCTGCTCCACAGCTATTTCTGATCCTGTCTAGAATCTGCTGTTGTGCCATCAGAAGAGTGCATTCCTATCTCTGCAGCTCATGAGCAACAATTAGACAGAGATCAAATGAACACTTACACCACCAACTGTTAGACGTGCGATAATGGAGGTTTGCATCTTCTCTTTGGCATCGCTTGTCATCACTTTAGGGTTTTATTTAATTGGGAATAGCAGGGGATGTGTGTGTGGATCAGCATCTTCTGCTGTTGAAAACTAAGATCATTCCCTATATTACCCCCTATATTATCTCTCTCTCACACAAACACAGAGGCAAATATTTTCCTGATGCCAACAGTGTGAACATGCTTTATTTTATAACATGCATCATACTGGACCTGTCTGAAGCTCTGCATGCTGCTCTCAGCCTCCTCCCGCTGGGATATTTCATCCTGCAACCTACAAAGACAGACAAAAAGCAGCCATTTTATTCCAGATTTAAAACTGCTCAACTTCACTCAGACACAGAGCGCTGCTGCAGTACTTTGAGTGCAACTTTTGCGCAGTGCCTGGCACATAAACTTTATAAAAAGTTAATGATTAACAACAACAACAATAATAATAATAAAGGAGTATGCATATACTGATAATAACGGATCTGCTTCATAAGCACATAGGCAATAGATCAACATCTGAATGGAGTGAGTCTCTTTAACATCACACAGTGGCGTGCCACGCCTCCTACTTCTCTCTCAGCCTCTCGATGTCGTCTGCCAGGTTATCCCGGTAAACTTCCACTCGGGCCTTCTCGTTGGTGAGCTGGTCCACTTGACGCCGCAGCTCCCGCATCTCGTCCTCGTACAGATCTCCGACCCGGGACGTGCCTTTGCCCCGCAGCTGCTCCAGCTCCGCCAGCAGGATCTTGTTCTGCTGCTCCAAGAAGCGCACCTTGTCTATGTAGTTGGCGAAGCGGTCGTTGAGCGACTGCATCTGCGCTTTCTCGTTAGTGCGGTTCGTGATGAACTCGCTGTTTATGGCGTCGGACAAGGAGAAGTCCAGGTTCTCAGAGGACAGCCGGGGCATGGCTGCGCTGCTCCGGAGCCGCTGCGACTTCGCCGCGTAAACGGTCGGGGCGGAGAGACTGTAGGACACCCTGGATGAGCGCACCGGGCTGGAGAACTGGCGGCTGGAGTAGGTGGTCTTGGTCGTGACTCTGTCCCCGCCAAACATCTTCTTGTAAGAAGACTGAGGAGTTGTTCTATAAGCCATCTTTGCTGGTGTTTTCGTTAGACAGTAGATCTGTACTGCTCTTGTCCCGACTGCATTAGCGGAGTGCGCCTGGGAAGGCGTTTCCCAGTCCAGTCCTCATTTATAGTCTCCTCTCATGCAAATACGTCCAGGGTGACTTGAGTGAAACCATGACGATCCAATCAGAGAACAGAACACTGTTTTCAGGTCCATGGCTGATCCAGGATCAATAGGTCAAACTGTTTCTGCGCACAATAAAGTAAAGATAGCCTATGTGATGTGATGTCACACCAGAGATCAGTGGCATGCGTAGACTTTTTTGAAGGGCAGGGGCCAAAATATAGAAAAGGGCATCTACAGCGAGTTCTCACCACTGAACAGGGCACTTAAGGGCATGTTTTTGCCATCCAAGAGGGCATTTTATCATGTTTTAACTGCCAAGAGAACAGTGTAGTGTTTTGCCAACCACAGGAGAACTTCCGCACACATTTTTGTCTCCCAAGAGGACACTTTAGTGCGCATGGGGGGGACCACCCCCAGTGCACACCACTGTCAATGATGTGATGATTTAAAAGCGCACCAGCTGCAGTCACATCTGGGTAGCTGTACTGGTTTCAACAACAGCGCGTGAGAGTCAGGAGATGCAGATTGCTCTATAGAAACTTCTTTTGTGAGTTTCTTTTGGATGTTTGCCAAATCTGTCCATGAAGCTCATAGAAGTATTTAAGTTCAACTTATTAGCCTATTTATTGGAGGATATCTATTTGAAAGTGTTGTTCTGGAAGAGAAGATGGTTTTCCCACAGTTCTTTCCATATCAGGAGAAAATCATCCTCACAATCCACATTACTGATGTAATGCAGTGATGAGAATTGCTTCCTGATATTTGATTCATCCATGTCATCAATTTTTTTTTCGTCTAATCTCTCACAGATAAACACACTTCACAATACATTTTCACACTGTCCAGTCTATTTCATGAAGCGTTGTGTCATGAGACTCCTCAATAAATTGCCACCTACCCATGCTAAATTTTTAACATTTTTTGGTGGGTTTGCACACAAAGCATATTAACATAAAGCATATTATGTGTGCACCTTATTGTGCTTTATGTTAAGTTCTTGAGTAAAAAAAAAGAAGTCACATTAATCTATTTAACCCAGGGGTCTCTGACACACTCAAAGAAGACAGAGACACACACACACACACACACACACACACACAGAGGCTAGTGTACAAATTAAAGTCATCCATTACTAGCAGGTTTGCTGCAACCTTGGAGGGTATGTTTGCAGCTTATTACTCACTTTTTCCTCAGACTGACCTGCAGCAAATAATAAAGACACATGAGATATGTCAGAAAAGACTATTTCTCTCCATCTTTCTATGTGTCATTCTGTGTCCCTCCTCTGCATACAGAGCCGTCAGTGCTGCAGTGCTGCTGACCAGCAGAGATCCAGTGATTGTGAAGGGAGACGCAGGGCAGCAGAGCTGAGCCAGTGACACTCTACACCTCTGCACTGGTGCTACTGGATGCTGTGCACTCTACGAAACACGCAAGAGGAGGTTCAATGATGGCTGTCAAACAGATAGCACCCTGACACACAGACATACATTTTTAACTCGACCGAACCCAGCCCCTCAGTGAGCTGGTCTGATCTTTAGAAAACGTCAGAGCTAAACAAAAAGTGTAGTTTTAGATCATCAAGCTGCAGTCTGGATTTGTCTGAGAAAATAGAGCTCAACTTCTGGGTTTTATTTGTATGCTTATTTTCCTTATCCTTAGTATCTTAGTGTACTTGTGACATACAAATTTCAATATTTAATATATTTTTGAGTATAATCTATATTAATCCCATTTTATGAACTGATCACGTTTAGCATGTTAAATCTCAATCTGAATAGTAACCAGTAATTGTAGCTGTGAAATAAATGCATAGTGGAGTATGTGTAACATTCCCTGTAAAATAGAATAGAAGTAAAGGGAAATCCTAAAAGTACAAGTACAAGTATCTCAAAATTGTACTTTCAATACTTAAGTAAATGTCCTTGTTATTTTGCAAAGCAGCTTGTGTGACATCATTGTGGAAAGCACCATCCAGAAGAGGAGAGCATGGAGCTGCTTTTTCTACGCTCAATCACATTAAGAAACCCAACAAAGTCATAGTGAAAGGAGTGTTTAAAGGCAAAGCTACAGATTTGAAATACTCTTAAATGTTTGTTTATTTCTCACTTTCAAAATGCAAAACAAATTTTGTAATCGTTTCCCTGATGCCTGTCACTATTCCACACTAAACCCAATGTAAGTTGTTATATTAGTTTCTTAGCATGTGACAATATTTTCCTACCATTTGACTCAATAATTAGCAGTGAAAGTGCTGTGGTGGAAGAAATATTGAGATCTTTTACTTTAAGGGGACCTTAGGTGTGTTTACTGGATATGCAAATGCATCAATGCATGATGCTGGAGGGGCCACACAAGGGCCCCAGTATGAGTAAACAGTAAAACCTCATTACTGAGACAGGCAATAGAATTCCACATGGTCAACACTCACTTAGAGGCAGGGGGGGTTTAAAAATTCCTGCTCCCATGGCCCATTATGAGCCAGCCCGGCCAGTGTTGGCCACAGAGGCAGACAGAGGAGGCCGGGATTGTCACAGACAGAGCAGGGATTGTGTATTGCTGATCTGTCACCTAACTGCAGCGACAGAATGCAGACAGTAGGCCATAATTATTGTTTGTAGCTCAGTGTTTGCCAGCGCAATATAGTTTAGGCCAAATAGCTTCCATTCTTGGCAATGTTTGGAATTTATTGTTTTGTGAGAAGAATCAAATAAGGCCTAACATAAGTCAGAGCCAGTCGGCCTGTAATGGGACAGGGCAGCAGATAAGTTAAATCTTGTTTCTGGGTGTCATCACTTCAAAAACCACAGGCAATGGGCAGTAAGAAGGCATCCTTTGTTTCATCTCCCATGATGGTGAATCACAGAATCGCGCGCCCAGTAACCATAGCAATCAACCCCAACAGTATTTGCCAGCGCTGAAACCCAGACAGAGACAGACTCAGGGGCTTTTCACGGAGATTAACTCTCACTGGAAATTAATAGCTTATTTTAATTATAAAGTTTCAGAACTGAGGTTAGTGGTATGCAGTTTGCACCAGCGTGTTGTTATCTGGCATAGGGTTGCACTTTTTAGTTTTGTTTGGGGGTCGTTTGGTTTGATAAATTAGTTGGCTTCTTTGTGGGTCATGACATGGCAGATTTAGTGATTTAATGTCTGTTGCGCCTCAGTGAATGCATGGAGATCAGAGAGAAGTAAAGCTAAAAGAAAAAAGGGTTGTATATCTCTGCCAGGGTCCCCAAGTGATCTTTAGTCAACTCTCTGTGTGTGATGGTCAGGTTATATTATCTGTGGTTCAGTTCACACAAGCATTTTACTTAAGTTTTCCTTGAGTTCTGCTACTTCTTCTTAACAGTCACTTAATAGTCTCAATGTTTTTACTAAAGCTCTCACATTTTTTTGAAAACTTGTTTTTGTCCTCTGTTCTCTTTTTTTGATTGAACGTCTCACAACCCATCAGATTTGACATTAAAACTAAAACACTAAAGACAACCAAACAAACTAGCTACTATATGAATGTCAGCCTCAACCAGCTAATAAAATGCAGAAGTGATACTTCAGTGACAACAGTCTAATAATCTTTTCTTTTCTGCAGAACAAGTACTTTTACTTTTGATACTTTATGTATATTTGCTGATAAAGTAATGGATGAAAGCTGAAGGATTTTGGAGTTCTTTTATTTTGCTATATGTATAAGTGAATCATCTTTATATTTCATCCACCTATGGTAATCATGAGGAATTTTATTTTGTTCATTTTCTATGAGTGGTGTACCGGTCTTTCTGTCAGCAGTAAACACAACAAGAGGAGTAAGGGCGGCTGTTCATTCAGGGGAATGGAGCTTTTGCACTGGATACCTTTTGACCATGTTGACAACAGAGGAATTAAACTGTGGGGGCTATTTTCCAAATCTCCATGGTGACTGACAAACCTTTGGAAAGAATCCAGGAATGGACATTTTGTAAAGTCCTCGCTCCCACTCTCTTTGTCTCCTTCTCTCTTTGTCTCTCTCTGCATGTGTGTGTTTGGGTCATGGTCCAGGAGGGGGATAGAAACAAGAACTTCCCAGCATTTGCCTCTGGTATTAGCACACACTTAGTGACCATGAATAACTTCTCAAAAACACACCATCAAAATACCACATGGATTAGCTCTAGTCGGATATAAAAACGCATACTTATTTCAAGGACTTTGTCCTCTGGTCACACATATTTCAAGTCAGTCTGTCAGTAAGTGTCTCTTACGTCTGACAAACCAGACTGACTGACAGCTGCAGATGACGCTCAGCCTCTCTGTGCACTCACCAGCCTCAGGATGAATGGATAAGAGTGAGACAGTCCCTTCAAAGTGTCATGGAAGAACTAAAAAATGTACTTATGATACCCATTTATGTATCACTGTAATGATTTTGTTGTACTTAAGTACAGAGAATAAGATTGTAAGCCTCAGGCTTGTTCAGGGTTCACATGCTCCTCTTCGTTAATAACCTCATGAAAGTCACCACAAGTCAGAGATGCTTCGAGGCATTCCTCATAAATGGGATTATTTTCACCAGTGTGATTTTTTTTTTTTTTGAAAAATGCTTTTAATAATATTACAAAAAATGTATTATACTTACAAAATGGTTACTGTGTTGTGGTGTTAGTGAAATCACTGCAACATATTTATGGGCTTCAATATTGATTTTACCATTAAAAAAATTATGTAGTTCCACACAAATTAGATTGACTCACTCTCTGATTGGCTGATATAATGACTCAGTGACTTACTGGTAGACTTTTTTGATGGAAATGTTTTGATGGTGAAATCTTCAGCTGTGCATCCTTGAACTTTATAGACTTAAAGACTTAGACAGAGCAGTTACCCAGTTTGAATCACATGGCCTCTGCACACCCCCGTCCTCCAGAACCTCCACAGGCTCTCTGACCAAAGACACATCACTTTCAGGATCCTCCTCCTCACCCACAAAGGCCTCCCCCGCCAGGCCCCCTCCTGCCTCACCTGGGGGAACAAAGCCTTCTCTGTTGCTGCGTCCACCTCTGGAAATCTCTACCCATCAACATAGGAGACTGTGCTGACCTACCCACATTACAAAAAAACATAAAATAAATAAAAAAAAACACACTTGTTCAAGCTCACATTTGACACACCTGAATACATATACTTTTATGCTGTTTGTGACTGACTGAAGTGTTTTATATGCCCTGGATGTGTCTTTGAGTGCCAAAAAATATATATATAAAATAAATGCATTATTCGTAGTAGTAGTAGTTTTTGCCCTAAGACAGCTGGGATAGGCCCCAGTCCCCCATGACCCTATGTGAAGATAAGCAGTAGAAAATAGATGGATGAATTATTAGTATTAGTATTAGTTGTAGTAGTAGTTCTCTTTTTGGCCACTTGAGGACAGCAGAAACATCCATCCATCCATTTCTACCGCTTATCCTCATAGGGTCGCAGGAGAGCTGTCTTAGGGTGAAAGGCAGGGTACACCCTGGACAAGTCTCCAGTTCATCACAGGACAGACAAACATTCACACTCACATTCACACCTACGGTCAATTTAAATTATCCCATTAACCTAATCCCCATGCATGTTTTTGGATGGTGGGAGGAAGCCGGAGTACCCGGAGAGAACCCACGCAGACACGGGGAGAACATGCAAACTCCACACAGAAAGGCCCGGGGCCGGGAATCGAACAAGGTACCTTCTTGCTGTGAGGCGACAGTGCTAACCACTGCGCCACTGCACTGCCCGACAGCGGAAACAAGTTGTGACATATCACCAAATTTTAAATTATATTAAGCATCTCAGAAAAACAGCAAAACATTAGCAAACAGCTGATTATGTGCAGCAGATATGGGGCAACAATACCAATAACTTGGATGAATGTCAGTCTAATATTCTCCAGTTCTTCCTGAGGGAAGTATCAAGAGTCCAGACGCAGTAGAGGACAAGACACTGCAACATAACTTCTAGGATTAACATACTTATTTTAACGCAGATTATGATCTTTTCATAAACTTAATCAAGTAGTACCTAAACTAACTAAAACTAGAAAAGCACTCAGAGACCGCAGACCTCTGCCAAGGCATCCTCGCCGCCAAGAAGGTTATGTTTTCACCGGAGCTTGTTTATTTGTGTGTTTGTTTGTTGGTTTGCAAAGTAACTCCAAAAGTAATGGAGAGATTTTGACAAAATTTTCAGGATTGGCTGGAAGTGGCCTAAATTAAAACTGATTCATTTTTGGTGATCAGATCCAATTCAGCGTCACCACCAAAAATTAATCAGTTTTAAGTTAGGCCTGACCAACCCTGAAAATTTCGTCAAAATCCGTCCATAACTTTTTGGTTATTTTGCAAACCAATAAACCAATAAACAAACCCCGGTGAAAACATAGCTCCTTGGCGAAGTTAAAACACAGATGGTAGTTTAAAAATGCCACTGGTTTAATGGTGTTTCCAGAATCGTGTGACCAGTTCTGCTTCAGGAAGATGATTAAACATGATTAAAAGCTTTTTTATAATCCAGTACTTTGTTTTCATTCACATGAAGTGAGGGGAGTACAAACCAGCACTGTATACTGATATGATTTTATACTTGAAAATGAGGTTCCAGTCATGCAGTGTTGTGAAAATATCCTCAAACTCTGGAAGAAACAAAGACTGAAGAAATCATCCTGATGAAGCTTTCTAACAGAAAACATGTGACTTGGGGAACTTGAGAGAAGCTGTTTGTTTTCTGTTTTAGCGTAGTAACCATGAACACAATTAAAAAATGAATCCCAGTTTACTGAATATTGATTCAAAATTCTTCCAGCAAAAGTTGTCAGAAGCTGTCTCATCATGAGTTCAGGTATTTGGTTTTCACAGAATAATCACCTCTCAAATGTTATCAATACAGAAGTCCTTTGTTAAATCACTGAGAGCATCCACAGCTGTGTATTTAATAATCAATGGACATGCCAAATCCCAAATAAGCAATAAAGAAAATATTGCTAGCAGCACATTCTGCTTTCCTTGGCAGATAGAGTAATTTCTTTGATGTATTGCATTAAATTTAATGAGAACCTGATGACATGTTTGAATAGACACTCGAGTGATGGACAGTCAGGAGCATTAAAGAGTTAAAATTTTATGATCATATTGCTACATCCTATTCTATGTTTGATTTTGTCATGACTTGATCTCTGATAATATCCTCAGCCAGTTTTTGTTTCAGAAATATTTTATTCGTGATCATTTACAAAACATTTTAGCTGCATTACAATCAAATAACCACATAGCCAAGACTAATAGCACACGCAGGACCAGCACATGTGTTTATTTCTGTGAATAAAATTATGATTTTATAATATGGGACAGTACTGGCCACATCTCACATGTAGATTTTCCTGTGAGTCTTGTGCTTGCAGTGCATCCCTTCCTCCATGAGATGTCCTTCTTGTCCTTATCACAGCTGAAGAGTCCCCCTCAGGATGCACTTTTCCGTCTGGTATTTTAAACTCGACTGATGCAAACGAAGACAGACTACCATTTTTATTCGCCCAGGTTTTTGACGTATCGATCGTAGGCGACACCTTGACGCCTCTCCCTTTGACACTGCTTGCATCTTTTGTCCCACTTTTGAAACTGGAATCATCCATAAACGGATCAGAATCACTTCCGTGTGCCATGTTGTAGTAGGCGCACTTTGGAGTTTGAGGCTTCGCCATCTCCTCAAGCTCTGATGAGGATATGGCTGCAAGAGGATTGCGTTGGCTTTTGCAAGGAGACTGGGAATCCTCGCTGCTGTTTTCCTGACCCGTATCAACTGATGTGCTATCTAAATGACCGTACATTCCCAGAGAGACTGGAGGAGATTTCCTGATGAGGTGATTCTCCTTGAGCAGCCATCTGCCTTGGTCGATCAAAACCCCATCAGAGTCTTTGTCCGTGCACTGTGTGGCCTCTGTGGCAGGTTCGGTGTCTGCCTTTTGTGAGCTTGCAGCACTAAAATAAGACAGATCCTCCTTTGAGGCCTTAGTGTCCGAGTCATGAGAAGAAAAACTCCTTCCACTCTTTAATCTGGAGTTTTTCATGTCTTCTGTATTACTTGCAAAGGACAGTTTGGAGTTTGCTCCCTCCACATTTGTTCTCCCCTTGTAGATATCAGTTTCTTCTCCACTGTCTGTGATAATATCTACAGATTCCTGAGTTTTATATCCACCACTCTGCGACGTTTCTGGCCTGTAATCAGACAGATCTGACGTGCTCGGGCTCGGGAGACGCTTCAAGCCATACAAAATATCCTTTCTACTTTTAGGAATAACAGTTTGTTTAGTTCGTGTAACTAGAGTGCTTTCCGGCTCTATCCTGACGTTCCCCCGAGCGTCATATGTGAATATAAGTGAAGAGGACTGCAGGGCGGAGTTGACAAAGTCAAGTAATTCCTGTGATATTTCCACTGGATGCTGTAGACTGCTGCTTCCTTCCTCGGGAGGCTCCCCTCCCTCATCTGTCTCAAGTTCATTAACAGTGTCTGTCCCATTACCTTTATCGTCCTCACACGGACACTCAGAGGAATACTTGGTTGATGATTCACTCTTGTGTTCTGCTACCTTTGCAGCTACCTTTGCTTCATTGTGGCTGTTCTGTTGTTCCAAATATGAGGCCTCCTCTAGTGTGTTTTTACACTGAATACTGCGTTCATCGTCAGTAGCATTTTCTTTCTCAGCTTCATTCTTTGATTTTTGCTCTTGCACCTCGTCTACCCTCTCATTCCTTTCACTTTCTTTATCTTCTTCCCTCTCCTCCTCATGTAGCATTTGCCCTGCTTTTATGTTTTTATCTGTCTCCTCTACAACTTCTTTCCCTTCTTCTGATTCTTCCTCAAGACTATTTACGGTTTCCTCCATCTTATTCCTGCTCCTCCCACCCTCATCAAACTTTTCTTCTTCTTCTATGCTCTTGTCAGTTCCCTCACCTTCCTCTTCCTCTTCTGTATTTATAACCTCATCATTCTCCACCACCTCTTCCTCCTCATCATCTTCCTCATAATTGTTTTCCTCACTTATCACCTCCTTATTGTCCTCTTTTTCTTTTTCCTCTACAATATTTTCTTCATCTTCCTCATCCTTCCCCTCAATAACCACCTTCTCTTCACCTTTCTCAGCAATTGTGTCAGTTTCTTCTTCTTCCTCCTCCTCCTCCTCCTCCTCCTCCTCCATCTCTATCATATTTTCTTCATCCCCCTCCTCACATTTCTTCTCAATAACTTCCTTAATTCCCTCTGTCTCATTATTTTCCTCTTCAATAACATCAGTACCTTCCTCCACTTCCTCCTCAACATCTTTGTTAAAAGCATCTGCTTTTTCTTCATCCTCCTCCTCTTCTTTAATATGTCCTACTTCCTCTCCTTCATCTGTCTCCCCAATACTGTCATCTGTGTCATCATTGTCTTCCTCCTCCTCCACTTCTTCAATGATATTTTCACCTTCGGACTCCTCAGTAACCCCATCTGCCTCTTCCTCGCTCTCCTCCCCTTGCCTCTCCTCAGTTTTACATTGCTCCTCCTTTTTTTCATCATCATCCTCGTCCTCCCCATCCTTCTTTTCCACAGCACCCTCTTTCCCATCTGCATCTTCAACACTATCAGCCTTTCTTGCTTCTTGACCTTCATCATCCACTAATCTCTCTTCTGCTTCCTGTAATTTCTCCCCCTCTTCCTCCTCATCCTCCGTCATCTCCTCCTCTATTTCCTTCACAGATTCTTCCTCCTCTACTCTTCCTTTTACTGACTCCCACTCCTCTCCTTCCTTATAATCCACTTCTGTCACTGCTCCCTCTTCTGACTCCTCCTCCCTTTCTCCCCTTTCAGTCTCCTTGCCATCACAATAAGTATCTATCTCTTTTGTGTATCCATCCTCTCTGTCAGTCTCCACCTCCTGAGCCTCCTCCACTTGCTGCTCTTCTCTTCTGTCTGTCTCATTTATTTTTGTTTGAGACATTTCTGATTCTTTAGCAGATTCTAGCACTGACTCATTCATCATCTTGGCCTGTCCAGATTGCATTTTCTGTACGTTATCTCTTTCTCCATGACTTTCACTCTGTATTGTCTGACTAATGTCCTCGGCTATGGAGGTAGTATCAGACTCCGGTGATTGTTTAGTGTCATCTTTGCATTTTTCAGCAAATTGTTCCACGTCCTCCTCTGAGTCCGACTGATTTCTTTCAGGTTCTACAGAATTGCTTTCCTCTACAGGATAAAAACTTTTAGCTTGTTGGATTGTTGCGGAAATCTCTGCTCTGAGGTCTGGAGGCATACTCAGCTCATCCATCAGCTCATCGATATCCTCAAACGCATCACCCCCTTCAGAGAAAACATCCAGGGCAAATTCTGTCTCCGAAACTTTGGGAGACAGCGGTTCACTTTCGAGTCTTTCTCTCAGAATCTGGAAGTCCTTCCAGCGCTCTCTGAGCCGAGAAGACGCTCTGCTCTGCAGATCAGTCAAACTGGCCCTCAGCTCCTCTTCGTCCTCGATGGCAGAAATCTTCTGCAGGGATTCTATCATCAGCATCGCCTCAGAGGTGCTTCTTGATTGGTTACCGCCTCCTGCCACAGATCCTGATAGGTTATCTCGCAGAGTCATCACAGATAAGAATGAGATGAAGGCTTTATATGATGAGCCGAACACCGACGCCACTTGTTTTGAGAAATCAGGAAGGCTGCTGGACTTCTCAAGATTGGATGTTGTTTTGTTTTCGGACTCACTTGTGATGCAGTGAATGGATGAATAAAGTTCTCTCAGGACATGTTTCCTATGTGCTTTTGGATCCAAAACATTGGATGGAAATGATTCATTGTCAGCCGGACAGACGGCCTCTGAAGATTTGTGAGGTCTCAGTCTGTTCTCCTGGTGCACAGGATCAACTCTGACACTTGGCATCGAAACACATGAACCTCTCAAGTATTGTTCATTGTGCGGCAGAGCTGTGGCTTCATGAGGTACTGATAGACAAGAAGCTGATTTCTTGACAGCATCACTGGCCGACGGACAAAGCTCATCTGATTCAGAACCACCTCCGATCTGAAACACAACATTTGTCGGAGGTTCTGATACATCTGCGATGGCGTCCTCAGCGTATGGCACTGGGTCTGGGCTGACTTTGTCCAACCAGTTCTCAACATACTGGTGGATTTCAGAGGGTGAAGGATTGAGAGAAGGCATTGAATTCCCACTCAACTCCAAAGACTTTTTAGGTGATGATATTCTGTCCTCACTCATGGATTTGGGCTTGTTTATTGTCTTTTTGGCTGGTAAAAGTGATTTCTTGGGTTGTAAAATGTCTGACATGTTCTTTTTCATTTGAGGCCTGCCAGTTGGAGTATCTACATTATGACCATTATCTCTAGCAGCTTTAATCAGGTCTTGTCTCTTAGGTGGGGTCCTTCTAACATTTTCAGTGTCGGCTAATAACCCTGGCTCTTTCCTGATTGTTTTTTCATTCCCCCTCACCTTCTTAATCTGAGGCTTTTCTGCTCCTCTTCTCTGCTGTTCTCTTTCTGATGAACTTAAAGTCTTTTTTCCCACACTGGCGATGCTGCTGAGCTTGTCTGTGGATGAATGTTTGCTATTTTTGGGGGCACTACCTATGCTTTCTTTTTGCTTTTTATCTGAGCTGCTTGTTGAAGTTGAACTCTTCTGATTCTGAGCAGGTTTAATAATCTTTCTCTTTGTCTCACTTTTGGATTTTTTTACTTTTATTTGGGAGTTTGTTGCAGTAGTCTCATGTGTTAGCATTATTGGCTCTGATGACAACGACAACATCTCCTCTTTCTGTTTCTGTCGTGAATCAGTCACAGGTGGCTCCCAGCTAAAATTGCCATCATTGCTGGATGAATGGTGCCCGTCTGTGGATGGTTTGCTTTCCAGCACTGGAGTGGAACCATGCAAGGTTACACCATCCGTGCTGTATTCCTCATTTGCAAAATAGTTGTCGTAGCAGCCTTGGGTCTCATAAATATGCATCACAGTCTCTGTAACCTCCATGCCGTTATTCTGTATCTGAAGGATCTCTCCTGCTCCTGACAACCTGATGGAGGAGTGGGAGCCTTTGCTGCTCAGCCCTGCAGAAGCTGTTGTCCTAGGTTTTGGGATTGGCCTATTGCCGCTGCTGCTACTGTGCCTGACAACACGGTATCCCTCTGTCGTTTCACCATCAGCCGTCCTCTCCATGTAGGAATAATGTCCCAAGGTGTTCTCCTGAACCCCTGACTCTGTCACCGTCTTCACACACTCAACAGACGCTTTCTTCGAAGCATGCCAAGGACCTGGCGTAGGAGTGCGTTTGAAACCAGATTTTGCTTTTGCCAAGGCTGTGGAAGCGTAGCCTGCATATTCTTGCTCATTCATGAAGTCGACACCCTTCCCAGCTCTTGCTGGATGGTTCTCCTCTTTCGTTTCGTCCTCACTGGCGCTAGAGGAGTCTTTGGCAATCGTGTTGTTTGAGTCAGGTGAGCTATTGCCGAACTCAGTAATAGAGGCACAAACTGTCCCCTTGCTAAGGCTGGAGCGGCTGAGGGTGGTGGTCCAGTGGAGCATCTCCTCTTCTTTAATAGTCAGACGAACTTTCATCTCCACCGTCATGCTGCCATCTTGATTCACACAGAAAGATTTCTCTATGTCATCGTCCTGAGGTACAAGGCAAGTACGATGCTCATCATCTACCCTCCCAGTTCCACATGTCTCCAGGGATGTGTGCCGATGGTTGACCTCAGGTTCAAATGATCTGCTGTGGTGATGTGGGTGGCTGTTCATGTTTCCATTTCTAGACTTGTTTATTTGGTTAACAATATATCTCTCTGATGATAAGGAAAAATTCCTTGAGCCTCTTCCACTCGACAAAGGCTTGTTTTTTTCTTTGGTTGGAGTTGTTTGTGAGAGAGAGGGGAGAAAAATAAAAATTAAGGAAATTGTAAAAAAAATCACCTTACCTTTGAAATAAGTGAATATGTTGTTTTTAAAACAATTAATTTATTATAACTCAGTTATTCATTCATGTTTTACATGGATGTTTTACATTTAGACTGTCACCATATGACTTCATAGGTAGAACTGGTTAACACTCACGGGTTCTGGGCTGCCACACAGACGGTTCCACGCTATCCATGTGCATTACTTGTGCCATCTGGCCTGCTCCTTGAAAACTGTAATTTCCTAATCTGAATGGCTCATTGCCTGCTGCCACAACAACTCCAGAGCACAGGATGAGTCCTGCAAGACCATCAACCTAAAAAAGGAGCAGAAACATTTTTAATTTACATTACAATTTACTGAAAACTGAAAAGAGACCTTTAATTTGCATTATCAAATATTGCATGATATTTCCTTGGGCCACATATTGTCCTAAAACCAGATGAAAAGGCAGTTCTAGATGCCTGTAAACAGTATCAAGCTCTTGAACTTTCTGTTAAATTATGATAATTGTCTTAGTCTGCCTATATCCTTCATGATTGTATTATATTTATAGAGTGTGAATCGTTCTTTCTGTAATTATAGTCAAATTATTGTAAATTTAATTTATAGTTTATTTATTCCAATGTGTTAGCATGTTTCGAATGTGTATTTCTGTAGTGACATAATGTACTGTAACTGTGCCCTGATGAAGATCTTATAAAAAACAGAAGCCTGTTCCTGTTGGAGAACATGTGGAAAGAGGGATTACAGAGTGATAAATCACCAGGGGGGAGAGACTTTGATAGAACCACTTAACTCTTCTTGAGATACTTATAAAGTGTACAGTAACAGGGTATAAACTTTGATCGCTCCTTCCTAAATACAAGTTACAGTAAATTTAAGCCCATAACATTTTATTTATTTTAGTTGGCCAGTTTTATGTCCATGAAAATAGTATCACCCACCATGTCATGTCTGACATTAAATGAAAATTCACTATAAAAGCTCACAATATTTCACTGAGGTGGATAATAATGTCACTGTATCGACCTATCTGTCAAAGAATTGTCTAACTTTTAAGCTCACATAAATGTGCTCAGAATAAAGGAAAGTTTGAACCTGAAGTTAGTCCTGTGATCACTGAAGAAAGTGGCGATGTGATAAAGTTGAAAGCTGTGGAAATAGTGGGTTATTGGATTGTTATATCAAGTGCTGTTTCTCAGATCAATAGCGAGCTGTCGAAACGCAATTATCTGAGTGTGTACAGCCACTACACTGATGTGGGTTCGTGTCTTTCTCTTTCTCCAGCATGACATACTATAAGACAATTCTGTTAGTGTAACCCAGACATACCTTTGCTTAATATAGCCTTAAGTATCTTTAGATACAAAGTATACTCAAGGACAACGACGGAGGTACCATGGAGTCACACGGCATGGTGCTAATTGAAAAGTCCAGTTCTGATCTTGTCTACTCGACAGTTTAACTTGCTACATGCTAAACACATGACATAATACCAATGATCACTTTTTGAGTTCTTTCTTATGTAGCAAAATCTGTCTAATTTCTCTTTCTGTATTTTTGACAACTCATATACTGATATTCAATCAGATGTGATTTTGGGTGACTAGCTACTAATCCCACCCATCATGTATAGTAAAAACACATTGTAGAGAGACATTTATAAAAGAACATGTGGTTAAGCTCTAATTTATTCACTTCTCTCTTGTAATAAAGCAGGTGCAGTGACTTCTTGGGGACTCCACTGGTTGCATGTTTACATTCTTTATGCTAAGCTAAGCTAACCTGCTGCCTCAAGTCATCATTGATCCACAATCATTTTCTGTTTCCAGTTTTTCAAGCACTCACTCTTCTGCCATCTGTAGAGAAGAGTTTCAGCACTGGGAACTGCAGAATCTGGGAAAGGTAATCCAGTAAAGCATCAAATGTTGGCGCTATCCTTTTCTGCAGCACAACTGTGCGTTTAACGGTGGGATCCTTATTCCTGATGACCACGAGCCTCTTTGGTGTCCGTACTGCCACCCTCTCGGTACCCTTTGCTGGCCTGTTGGTGGTGACTTCATTCCTCCGGCCAAATGACCCAAACTGCGGCCCTTGGCGTCTTCGTTGCCCATTGCTGAGAGGTCTTGTGGCGTTCCATGGCACCTGCCGCCGGGTCACTTCATCCAGGTTTAATGGCTTCACCCGTTTCTGATCAGAACACACATATGACCCCCCATCATGTAAGTCATCTAAAGCCTTAACCAGGTGGCTCCCGCGAGGTGTGGTGATGGTCCTCACGCCAAATGCCAGAGGCACTTTCTTTGACAGAGCATCCAGCAGAGCATCAAAAGTCTTGAAGGTGCGTGTATTGATGACCATGCGATGCCCACTGAATTTATGGTCACCACTTTTGTAGAAACATACTCTTTTAGAAGCCGAGGGATCAGAGATTGGATGCAGGGGTCGGGATGGTAACGAGTGTCCACTGCCGGAGGACAAAGGCCCGGCCGGCGGATCCTGGATGGGTGTGTTGCTCATGTTGTGTGGAGGTGGCTAGAGAGAGAGCAGAAAGAGGGAGATCAATTTATGGTAAATTGTGCTTCAGAGGTGATCCTTGAGTATCATAATGATAATTTTGGGGGACTAGCTTTGAGGCCTGAAAGTACCAGCTGTAGCGTGTTAAGGTGTTTCTCACTCGGACTTTCTCACTAGATTTAGTGACTTTTAGAGTTAGTGCCTCTCACTACTTTCATTGGAAAAGAGAGGAAACACTGGGTTGGGTTTTTCAGATCAGAATCATTTCATTAATCCAAGGTACTCTTTCTTAAGATTACCAATTTTACCTTTAAAATGTAGCAGTTTTTATTTACCAGATTTACATTGAACATTAAACACTGAAAGGGGGCCTGATCCTTTCATTTTTGCTTTGTGCATATTGTACAAAACAATACTTTTTCCCTCAGTCTTAAGATTACCAATTTTACCTTTAAAATGTAGCAGTTTTTATTTACCAGATTTACATTGAACATTAAGGGGTGGCACGGTGGTGTAGTGGTTAGCACTGTCGCCTCACAGCAAGAAGGTACGGGGTTCGAATCCCGGCGCCTTTCTGTGTGGAGTTTGCATGTTCTCCCCGTGTCTGCGTGGGTTCTCTCCGGGTACTCTCCGGGTACTCCGGCTTCCTCCCACCATCCAAAAACATGCATGGGGATTAGGTTAATTGGCTAATTTAAATTGACCGTAGAATGTGAATGTGAGTGGTTGTCTGTCTCTATGTGCCCTGTGTGACATGTGTCACATGGTCCAGGTGGACCCTGCCTTCCGCCCTAAGACAGCTGGGATAGACTCCAGCCCCCCCGCGACCCTATGAGGATAAGCGGTAGATAATGGATGGATGGATTGAACATTAAAAACTGAAACTTTCATTTTTGCTTTGTGCATATTGTACAAAACAATACTTTTTCCCTCAGTTACCCCTCAACACAGACTGCACACAAATATGATTCTTGATCCTTCAGAGATTTTTTCCCCTCAGAAGTATTTACCCACATGCATTTCTACACTATTTAGATACAGTAAGTGTCAGTTTACTATTTGTTCTTGCATATTTCTCTAACAAAATGGATCCACCATCACTATCCCATCAAGCAAATGATCGTCTACAGGTGTGGGATGTGGGGCTGTATCAAACAAAGAGACCCTGTAATCTCCCAATAATACATACTAACACAGTACTAAACACATAACAATCATTCTATATTTTTCAGAGAAAATAATTGTCTTGTGGTGGTTTTGAAAACAATGTTGACTAAAATGTCAACATCTGGTTGTACAGAGGAGACAGTGGTATACTGTACATTTACTGTGTTCCTTGGGACTAAAGTGAACTAGAAACATTGTACATAAGGCAGCTGCACAACATGTAGCCTCTATTGTACAGAATATCATAAATTTAATTTAATTTACAGTTAATGAAATACAGAGTAATAATATTTAAACCTGTTATGCTGTATAGTTTCATATGCAATGTTTTAAATTTGTCTTTTGTTGATTTAAATTAATGCAAGAATAGATTTTTGGACTTGTTGAAATCATTATTGCATAATATCAGTAAGAATAAATACACTGTGGTAGAAAAGATACATTTAACACCTTTTATAAGCGCATATCCGCTGTTGTAGATTTCATTACTTAATTATATAATAATAATAATATACAGTTAAGGGAAAATAGTCTGAGGAGCAATGTTTTATGACAGGTTCTACATCAATAATGTTAAAATTGTTGTTGTTACACAGCAGGTCTGATTAGATGCAGACACTGACATAGAGGCCACACAACTGAAACATATCCACTAATTAAACAAGTTAGACCCTGAAGATATCTAGCAAATGAAAAAATATGTCAACAGAAATGTAAAGAACAAGACTTACCTTAGATTTCACATTTCACTTTGATTATATCAGCTAAAACAACAGAAAGTGTGCCTCCGTTATGCCTCTGCGCTCTGGTCAAAGCCTCTCAGTGGCGTTGGAGGGCTATTTTGGGACATGCAACATCATGGCCAATTTGCTTAATCTTTGCTTACACTTAATCAGCATATCAAGATAACAAATGTCGTAAACAGACAAACTGTACTGCAGTACACTGAACATTTATCAGTGTGAGATTCAATCACAAATGGATGGCAATATTGTTTTTTTGTGAAACAGAAGGACATTTTATTTGGTCAGCTGACAGTTTTACATTATGGCTGATGTATCCTGTGAAAAGAAAAATAAAAATCATCATCATTATCATCATCAAAAAAGCAATCATGCATCATCAGCCATAAACGTTTCTCTTTTCATTTGCTCTAAAAGACAAAGTGAGAATGTAACTGAGTGAATGAGTGGATGAAAGCAGTAAAAGGCTAAGTGAGTACCAGAATAATTATTAAAGAATGAGGAAGGAGGTGGTGAAAGTTCACTTTCAAGTAACATTACATTAGTAATGCTGCTCCAAACAGACACCACAGGTGGCTGGGCTGTTAATTTGCAAGCAGCCTGCATAATCAGATTTGTGAAGTCTTGTCCTAATAGGGATTAGGTTAACGATTTTGCGCACTTGCTGACAGCATGAGGTAGAATAACATCTTAAGAAAGCACTTTTACCTCCCAGCAGCCTTTGGAAATCCACTATCAGATTCAGAAAATACAACATATCAGAATTCACACTTGATGAACATCCTGGTGAATGTACTTAAAAATAAATGTCACCATAATTGTGGGAATATTGCATCTTTAAATATGAATTTATTAATTTCCAACTCCTTCTGACAGAGGAAAAGCTGATAATACCATACAACTAGCATGTGAATGGGATGCAAGATGGAAACTGGCCAGAAAAAAAACAGTCTGTGTATTTGTGTGTGCACTGTATACTGTATATTTGATTTACTGTAATTGGCAGCATATTGTATTTTTATGCTTGGTTCAATAATTCAAATCATCTGCAGTGGTTGCCTAGCCTTCAGTCTCTAGGTGGTAATGTCACATGCTGATCTGTTTGGATTAGTGAGATCCAAATTAGCAAGTAAATCTGTGCCACATAAATGCAGTATAAGATCAACAGTGTGCCATTAGCTCCTGGCTCTGCTACTCAAAGGTCATAGGTTTGATCTGCACAACAGCCACACCTTTCATGAGTCCCACTAAAAGGCCCTTAGCAGGACCGAAGCTCTTTCACTCACTGTTAATTACAATGAATAATACAGTGATAACCGTCACAACTGCTGCTTGGAGACATATACATATTTTTCACCCTGTGTACCTGCAACTAACTTGTCAAACTAACTACTAAACAAGTACTGACACTATGAATGTTCCAACAAAAACTAGGCCTATATTAGTGTCTTTAAGTCTTTTGGGGGGCTTGTAACCCCATGGTTATAAGCTGGTTTACCAAAATGAGATGTTTCATTTGCATAACTATTAATGGTCTGAAGACGTTAATTAATATGGTAATTGTAAAGAATAAAATAAAGGATATAAGCAAAGATTTTCTGGAAAAATGCGTACAATTGGTATGGCATGAATGTTTTTGTTTTCCGCTTCCCCTGATATTTGTTGTTGAATGGTAATTGCAAACCCTATGACGTTTCTTGCAAAACCTTGTCTTTAATTAAAAAAAATGATAAGGCAGTGACAAGGTATTATTTTCATTATGAATCAATCTGGCAATTATTTCCTTAATTGAGTGATTGGTGTACAGTATAGGCCTACACCATGTATGCCATCCAGTAATCAGAAAATAGTGAAAACATCCCATCGCAGTTTCTAGCCAACAGTCACAAACACAAGAAAAACTCGAACATTTATTTGAGAACTTGATATGTGTCATGTTTCCACCATTGACCCAAGCAGAGGTACAAGCATAGACTCAATACAAGAGGCTCTTTGGCGCCATCTAACGACGGGCAGCGATACTTCCAACAGGCTTTATTTTACTGGCAAAGAGAGGGCTCCTGTGTGTAGAACTAGAGGGGATATAGGGGTATATCTGGGCATTCATAAAACGTATATCTTTGGTTTTGTCTGATTATGGTACTCAGTATGGTGGATAAGTTACCGACTGCTCTGACAGATCCCGGGGGAATCTTGGGTTCCGTGTCGATTAACTCCCCTGAACTCATCATGCATCGATTACTCAGGCCTGCTACACGGCGGGTCAGTGTGTGGTCCCGGTCCCTCAAGTAGACGCCGCCGCTCTCGCTTCAGTCGCGTGTTTTTGTCGCGAATTTTCCTTCCGTTTGCTCCTGACTTTTGGGATTCAATCAGACCAGTCAACATGGGCAAAAGGGAGGAAGAGGACATCATCAGAATTGCGAAGAAGATGGATAAAATGGCGCAGAAGAAAAACGGGGTGAGATGTCCGAGAAGAATGGATGCTTACCTGCCCGCTGCTTAGCCGTTCAAGCTGATGTTGATGTGTAGCTAACGTTGGCGCTAATGGGCTGTTATGGTGTTAGCTGCCCACTGTCAAGCTAATTGAACCACTAGCTTGCTCAGTCGTTGTTAATACAATTCTCCACCAATGTGTCATTTTATCAGAGCATCTTCCCCATCCGCTAAGTACACGGTTACCCTGAATAATAAGTTCCACAGCTTATATACCCATAGTCGCTAGCCGCAAGTAGCTAGCTGGTAGTCTATTTATGTGGACAGCAGTTCTGTGGGTTGCTAACAGTTAGCCTCATAGCAGCTCAGCAGTCCTCGCTAACCTTGTAGCACAATGATATGCTTGGGGTCGTCATTTTAAGACAGCCGGAATAAAGTAACTAATCTGACCTAAAGTTGTTAAATCACGCTTAAGATTTTGTTACGTTTTAGGATTTTGCAAGCCGTTAAGTTGCCAGTGCGTTAACTGTTATGGACGCTCAACTGTTAGCCGTCCTATGTTAATGCCGTTAATGGGGCTACAGCTAACGATTGACGTTAGTTTCGTTGTAGATTACTGTGTCGATTATATCATAGTAATCATTTGCTCTTTAAAATGTCAGAATATAGCGAATGTAATGCCTATCACAGCGTCATATGTGTATGTCTTATTGTGTCCAAACAGCAGTCCCAGACCGACACATATTTAATTTTATATGATTTAAGACAAGAAAAACCAAATCATCATATTTAAGTATCTGGTGCAAGCTAACGATTGTTCATTTTGCTTGAAATTTTACTCACACTGCCCTGTGATGAACTGGAGTCCAAGGTGTACCCTGCCTTTAGCCCCAAGACAGATGGGATAGGCTCCAGCCCCCCCACAACCCTATGTGAGGATAAGCTGTTGAAAATGGATAGATTTTACTCAAACGATTAATCTTTGATCAAAGCAGTAGTCAATTTATGGTTTTACTTCTAAACTTGGATGTATAACTTTTATCCCAACCTAAAATTAATAAATGATCCATCAATCCATCCATTATCTACCGCTTATCCTCATAGGGTCGCGGAGGGGGGCTGGAGCCTATCCCAGCTGTCTCAGGGCGGAAGGCAGGGTACACCCTGGACAAGTCGCCACCTCATCGCAGGGCACATAGAGACAGACAACCACTCACACTCACATTCACACCTACGGTCAATTTAAATTGGCCAATCAACCTAATCCCCATGCATGTTTTTGGATGGTGGGAGGAAGCCGGAGTACCCGGAGAGAACCCACGCAGACACGGGGAGAACATGCAAACTCCACACAGAAAGGCCCCGGGCCCGGGATTCTTCTTGCTGTGAGGCGACAGTGCTAGCCACTACACCACCGTGCCGCCCATTAATAAATGATAATAATTTTAAACTAGTTAACAACAATGTTACAATGTCCAAATTACTCACATCTGAAATAGTACTGTTAATAAATATAATATGACAATCCAGAATACTGTAGACTTGAAATCTTACCATGCTGTCTCGTTCCCCTCTACTCTGCAGGCCGGGGCTTTGGACTTATTGAAAGAGCTGAGAAGTATCCCCATGACTCTGGAGCTGCTTCAGGTACCTTTGCTCATTACTTGTTAAGGATCACCATCACCGTTCAAACCCTGAAGCACTGACACAATGTCTTTCCACAGTCTACCAGAATCGGGATGTCTGTTAATGCCATCCGCAAGCAGAGCACAGACGATGAGGTGACATCCCTAGCCAAGTCCTTGATCAAATCATGGAAGAAGCTTTTGGGTAATTATTTACTTTTCAGTTCGTCATAAATGTGTGTGAATTTGTGTCATTTTCCTGGCTTGGCTGATTGGGTTTCATCATTTACTTATTGTGACACCTCACTCACTGGATAGACCAGCTGTCAAACGTTAAATCACCTCCATCTATGGTCAACTCACACTGTTGTGAGTGAGGTGTTCAGCAGCACTAACAGATGAGCAACAGCCAGCAGTTTCAGTGAAGACGACCTCACTGACAGCAACCGTCAGCCAGAGAAGATTTGAGATTGCAAAAATAAGATGGTTGTGAGTTACTGTGTAACACAGGCATAACATCATATCATACCATTGTTCTTATTTGGTACCCTTATGAGATTTTTGTTAGATATAGCCTTTTTGGTTATAACTACAAATGTTGTCAACCTTGAATTGTGATATTTTGCTGATGAATTGCTGCTTTTGCTTTTCCTATCTAACTCTACTATCTACTCTACTACTAAAATACCCAAAATTCTGGCACTCAGCTCCACACATATTTCCGGGAAAAAAAAAACATGCACACAACACTGAAAAACCTTATAGGAAACTTCTAAATGAAAGCCAACTGAGGCCAGCTGACTTGAATTTTCTTATTTTAATGTTGGCCTTCTCTTGTGTCGCTCTCTCTCTTCTGTTATTTCCTCTCTTGCTTGATTTCTGCCAACTTGTACTCTAGATGAGCCTGGTGGTGGAGATAAACCTTCAGATGAAAAGAGGAAAGAGCAAACAACACCTGTTGTTTCTCCCTCGCAGGGAAGCCCAGAGGCAAAAGAAGAAAGGTAACAAGAACAGGTTTTTTTTCAGACATATGTCATTACTGAGCATCAACATAGATTATTTTGATATTTGGCTGCCGCAGTTCTCTGCTTTTTCATATTTTTTTAATTTTTTTTTCTTCTCTTGCAAAACTGATGATGTTTCTGCAACTCTTGTTCTCTTCCCTGGTTCCCACAGCAGCTCCAGCAGTAACTCCAGCAGCAAGAGTGAGCCCGCTGAAGTTTCAAACAACACGTTGATTAACACCTTCCCTCGTGCCCCCGGCACCTCCGACTCTATCAGGATCAAGTGCCGAGAGATGCTCACAAATGCTCTGCAGACTGGAGGTAATGCTCTTATTATAATGATATGGATTTAAAGTATTTCCAACATTTGGTGTCCACCCTCTGACTTTCTCACTCGTTTTCCCCACAGATGATCATATTGCCATTGGCGCTGATTGTGAAGAACTTGGAGCACAGATTGAGGAAGATATCCTTTGCCATTAGTGGAAAATGTGATTGAAGCAGATGCTTGTGTTTTACATTACTTCTATAATTGTTTGTTTATAAGTTATAAATCAGAACATCAGCATTGTTCCTAGTTATTTTTTATCTTCAAATCTTAATATTACTTAATTAATAATAAATATTAATAAAATAATTAATTTCATTGTATATGACAGAAAAGAAATGATGAAATTTCCAGCTATTTTCTGTCTTCCTCATTTTTCTGACCAACAGTCTAAAATATTACAGAGAAACCCAAGTCTTCATATTTGAGCACCTGAATGTGTTTAAGGCTTTTAATACCTCGCAGCGCTGTGGCACTTTCCCTTTCAATTTCTACGTATCGTTTTTATGCACTGTTTGAATGAATACGTTTTCTCTATGTACTGTCTTATGGCTCTACTGTAAACTACTTTGGATACATTTTGGTTATTGTAAAGGGCTATATATATAAATTTGGTTTGATTTTGATTTGATTTGAACCAGTCAGGGCGGCACGGTGGTGTAGTGGTTAGCACTGTCGCCTCACAGCAAGAAGGTACCAGGTTCGAATCCCAGGCCCGGGGCCTTTCTGTGTGGAGTTTGCATGTTCTCCCCGTGTCTGCGTGGGTTCTCTCCGGGTACTCCGGCTGCCTCCCACCATCCAAAAACATGCATGGTGATTAGGTTAATTGGTTAATTTAAATTGCCCGTAGGTGTGAATGTGAGTGTGAGTGGTTGTCTGTCTCTATGTGCTCTGCGATGAGGTGGCGACTTGTCCAGGGTGTACCCTGCCTTTCACCCTAAGACAGCTGAGATAGGCTCCAGCCGCCCCACGACCCTATGAGAGGATAAGAGGTAGATAATGGATGGATGTATGGATTGAACCAGTCAAATGTTTCATCACAAACACCTAAAAGCCCAGAGTTGAAATGTAATCAAATGTTCTACTTTTTATAATGAAGCATGAAAAATGTATCGCCAAATTGTATTCCTTGACCTGCTATTACTTATCTTCCAAGAGTTTAAGAACACAGACATGAAATACAAGAACCGTGTGCGGAGCCGAATCTCGAATTTGAAGGATATGAAGAACCCTAACCTGAGGAGGACTGTGCTTTGTGGGAGTGTAACCCCTGAGAGGATGGCCAAGATGACCGCAGAGGTGCATGGTCTCTTAGTGGCTTGACTTTTAAATGTCCTAGCACACAGTCAGAAATGCAGTTATTTACATGTTGGTATGACTTATGGTCACATATGTCTTGTTACATTATTATCATATATGAAGTAATACACTGAAATGCATCATAATTGACATTCTTCTGTTTCTGTAGGAAATGGCCAGTGATGAGCTGAAGGAAATGAGGAAGAATTTGACCAAAGAGGCTGTCAGGGACCATCAGATGGCCACCACTGGAGGAACTCAGACTGATCTGTTCACTTGTGGCAAGTGCAAGGGGAAGAGCTGCACCTACACACAGGTACGAAATACATTTATGCTTCTTTTCAGATGTTACTACAACAGAAGGATATGGTGGAAAGTTACAGGTGTGGTTATAACAGTGTTGTGCTAGTTACTGGAAATATTAACTAGTTACTTCCTTCAAAAAGTAACTCAATTACTTTGTTGATTAATTACACCAAAAACTAACGTGTTACAGTTAAAAGTAGGCCTAAATTTTTAGTTATTCTTTAGGACTCTGGGGAGTGAGAGTTTGTCCTATGTTCACTGGACGTCGGAACTTGGAACTCAGATCAACGTAACCTCAAAGTTTAATGCTCCCAGCTCTTCCAGCCTTACATACATACAACAACATGTAGCTGCTGTAGCAGACAGCATGAATTCTTTCAGGTTGGTGAAATTAATCCAGATTTCCAAGTTGGAGATCCGACTTCACAGGGGTTATGCTTTAAGTTCTGACTTAAGTTCTGACTTGGAGGATGGAAATTCCGAAATTCGTGTGTGATTGGAATGCAACATAAGTCGAATCACACATATGCTGGGCTCTCAGTACTGCTGCAATGACATTAAACCTCTGTTTTACTGGTGATGTGGGGGGACGGATCAGTGTCACTAAGAATCTGAAGGGGATATGTCCCCCCGTCCATGATGTCATCTGAGAGCATGAATAAAAGCAATAGTGCGGAAGGCAGGGTACACCCTGGACAAGTTGCCACCTCATTGCAGGACACATGGAGACAGACAACCATTCACACTCACATTCACACCTACGGTCAATTTAAATTAGCCAATTAACCTAATCCCCATGCATGTTTTTGGATGGTGGGAGGAAGCAGGAGTACCCGGAGAGAACCCACGGGGAGAGCATGCAAACTTCACACTGAAAGGCCCCGGGCGACAGTGCTAACCACTACACCACCGTGCCGCCCTCTAATAATTTCATGTTTCCATGAATTCAGTTCTAACAGCAGCCCTTTATTCACTGTGATATTGTAATAAATGTGTTGTGCATGTTTTGATCTTTCACAGGTTCAAACTCGCAGTGCTGATGAGCCAATGACCACGTTTGTCTTCTGCAATCAGTGCGGAAATCGATGGAAGGTATGTTGGTTAACCTGGTTTACTGAATCCTGGAACCGTGCGCTGACTCCTTGTGTTTTATGATTTGAGTTGTACGTATCTTTGATATAAGAAAGCATCAATATTTTTTAGGTTCAATTTCAGCACCTCAATTTGATCCATGTCATTCTCTATGCAAACTTCATCTGCATGTTTTAAGACCTATTTGTGCTCAACTCAATGCAGTTTAGCCTTAAAATAGAAATATGCACCTTGTTGATGCCTGAATGTTGTCGCTTATGAATCAAAGCTGAAATGATTTATTAATTATTTAGAAACATTTTCAGCATCATAATTGACATTTGACTTACCAATTTATCAAGCAAAAATTGAAACATTCTCTTTTATATATATCATATATTATGTCTTTGAGTTTTGATCTGTAGGTCAGTCCTTTTTATTTAAAAATAGTTTTAATAAACATAAAAATATGAAATCTTATTTCCATGTATTAATTTGTGTTTTTGTGTTTTCTAGTTCTGCTGAATCTGCACGGCACTCTGACAAGTAGCAAAATTCCTGGACCAGGTTGTCTCTCCGCAACAGATTGGAGCTTTGCATTTTGTGGTACATGCAAAGATGCCACAGGTTACCGTTTGAATAAATATCCTGTTGATAGATTGAGCTCATTGTGAGTCCCACAGTGCCCTCCCTCCAAAACTTTTACTATTGTCATTAGATGTTTTTATTCTGTCAGACGATCAGTCTCGTTTCATTCTCTTTTATCTGCATTTTTTTATATGTAGTTTTAACACGTTCAACAATGATGTTTTGCTTTTCCCTCACAACATTGCATTGTTTTATTTAATTTCCCAATAAAAGTGTAATCCATTTGATTAAAAATAACTGCTTTTCATTAGTCATCAGTCTCCTCTGCTTATGTGAATCTGGAATTATACTTAATGCAGTCAAGGATCTGAGAGGACAAACTGTGTGTGTGTGTGTGTGTGTGTGTGTGTGTGTGTGTGTGTGTGTGTGTGGGCGTGTGTGTGTGTGTGTGTGGGCGTGTTTTGCCGAACATATGGGGACATAAGTCTGATAACACACTCACATTGTGGGGACTCACGCTGACAATGTGGGGACTCACCGTACTTATGGGGACAAAGTGCAGGTCCCTATAATGTAAACTGTTAGATTTCAGGCTGAAGACTTGGAGAACATTTAATGTTACTGTAAGGTTAGACTTTGGTTAGGGTTAGGATTAGGATTACATGGGTAGTGGATATGGTTAGGGTCAAGGGAAGTGTCTAGGAAATGAATGCAAGTCAATGTGAAGTCCCCACAATACACAAATACACATATGTGTGTGTGTGCGTGCATGTGTGTGTGAGTGTGAGAGAGAGACAGAGAGACTGTGTGTGTGTGTGTGTCTGTGTGTGTGCAGCAGCATATATTTGTTATTGGTAGAATATTCATTATATCAAAGTGAATGCAGGGAAGACACTCCATTGTTTCTCTTTCCTCTAGTTTCTTTTATTAATTGCCAGGTGCAACCACTCATGTTGACAGGAAGTGGTGCTGCGTTACCTCTGTCACAAACTGAGCCCAGAGCAGTCACACAAGACTAAGTCTGTTAAAGGCTAAAATGACTTCTAATAGCAACTAACTTAATGTAATATCGAGCAGTGTGCAACATGTTTTTCTAATTTCTGTTTATGAGTGAGTCTTATAAAATAAGAAAAAGTAATTAATTATTTTTTTGTCATTTAAAGCAGTGGTTCTCAACTGGTGGGTCCCGGACACATTCTGGATGGGTCGCGAACAGCTGATCAAAAAAAGTAATTATATAATACGCATCCAATTGTTTGACACAACAATAGCTTATTTTGTGAGGCAAGTGTACACTTACAGCCGCCTAGGCTCGGTAGCCAAGGTATTTGACGCTCAGTTTGTGTTGCAAGGAGGAGATAAGATGGCAGATGGATTTTTGTTCGTTGAAGATAATAACATTGAAATTTTCTGTATATGCAACTTAAGTAGTTGTCATCCTTAGTTCATGTGCTCTGAAATGCGCTTTACTCAATAAAATTGGGGTATTTATGTCAAAGATTTAAGTCTTTAAAGTTTTTTTTTTTTAATATAATAAATAAGTTTGCTTGGTTTGAATTCTATAAATGTGGGTCGTGACTTAAGTACCATGGGTAAATGTGGGTCCCAGAGTGAGACCAGTTGAGAAAAACTGATTTAAAGGATGCCCAAACTGGCCTTAAAGGGTCACTCAGAGCCAAAAATATTGTGAACCAGTTGAGTGCGCAGACATTTTCCTCATGTTTACCCTCAAACCAATATGTTGCTAGATTCACATCCTTTACTGGCTACCATGAGATGAAATTACTTGAGCCTGAACGATATTTAGGTTGTGGATGAAGCTCTTTGTAGTGTGCTTTTGTGATCAAATCATTCCAGAGTCAGTAAAATTATTGTGCTTTATTTTATCTTAATCAAAATGCCCACAAGTCATTATTTTCTTGGAGAGTAGCAGAAAAAAAACTAAACCATATACTGTAAACATTCACATTATTTGTTTTTTAAAAATGTATTCTTCAGTAAACTCAGCGCAAAATAACACATTTCATATAGTAAACAGAAGAAGAAACAACATTTATAGGCATCACTCCAAACCATTGGCTTAGATAGTGTTTTGAGGTTGATCTGCGCAGTGTATCCATCAGCTCAAATTGCACATAGTAAGTTAAACTCTAAGACGAGTAGAAGCGCCACCGTGAAGCACACAGTTTGGCAAGAAGTTCAGATCAGAAAATCCTATCCACTGATCTCATTTGTCTTCAGCAAATAAACACGTGTTGTCACCACCCCATACTGTTGGGTAACCCAAAATGGGCTGACAAAACACATGCGACAATTTGGCCAAAGAGAGGGGCAATTTCCAATTAACTGGCCTCGTGCTCCAGTAACCACCCTTATGGCAAAAGTCTGAAAACAACTGTTGCCCATGAGAAAGATGTCAGAAAATTGAATATCAAGGCACTTCCCCATGTGAGGATCTTGTCTTTGAGTGACATGTTTGTGAGGCAACAAAGAAATTTAACTAAAACTATCAGAATACATAAAACTGTTTTACACTTGGCAACTCCAATTTCAGTCAATGGAAACACTCTCGTTAAACTTATGAACACAGTTTACATGGTAGCTTTGGTGTTGCTGCTGACATGGCAGAAAACTCCACCTGCTGTCAAAAAATATTTTCCAAATTTCCGTAATGCCTTTATTCACCCATCTGCAATTTATGAGTAATTCCTGCTTTCCAGTAAATATTTGAAGTATCAACTGATAAAATAGAGAACACTGACCCACTTCCAGTCAGTTAATTCCAAATAATTGTAAGCAAAATATAAATCATGTCAGATTTGTCTCCAGACAAACATACAAGTTGACAAAAAGGTAGAATTAAAGTGTTTTTTTCTGGGAAATGAGCTTGTTAGTTTTTCTTACACAAGAAAATCAATACCACCCTCATGAATATGAAGCAACAGCAGCAGGTTAGATTAATTTAGCCTGAAGACTGGAACCAGGGAAACGTCAAGGCTGGATAAAACAAATGAGATATTATGTGTTAAATATCGACCTTTCACTGTTTCCCCATTCCCAGTGTTTGTGCTAAGCTAAGCTAACCAGCCTCTGGCTGCAGCCTTACATTAAGTAAACAGATTTTAGAGCAGTATATCCTCCTATATAAGCCAATAAGCATTTTACACCAAAATGTTGTGCTACACCTCAAACTTTTCAATCATATGTGAATAATAACTGAATAATTACTTGGACTTAAATGGGAACATTCTTATTATCCCAAAAACGTGTACCAAATTACTTTCAAAACTTCCCAGTTATTGTAATGAAGTTACAGACCCATAAAATCAACCCACATTATTTTATGACAATGATGTAACAGTATATTGACTCCATGAGACTTACATATAATTCCTACTTGTTTTATACGTCATCTGGTAATAATGTGACGTGATAATAATATTTACTTATAATATTTGCTTAAAAAAAACTGAGTAAAGAAAGTTAAAGTAGCCTTGATTTGAGTCCTTATGAAAACAAATCGCACATGGTGACGAGAGCTATCGTCACTTTCTGTTACTTCACTGATAACCACTTTTTTCAGTGACGCACAGTTTCTACGTAAACTGGAGTTGCCAAGTCGCTGTCACAGATACCAAAGTGTGAGGTTAAGAAACAAAACAGGGTGAAAACAATGACCATACAATACCCCACAAAGCTGCCTGCAAGTAGAGCTAACAAATAGCCTTTGACTTGAGCTTTGATTTTCATACGCAGTAAATAGAATCAGGCTTTCTACATAAAATACCAACAATTCCATTTTTTACTATTTACAAACTCATAAATATATATAGTCTACAGTAGGAATCATTTCCCCCAAACAATCATACAAAAAACAATGGACCATAAAAAACTCTGAACACAAATAAAATAGATTATCTCTATCAAAAGAAAGAAAAATAAAACAGAAACAAACTGTATTCATATTCCTTTGGAGTGTTTTGCTATGTTGATCTGTAGCAGTACTTGTGATGTCGAGCCCTCGGGAGATTTTGAGACCTGAGTGTCTTGGTCAGGTACAGATCACAATAGCGCTGAGATCCCTGGGAGGGGCCAGGCCCGAGGCCCGGGTCATGTAATCCTACACTGAACATACAAAGAAACTTTTTAAAAAGGGAATAAGGATTTAAGGGGGAAGGGGATAAAGATAGTTAAAATATCACAGGTCATCACCACCCTAAGATTCAGGGGACTGCTCTGACAGAGTGTTGAGCAGGTTTTTGTAGGCTGGGGAGTTCATGTAGCGGGGATATGAGTCTCTTTGCATTAGTGTGTAGATCTGCAGCTGGGCATCGTCAAATGTCTGCAAGTTGGGTTCCTGCATGTTCCTGTTGATCGCCTCACGTACGCGAGAGTCAAGGCTCACCTGGGAGTCAAGAACAGATGTCACGGTTAGGAAGAACAGCATGTGCACATTCTCAAGAGGTTTTCTCACTGACACGACAAAATTCATGTCCTTCTCTTGTATGTGCAGTAAATATGAGCAGGTCAGTTAGCTTAGCTTAGCACAAAGACTGGAAGTGGAGGAAATGGATTTTTGTTACCTGTTGTTTAGGACAGACTAGCTGTTTCCTTCTGTTTCCAGTCTTTATTCCGCACAGACTAAGGTCATTACAATATCAGATTTTCACTAAACGATTATTGTGGCAGTGACAATAGTATTGTGATAAATATAGAATTGATTTTAGTTAAATTATAAAATAAACATCTTAAACTTTGTTTAACCTGGTTGTAACCTTTTAAGAGGCACTGGATTATTTATACAATATTATGTGTATTATTAACATTAAATCAATATTTAATTGTCACGATTCATTATCAGTACCGGTACATCACAACACCCCTAGCACAGACATAAAAAATATTCCCAAAATGTATTTTTTCCTTTAATGCCAGAGATAATGAGATGAACAATTCATCAGATATCCCAATGTTTGACCAGTGAAATCAGTGCCTTTCTAATTACACAGTGAAACAGAGAGCTGTCAAACCTCTTTAGGTGAGAGAATGGAGATGTAGTCCTCATAGATGACCCGAGCCCTCTCTTCTACTGCACTCTTATTGGTGTCTTTGCTGAACTCCTCACAGGCTAACCAGAAGAGCATGTTCTCCTCGCTGAACTCAGTGCGAAGAAACTGTCGGAAGGAGTTCCTCCCCGCCGGGCAACACATCAGCTTATCAAAGGACTGCCCCCACGAGCGCACCTCCTCCAGTGTGGGCTTTGGGCTGGAGAGAGCGTGGACAACACGGGGGTGAGTGATTTCCACAAATACATTTGGTAAATTTTGATTTTTTTTTTTGTGCAGTTCAGCACAGCTGACCAGTCTTCACAGTCTGCGGTCCCTTCCTTGACATCATAAGAAGTCTTTCGGTTCCTTTCATCCCGGTCTTCATTCCTAGTAAGATAGGAAAATTGTTTATTTTTTTGTGACTTCCCATCATCATTTGTATTGCTTTGTATATTTATCATCTTGCTGTACATATTGTGTATTTATATTACAGTGTAACACTGCACACATGCACATAAAACTACCTCTGTAAATAGAGTAATCTATCCCAGCACTCTACACACAAATTTACACACTCTCACCAGCAGATCTGACAGGATTACTCAAGTAAAGATAGGGTAGGCATTTTTTGTTATATCCATTGGAATAATCTTTGTATCCTGACTGTAGTTAATAAATCAAATGGTCTGACAAAAAAGTATCTATCTCAGGACTGTAATGAGCCTATTCAACTGTTTCATTTGGCTGTGATATTCAGAGCAAATAGCATTAAACAACTATTTGCTATGAAAAGATATGGAGGAGGAGGAGGAGTATTGCCTTTTTTCGATAGTAACTTGAATGTTTTTGGGTTTGAGGCTGATGGTCAGCAAATAAAGCAATTTAAGGACTTCACCTTACATCTGGGAAACTACGATGGTCATTTTTTTTTTTTTTTTTTTTTTACATTTTCAGTGGACTATCCAGGATTTATACAGCTAATATGTAGGTGTAATACATCCATATGTTTGCTTTTCTTTGCTTAGCTTGGTGTCTATCTGTGTTGTTTTATAAATTTCATCCACACTCGGCTCATCGAACTGTAGTTATTTCAGGCACTTACATTTCTCACATTCAGCTGCAGGGCAAGTGATCACATGCAAAAAATATCAAGAACATAAAACACAAGTCGCAGCCTGCAGCTGAGACACAGAGTAGCTCAGGCCGTGCTGTCCTGTGTGCAGTCATGTCAGCCATGCTGCGCCACAACCAGTGAGTTCTCGGGTGGGGAAGACCTACCAGGAGCAGCTACAGCAGCAGCACCAGCAGAAGCAACATGCATTTGAGCCCCGTGGGTTGGCCTGGCCCGGCTGGCCCTCCTGGGCCGGTGCAGTTCCCCCCGCTGCCGACTCCTGCTGCACCGACATCTGCCTCTTTCGCATCTCCATCCGCTCTGATCCCATGGGCTATAGACAGAAGAGAGGCACAGAGTTGAGTGTTTTAGATGTCTTAGATGTTTTGGATGGAATAGCATTTGACTGACATTTCATCTCGTGGTAAGAAAATCTTTTCATCTGCAATGAATTATGTGATACAAATCAGTGCCAGTGCAATGCAGATGGTAAAGGCAGCAATGTGACATCCTGACAGTGCATCCATTTTACCAGCACTTTCACCAGGTTAATTAAATGTATGTAATTTACCACTTACCAGTTGACACCTATGTCTTTGTTATGTGTGCACCAGGTGAAGAGCTGCTGATGCTCTCTGGCAGGAGCGTGTGCTGGCATGCCCAGGGGTTGCACTGTAAAGGAATGCTGTTTGTTCTATTCAGGGGGAAAGTATGGCAGAATAGTTTGCTGATTTTGTTGTTTTGTTTCTTTTCTTTTCCTGCTGTCAAATATGCACCCACCAAGCACATTTCAGCCCCTCTAATCTCAAGCTGGATGTTTCCTTATACACTCCAACTGAATACGAAGGAGATGGATTGTTGACCACGGGCTCAATGTTCATAAACCAGTTCAAGCACATAGAGTTCAAGCACAGCAGTGAATAAAGTACATATAGAAATAGTGTAGCCTAAATATTTGGATCTTTCCTAATCAAACCCCACTTTATAACGCACCTTTATCGTGTCCATGAGAAATCACTCTGCTGTAACTGTGACTGTAGCAGCTCTCCAACATATTCATGAGAATCCCCATTAAGGTTTGCAGGCCTATAGATACAGACAGGCTGTCACAGAATGACTTCTTGTCTGATTTTTAACAAATGTGTCATCACCAGGTCAGACGCTGCCAAATCCTGTCAGATCATTTATGTAACAAAGCTGTCGCTCCCAACACTCGGCATCATCCAGCTATACTACCTGACACAAGAAACGATGCTTTTAAAAAATGTCAGGAGATTTGGTACATGGGAGGAGGGAGGAGGGGGGCAAAGGCGCAGTTTGCAAATCTATAACCGCAGCATCGCTCTATCACAGCCTTTCAGTGAATACAATAGCATTTGGTCATTTCTAAAATGGATCCGCGCTCGGTTTCACCCGGATTCAGAGCAGAGAGCTTCAGCTGCACATTTCGTGCGTCTTTTGGCAAACGGCGTATTTTACGCGTTAGGTGTCGGGTACTTCAGAGCTGACACAGATGCAAAATACGCTATGGCTCGGCTATAGACGATGAAATGGGGGTTGGGGGTTGGTCGCATCCATTCAGTGGATAAATCATGATAACACCAAATAAAGCGCTGCTCTTATTCAATCTTACCGTAGCAGAAATGTGAACGACACTGGGATGTAATGGTTCCTGAACGATTTTATCAGCAGCAACCATTGCATTAGCAACTCGAACAGTACATCAATGGAAAGTGCCACCATGAAGAACCGTAGAGCTCCTTCGCCCTGGACAACCAACCGAAAAGACACTGCCTAGATCTGGTTAAAAAAGCCCGCTGCACAGCAACATAGTGACATGCTATTTCAAACACCGGGAAACGGCCTCAAATGCTCCGCTCACGAAATGTCCGTGCAATGATGCATCGGTTTGCTACCAGTACTTACAATTTCACCATGTATGCACAGCAAGAAGAGGTAATTCTTTGCCTTGATTACATCCGATGGCACATAAGGCTTTTTTCCGACCGGCTGCTTCAAGTCAGTACGCATGCGTCTTGACTCCAGCTCGTAGTAGCCCTGTGAAGAGCGTAAAACGCGACAGTATGGCACAGTTTTTTTTTATTTTTTTAAAAAAGACCTGCAGGTCCTTTACCATGAAACACACTATTGACGCAACAGAGGAAGCATGATGCCAGATTCTAAGCGTGGAAATAGTGAAGCCTACGCATCAGGTAGAAAACACAAACTTTACTTGAGCTTTTTCTACATTATAGATACTTGCAAACCCCAAATACAAAGAACTAAAACATCCCCTCGTTGGCACATGCACCAGCAAGTCTTTGCCTTTGTCGCTGTCTATGGTGCTGAAACAGCCAGGAGCTGACAGACAACAGCACCTCTCTGAAGGATATGGCTTTGACAGCCAATGTTACATCATGTGTGAAATTTAGTGTCACATTTATGCCGTGAGTTAAGTGCTTCCCCATTCCTGACTGATCCATCCATCAGGACCACCAAACTGTTATGTTGTTTTTTTTAATTTTAAGAATGACTTTTAATCCTCTTTTCACATACATGTAGGTTACTGCAGCATCTATTGTTGTTTTAAACCTGAATTTACCAGACAGGCACAGCAGCTGTGATTTAGTTGAAAGTTAATCTACATAAAATGTGTTGCATTGCCTCAGCTCACTGTATGCAGCAGCTTTTTGCAAATATGTTCCATCCTTCCTTCTGTCCACAGACTGCTATTTCTCCCTGGCAAGTTGTGTATTGTATTTAAGATAATGGTAATTTAATCCAACTCTTTCGCAGATGATTGCCAGGCTCCTCTACACTACAGACCTGCAGCTGATCATGATGTAGAAGACAACACTGCCATCTGAAGGTAGCTAGAACTGCAGCACTAACATGATGTTCTGCGTGCACACAGAGTGAGTCATAGAGCCTCGATGGTCATATGAATTAGTGAATGGCACAGCTGTGTTTGCAACAACTGATCTCTTTATGTGATTCCTAATATTTGACATGCTTGAATTATCAGTAGACTGTGCTTGTTTCATTTCTATTTGATGCAGAATCAAGCTGAAGTCCATCAGATGTACAAAATGTAAATGCAGTCTATTAAATGCCTTTATTAATACATTGCCTTTGGGTGCACATCAGGTTTTAATTTGTACAAACACCAGGTGGCACTCTGCCTTTTCTGCAAATGTGTAGTACAACATAATGATTTATTTAATTTACACTGACACATTTGTGTTTTTCGATGCCATGGTAATCAATGCCACATTTTGATCAGAACAGCAGTAAAACATGAGCGCCTCTAATACAAGACTGAGTGGAGTGCAGTAGTCTCAGTGTACACACAGACATAGGAGTGGCCATTGTACCACTTAAGGAATAGGCAATCGACTGTTCTGTTATCTTGTCAAAAGAAAGAAGAGATTTCTTTCCTGTCCAGATTAATTACTGTGCTGAACTGGGGCGTGCCCTGAGCATCCACACATCTTTGTTCCCCTCCAGAGATACGAACATGTGACTTTCTCCACAACACTTCATTTAACACCTTCCCCTGTGTTCATGTTATGCAACACAGACCCACAAATAGCCATGAGAGATTGATACGTTCACACGCAGCGACTGATACTTTATGCTGTTGTGATTTTTACAAACATGGAGACGTTTCCCTCTCAGGGCACAGTGCCAAGTGGAGGAGGGGTCTGAACACAAGGTCACATTAAAGAGTAGGACACCAGTGCTGGGGGGCAGGATGAATAAAGACTTTTCAGTGTGTGCTGAAGGGGATTCAGGGTGGTTACCAACTTAACACCTCAGGAGATCATGCAAGACATCTCAGAGCATTTTGAAGGTGAAGATGAGTCGTCCATTTCCAAATATGACAACAGAATAAAGGAAACTTCTCTCCATTTGAATTATATTTCCAGCTGACATTATTGTTCAAATGAATCTCCCCCATGTGTGTTCATAAAGTTGGTCTTTGTACCGTAAATGTCAGGCTCATTTTAATAAAATGCAATCAGTGTCTTCAATCCTTGTAACCACAGTTACACAGTTTGTTTTTTACATTTCACATTATCAACATAACTCTAGGAGATGCGTCTCCAAGCAAACTGATTTTCAAAATTAGCACCTTCATTTAAAGGTAAACACATTTATATCATCTTATTTAAAGACATTTAAAAGCCTTGCAGGAGAACCTTTCTTGTCGTTTTGCACACACCTTATTTTGCTGTGATTCTATCTGAACCTTTTTCATGAACACAAAAAAATAGCCGAACAGCCCAAAATGTAAGTAAAGTAAATGTAAATGTAATCAGTAAGCTCTGGTCCTCACCTATTGCTTATACAACATATGCGGTGCAGGGTTGCTTGAGAGTGTGAATGTTGTCATATCTCCCTATATAAGTTGAATTACCCATGCACACTGACAACACAGCTAAGAGGAGTGAAATGATTGATATAATCTTTAGTTTTCATCTCTGTAATTGTTCGAACTCTAATTGGAACATCAATAAGTAATGGCTTGTAAATGGGTGTAATTTATTCCACAGTTGACTTTAATTACTGAAATGTTTTCTAAATATATTTTACAAATATATAGTACAACACAATACATGGAAATATGTACAAATCTTGCTTGTCTGCTATAGTTGTTGAATTAGGCTGCTAATTTTTTTCATATTTTTTACTTCAGAATTTGTATTTGCATTACATTTTAGTACAAACTGTAAATATTTATAATTGCTATTACTTATTCCATTATTTAATTATTATCATTATTATTGTTATTTTATTGTTTTTCTTGCTGCTGTAACAAGTAATAATCTATTCTATTGTAACAGGACAAAGGTAAAAGGTGTGAACTGTATAACAATTTACTCTTTTTATAGAGTGACTGATTTGACAATGTGAAAGATGAATACTTCATGAGTGCATACTGTATATTCTATTTGTGTGGTGATTGACAAAATATGTGATTTAATGTAAATTCAGTCAGATTTAAATGAATACAGGACCCAGACGTCTAAGCTCTTGATTATTTAATAGCCTACACATTTTTCACAGCACACTTTTCACTGAAAATGTATAAATAATAGCATTAACATTGTGGCTCCATTCCTGTAAACTGTCCCAGCTTAAACCAACTGAGATAAATTGAATGCAGCCATCATTAAGGTCAATTAATGAATTACACCTGTGCTTCTCCTGAGACAAGACAGGCCTCTGGTTTGAGTCTCACTGGGGACGACTGATGCACAACACTTCCCTTGTCTCCTGCTCGCTCTCCATTATGTACTGATCTGATAAAGGCTAACGTGTGTTGAAAGAAAATAAAGTGGATATGTATATATGACACTAACACTACCATCACTGTTTTGATCCTTTCTGGCCTGAAAAGTGAGGCGTGCAGTATCATAGCAGGAAAAGCACAGGTGTAAATAATCACAGTATCTGGTTCTGTGCAAGCTGGCTCACTGGACTAGCTTACTGGGGCATTAAATTTAACTGTACATCAATAGTGATATAGTATATTATACCTGTGTTTGTTCTGCCATGTTTTTTTCCTGTTAAACTGGAAATCCACTGATTTTCACAATGATGTCTGTTAGCAGGTCTTGGAGAGACTACAGCGTGTGACCTTTTGTCTCACCAAGGAGGAGCTGTGTGACAAATCGCTTCATGTAATGTCACTCGAGTTAGTTGAGTCTGAAGACTACAAGTCTGAAATTAAAAGAAAATCTGGTCGCGTGGTGTTCTTTTTTTTTTTTTTTTTTTTGGCGTTCTTTATCATTCTGCGCTGCTTGAGGCAATTAGCTGCTGCTAGCGTAACACACTTAGATCTCTGACCAAACTGTTGACAGTCTATCATGTGTAATTTAGGCCCAAGTTCTGAAACATTAGTGTAAGGAAAAAGGGCAATATCTCTGCTTCTGCTGCATCAATTTTGATTTATTTTAATTTAACCTGTCCACCATGAGTCTGACAATCTTGTAGAACTATCATGCTAAATTATTGGAGCACTTTTTCTATGTCGCATATGGGTCAGTCTATTTCATTCACTTGCGGTGGTGTTTCATATACTTTTATTGCTATTGAATTATGGTCACAATAGTAAATATTTTAATTCAAAGCTCCAGTCCAGACACCAGGCCAAGAAAACAACTGTTACAATGTATGTATTTGATGATCTAACTATTGTTAGAAATGTATTCACAACTCCTGAACTAACACATTGGAATGTTAATATAGCTGTCATGTATTTTTTCTGTCTGTCTGTCTGTCTGCACGTCTGAATGCCCAACTTCCAGTGACTGATATCAGTCTATTTCAGGACACAACATCTTCTTTTAATCTTCTTAGGTGTCGTTCAGACAGGAAGAACTTCTCTAAATAGAAGTTTGGCAAGAAGCAGAAAGAGCTGCTGATACTCAGACAAGAGGAATCTGGTTCCAGTGACAACAACAAGCAAACAGTATGCAGGATGTTTCATTTACTGCAGGTGAATAACGAGGAACAAATATTATTTGATAGATGCGTGGAGACATATTGCTTCTCTGGACCTCACACATTTATCAGGCTCTCAAAATAAATCATTTTGACACAGCGGCAGGCTTATGTTAATTTGTTATTTGTGGCTGTTTATTCGTGCAACAACTAACAAGCAACTCATATGATTAGTGTGACTCAAAAGTTTCAAGTGGAAGTTTACTTGACTGGTTTGCACAATGAGAAGTAGCACCAAAGTAATAATCACTGGTATGTTTGTGATAATGTTCAATGGGAGAAACTAAAAAAACATGCCCATACCTCAAGGCACACCATCTCCTGTTCTTCTGGGACCGGGTCATTGTAGTTCACCGGGTATCCCACACCGTGCCGGCAGGCCCGGACTAGTCTCCGTATCCGCTGCCACATCAAGGCCCTGGTGGGTCTGATCCCCCGCAGAGCAGACGTGGGCCTGATCTCCCACTGCCTCACCGCTCTAGCACATGGCATGCTCCGACCATGAGGCCTCACTCGCCACGTGAGGCTCGAGTCTCTTTGAGATCATAAGAAATCCACAATCCTTTGCTCCTTTCCTCTATGTTTTCCTGGCGTCTGTCCTGAAGCACATTGTGGCAAAAAGAGAGAGAGAGAAAAACAGCATCAGTGACCCTGACGAAGAGTGTTTACAAAGGAGAGGGCAGAAGGGGATTAGGACAATGTCCCCACTGGATGCAATCCTGATTCCTCTGTGCTTTGCTGCGTCTCACCAGATTAGGCCAGATTAAGCCAGGAGGTTTTAGTGTCTGAGTGAGATGGACAGAGAAGAAGACTAGTGACAGACGTGGATTCATTTGTGATTATATATGCTCCTTGATGAAATCCCATGCAATAGAATGGATTAAAACACATTGGTAACTGGACGCTGAGGAAACATATGGCCACATTGTACAAGCAGCACCATTAATATAGGTAGATAGACACAGTGTGTTTTACTGATCAAAGCTCTCCAGTGTGAGCAATCAACTGACTTCAGCTCTCTGACGTCCAAGCAAAAGTAGCAAACTTTAAGTCCTTAACACAGCTGAGTCATATGGAAATCAACAGAAATTCACCTTATTCATATTTGCAGTCCGTGCTTGGCAGCAGGGGCACAGAGAATCCCTTTGGTTGTATGAATTTCACATTTCTCTGCAGCAGAGAATATTTTCCTTAGCTTTTTTTGGGGTAATGCTTGTGAATTATTAAAGAGAACAAGAAGGTAGAGTTTCTGAATCATTCACACAAAAATTTAGAACACCCATTTGGTAAATTTAAACATAATACATTATTCATTTTCCTGGGTCTAGAAATTCAAGCACCATATTGATCTAAAATTAGGTCATAATTATAGTCAAATGCTCAGTTTACATTAACGAGAGCCACAGACAATCATCTGGGACTGCACAGCTTTGAACCTCACTGCTTAACCAAAACAGTAGCAAGCTTTTTGCAATTTAACCAGTCCTTTTTTTTAATGCATTTTGCTTTTATTTATTATTATTATTATTATTTGTTATCTATTTTAACTAAAGGACTTATCATTTATATTTTGTTTTTATTTTACCGTTTCAGTGTTTTTACTGTTTAGTGCTATGTAAGTAATGTTTATTATCATTATTAAGTGGTACCAAGACAATGTCACCTTTTTTGTCCTGCAAGGATCAACTACATTTTACTTGGCTTAGTGACATTATTATTATTATCATTATTTATTTATTTTATTATTATTATTATTATTATTATTATTATCGTTGTTCTTGTTGTTGTCCTTAAACACAAACTGACCATGATATTTATATAATTTTCATAAGAATGCTCATACAATTCATCTCTTACATGCAGTGGTGGAAAGTATGGTTGTAACAGTGTACATACTGCTGCACTTCAGAGGAATATACTGTATTTTTCACTGCACTATATTACTAGCTGCATCAAAATCATAAATGCATCAATTATTATAATGTAAGAATATCTGTACGCTCCAATATTATGAAGTGAGCCTACTTTTATTAGCCTTTATGTTGATGCTTGTAGTTTTGAATGCAGACTTTTGCTCTTCTTTCTACACTATAGTACTGCTACTTTCACTAGAGAAACTATGACCTACCTCTTACACTACTGCTTATAGGTGATATTTACCTCAACCCACTTTGACTGATGTCCTTATGCTACTTTTTCAAAGAAATATAATAGTTACAGCAGTTTCAGTTTCTTATGTGCTTTGCTTAATTATCTTCTACAGCTTGAGACTAGATGTTTATACTGCAGATTGAGGTTTCCTCAGTTATTTCTCTGTCTGCTCCAGCCACAGACTGCATGAGCTCAGATCAGCTCTGATTCATGTGACTGTCACATGACAAATCGTGACGACTTGTTGTAGTCAGTCAGCTGTTCTCACAGGATACTAACCGGGTGAGTAGCGTTAACTCAAACCATATTTTCCCTTATTCGTTACAAGAAAAATGTGAAACACTTACACGATTACACGATTTGTCGGATTGTGGTTGTCATTTTAAAATGGAGACAGAGTGGGTGCGAAGCAACGTTAGCGCAGCTAGCTTAGGTTAGCATCGTCTTATTTTGCTAACTGTAGCTAGCTAACGCTTAGCTGACGGAGCTGCCTATGTCGCCATTAACATTATTATTTCACACTTCTTCGTATTCGTCGTATTTTAAAACAGCCTGAATATAGTTTAATGCCATATGATATGAACTGTTACTTGGTTCATTCATGGAAAGACCTAACGTGACATGTCATGACATTGGGTTAAGCTAGTTATCTGTGACCTGCTGCTAACTGCCTGCTCCAGCTGATGGGCCGTTCACTGGATTGCTAACTAACGTCAGAATTAGTTTAACTTTGAAGATGTAATGTTAATATTTCTGACACACGTAGAAATATTTACGGTATAAATGACAACTCATTTGTAGCTCACATCCTGTATAATATATTTTTTCTTGGTTACGTCTCTGCCACAACTAGCCAAACCAGTTAACTCTATGCTATCGTAAATTGCTTATTTGCACCAGATGTTGTATAGTTGGCTATAGATGGTGAATTTACACCATCTATGCTGAGTCACTGATGTCAGTTGTAGTGTTTGCATCTAGGTGGAGCTGGGTTTTCTCCCTACATATACAGTGTAGTGGATATATCACAGGATGGATATCCGCGGGGCTGTGGACGCTGCAGTCCCCACCAACATCATTGCTGCAAAGGCAGCTGAGGTGCGGGCCAACCTGGTAAACTGGCAGTCCTACCTGCAGTAAGTACACACCACAGCAGGAGCTGGCTAATGTTAATACACACTTACTGGACACATGAGCTGGTTCACCTTTACTAATGTAGTAAATTACAAACAGATCAGCCATGAATCCAACTTTATTGAAGCATATACACTGACAGTTTTTGTTCACACCTTTCCAAAGGTTTTAATACTACTTTACCAATGAGGTTATAGTGGTGTTGCATCTGGCCAGTACTGAAGGATGTCTCTAATATTGTGTCCATCTCATTTATATACATCCCTCCTCTAATTCTGCATGTGTTTTTACTGAATAATTTTAGCAGATGTTGTTATAATTAAAGGCAGCATGTCAGACTGTTGTTAGACAAGTTGACCTCTCATTACATCAATCTTTCTGAATACATCAGTGTAATAATGCAGACCAAGTGTGTAGTATTAGTCTAGAAACAGATCTGCTCTAATTCCTGTGTTGTGATTCAATGTCTTGAGTGATACTTCCTCTTTGAGCCTGTGCTTTTTTTAAAACATAAGATCCGACTTATGACTCACGTAGTCATTTCTAATTCTCTATTCCTTGTTTCATTTAGTTTACATATATTGAAAATATGTTTTACCACAACTTGCTACCACCATGGTTTGTTCTGCCTTAACTAGTAACTGGGCTATTTCTGGTTGATTGTCATTATTGTGCAAACTGCTTTTGCAATTAGAAGCAGCATGCCAGTGACGAGGTTAAACCTAACCTCCATTGAGAGGGTCAGTGGCATACATGTATGTTTTACTTTCTGCAACAGTAAATGTTTTGAATGCTAAGATGTCTTGATGAATTCTCTTGTAGGAGTCAGATGATCTCAGCAGAGGACTGTGAATTCATCAAGAAATTTGAGGTGGCCAACTCTGAAGAGAAACAGGTCATTCTGACCAATGAAGGACATCAGGTATTGAGCACTTTGCATTATCCATGTGTTTAGTTGATGTTCAAAACATGCTATAGCAGTTCTCATTTAAATTTCTTTACAGTCATTTTCAACTTTGACCTTTCATTCACAAGCATCCATAGCAAACCGACAGAGAGGCAGATGAAAATAAATAATAGTATTCCAGCAAAAAACATCATGTGGACTCACAGAGTTGATGCCTATAAATGAGTTGTCAATGTAAACATTCAAAATGAGTCCCAGTCTAAAGCCCCTTTCACAGTGCACGAAAAACCCATTTTGACGTGGGTCAACGACTCTGCAGTCAACCCGGGAGTTTTACGGCTCGGATCGGATCAGCTACAGTGTGAAAGTTGAGCCGTGTCAACCTGCGACGACTCGCTATTTACGCAATGACGTTGATGTGTCTGCTTGTTTTGTCCTGCTTTAGTCACTGAGTAGCCTGTCAGGCTGTCACTGTGAAGCTCCAGAGCTGCAGAGCTGCTCACTCATAAGATCAGTCTATCTGTTGATCTCCAGAGACTGATCTCTGAAGGACAGAGACTTTATTCAATCAAACAAATCAAATGTGTAGCGACATCATCTTTAATGAGAGCGCATATGTGACTTAGTGTAACATTATTCTGGGGAAATCCCACCGATCGGGGAATCCCGGTGTGAACTACGCGACTGTGTTAATATACAGCTTGGACAACGATCTGACACACCTTTTATATTGATCATGGCAGTATGCATCAGTACTACTTTAAGTATAAGTACTATGCTGGGTTTGTACACTTTGCAAAAGGGACAAATTGTAACGCACTAAACAACGTTAATATTTGAATCACTCATATCTGTGCTGTCCATTGTTTACCTCACTGTGTTCCGGTGCACTTAAAGCTGTAATGATGACATTGTCAACGTGATGATGTATGGGAGGGAGGAAAAAACAGGCACGCAGACTGTTCACTGTTTTCAGAGGTGTCAGGCAGAATAAACAGAAGGCAGTCGTTCAATTTGTCATTAGGTACTGCTCTGTCTTTCTGACTTAATATGTATATCTGTTTTGTTTTTGCTCAGTGCGCAAAGACCTTTCTGAACCTGATGGCCCACATCTCCAAGGAACAGACGGTCCAGTACATCCTAACTCTGATTGATGACACTCTGCAGGTACACAGACAGACCCACTGACTGTGGACAAATGGGTCATCCGTGTGCATACTGTGTTTTTCACCTTGTGAAGGCTATAATTTTACCCCCACCGTTTGCTTAGGGTTTGTGTGCTTTTTAAGTCTTGGGAAATGTCAGGAAATAATCATGAAATAAATACCCACTTAAGGTGGGCTTATTAATTATTGCAATTTAAAGACAGCAGTTTCACACATAAAGTGATGGACTTCATGAGAATTCATCCCATTTGTCAGGGACTCAAACTCTTCAGAAACCCAGATCAAATATTAATTTGTTGCTTGTGTGAGGGGTTGTGTTTCAAGCAGTCAATCCAGCAATGCAGAAAATATGTCTTGACAATCCAAGCGCTCATCTACAATCTATATCTGTGACTCAGGAGAACCATCAGCGGGTGAACATCTTCTTTGACTACGCCAAAAAGACCAAGAACACTGCTTGGTCCTACTTCCTTCCCATGCTGAATCGTCAGGACCTTTTTACTGTCCACATGGTGAGTTAAGAGTCGTTGATACTATGTGTTTTTTAGAGTTGTATTTCAAGTTAAGCTGCCCCTGCAACATTAGAGTAACTCGTCAACTAGCAAACTTCTGTTGATACATGTTTTTGGCTATCATGAGCAACGATGCTGGGGCACCATTTATTAAAAAAGTTTGCAAATCTGCCACTAAAACTGCAGTACACAGAGAATCTAAAAGTGGTGCACACACTAAAAATTGACACCCTTTTCATATCTGTCAAACTGTGTGTATGAACAGATGTGCGCAATTTCCATTGATAAGTCACAAGTGAGAAAAGCGCCCCCTCTACCCACTCGAACACTATCATATATGGTCAATGCAAATTAGCACGTGAATATTAAGTAGCTATGTGTGCTCTGGGATTTGTGGAGTGACGTTGGCCTCTCCGTCAGGCTCTCCGGCGATGGAGAGGGCTCTCCGTGTCTACGTACAGCAATTTACCGAGTACTATAATTGGCCTTTACAGTCATGTTTGAAGCAGCAAAGACCAAATGTGAACAATGTATTTGTAATTTTTACCATTGTGAAGTGCCAAGTAGCACCTGTAAAGTGCTTAACAAATAAGTTCTATTTTAATTATTGTTATTATCATTATTATTATTATTATTATAATTGTTGTTAGAGGAAATGATCCTGCATTTGTGGAGAATTGGACCATTATGGACATTTTGCATTTTAGGTTTTGGTTTGATTAGATCACAAATATGGCAGATAAAAGCGTGTATGCACAAAACTGGGGAAAAAAAGGGTGTAACAAATAGGGGTGTGACGATACACTCAGCTCACGAAACGAGATGATACACGATTTTGGGTTCACGAGAATGAGGCAAGACAATATTTTTTACATTACTTTTAAGAGAACTAAAATTTAACCATTTAGTCATTTAACCCCATTTATTTTATTAAACATAGTCTATTTTACTCTACCTCTTTTATAACTCATAAAAATACTTTTATTCAAAATCCGTGTTTGTATCAGCAGCATGAGGTGAGATGTGTCTGAGCTGAATTTGGTAATGCTACACGTCATAATATAGAATGTATATAGTATTTAATATAGTTATTAAATATGATTCCCATAAAAATCAAACAATTCATAAAAATTACATTTAATCACTTTTTGTCATAATCAGTGTTGTAGTAGGCTATCGGCAGCATGAGGTGAGATGTGTCTGAGCTAAATTTGATGCCTCACCAACACTGCAGAAATGCATCGTTTGCATCTTTACATCATACTGTGTTTGAAGTATCGATCCAGGACGTTCAATTCTGCCACTAGCTTTCTAAAGCTGGTTTCACACTGAATGCTTAAAGTGCAGCGTGCTGCACGTGGTAAGGCGCATCGAGTCCAAGTTGCTAGACTACGGATCGAGCAGAAAGCCCTGGCTCTATTTCTGCTGGAGGAAGAAATCCGCATGAAGATTTTGGGTACTTGCCACTTTGAGGGGAGGCAGGGTGTGGGAGAGTTTCCTCCTGGCATCTTTCCCGCAGCGTGTAAGAGCATAAACTCCACCCTTGCGCTGCGCTCTCCTCGGCGCAGACCGCTGCACCTTTGTGCAGCACAATCACACACACAATGAATGGGTTTCTCTCAGCACACCTGCACCTTGCTCGTTCGGTTTGCTACCAGCTCAACTTTAACAAAGTGCTGCAGTTGCCGCTTTCCTTTGTCTTCTTCTTGTCAGTTTCTGTTACTGTCACCAACAGGTCACTAATAGTAGCTTAGATAGCTCTTAGAAGTCTGATAGGTTTTTTTTCTGCCCTGCTCTAGCGAGGCACCTTTTCATTAAACGAGAAATATCGTCACAGTTAAGTCTTGCAAGATCTCATGGCACAAGATCTCGTCACACCCCCAGTAATAAAGCACGTATCCACAGTGGTAAATGAGGCCCCTGGTCTGCACATTAACAAGGTCAGCATACTGTATGAACCTAGTGGGCTGATTAAAATTAAGCACACGTGGTATTTTTAGTGCTGATCAAATATAATAGTGAACTAATATAATGTCAGAGATAAGTTTCACTTGCTTCATTTGAGATGGTGGAGTCCATGACATTTTTCACATACATCAATTTTTCACAGACTCTGCTTCTAATCATAGGAAGGCATCAATAATTACTCACAAAGCAACCTTCTCCCTTTTCCACCAAAACAAGCAATTAATATATTGATTTCTACCTGCCACCCTTTTCAGATAAAGGATGACCATCCAGTCAGCAAAGAAAATACCAGGCAGCCAGATAGCATCCAGCACGTGGGCATAATGTGACCCCAAGTATGCTGCACAACACTTTAAAGACTGGGGAAAGAGAAAATCAATATTTCTCTGCGCATGTTATACAAGTTAGAAAATAAAAGCTAAAAAGAAAAAACTCAGGGGCTTCTTTTCTGTTCATACTTTACCCACACTTACACTCAATCCAATGTCATGCTGACTCTTGCCTTTATATTAGAGTCTCAATATTTCTACACATCCTCTCTAACAAGAAGGAAATTGGAGAACGGAATCTGTAACCATCTCATCATAGGGAGCACTTTATGAGATGAAATTGTTTATGAGATCGTTGATGTGACTTCAATCATTTTGCACTCAAATAAGGTTGCAGATCATGTTTTGTGTTCAGTTGATTTTTTTTTTTTTTTTTTTTTTGCAGGATGAGGTATTTTAAATTGAAGAACTTATCACCATGTGTCCATTCTTCATTCTTATTTTCTTTTCTTTATGTCTCCTTCTCCCTGGAATTGATAAACAACATCACAGAAGAAATGATCACAAAGTGCAGCAAAATAGAAACCTCACATTTCAGAAAGGAATATTTGTCAGAGACAAGTCTACATTGCTGCCATTTCAGTTATAAGTAACAAAACACTACCGTCTTTCAGTGCAGTTTATTATGGCCTTGCTGTACATTGCTACTGTTGAAAGATTGTCTGTGAAAAACAGTATTCATTACGAATGTCCTTCCCTCACCAGGCGGCGAGGATCATCGCTAAGCTGGCTGCCTGGGGCCGTGATTTGATGGAGGGAAGTGATTTAAACTACTACTTCAACTGGATCAAAAGCCAACTCAGTTCACAGGTATTTTCATCTGAATGTTGTTGCTAAAATATCTTGTGACATGCAATCTAAATCTCTGGATTACAGAAAATCCTTCAGTGGCTTTTTGCATTGAATTAAGACATTGAAAAAAGCCATTAACTGTATGTGGAACAGACATCGATATTGCCATGTGACATTATATATTTGGTAATGTCCTTTTTTAAGTAAAATGTTTGTTCTATTTTTGTATGAGTAACAACAGACTGCAGTGTAGTTAGTAGTTGCACAAGATGAGAGGATCTATTATTTTCAAGGCCATTAGTTTTCAAGATAATTATTGCATGTTACTTATTAAGAGGAGTTTTTTTTCTCATTTGAAAATTGAAAATGTTAATTATAATTATTGTGCTGTTGGAAAGGTTTTCATTCATTGGATTCATTCCCATTTAGTAATTAAATTCATCATCTCATGGGTTATTAATTTCTTCGAATTTGGGACACAAAGCTTCAAGAGTCATTGGCTTCTTTTTTCCTCATTTTGGAGTTTAATTCATTCATTCAATTATTTGATCTAAACTGTAGCCTCTGCTGTCTATCTCACTTTATGCATTTTCTCTTAATTCAGTTCTTTTGTTTGGGCTCACGGTGGAAAGCTTGTCTTGAATGAATGTAATGCATGTGTTCGTATTGAGTGAGAGCGGGCCTGTTGGACCTTGAGGCAGTTTGACGAAAGCTGCACTGTAGGGACTGGCTTCTCCTTGGCAGATGTATGCACTGAAGAGTGGGCCGATAAATACACCTGAATATTGATTCTCTTTGGTGTTTCTGCATTGTACACCAGTATTTCTGAAACACCCGGAGGTGTTCAGATATAGTCAGCTTTTCCAAAACCCTGATCTTGTCAGTCTCTCTCTGTTTTGTTTTTGTTTTTAAACATTGTGTCTTGACAAGATGTGTTCTCAAACTAAACTGCCTTGTGAAATTACATTTTATTTTTAATTTCTCTCCTCAACAGTCAATCAATGAATCAGTGAGCATCCACCATCACTTGTGGTCAAGCCTCCAGCACATGCTGTGTAGTTCAGCCATTTTGACTTGGCTCCAAGCTATGGATTGTGAACAATTGAGCACCTGTTTGTTTTGTTTATCTCTCATTAGAACCTACATGGTACAGGTCCAGAAACAGGGTCAGGAGCAGGAACTATTTCCCCCAGTGAAGTGAGTATGAGTGAACTGCGTTTGGTCAATCTGGTACTTCCAGTAAACAAAACAATGGCGTGGATTTTGCAAGCTGGCATCTGTCGGTGTCCCTGGACTTTCACATCTTTCCCTTCCCTTATTTATCCCTCCCATCCTGTTCTTTCACTCCAGATTTTCATTATCAATTGCAGACTGTTGGAGTCCTGATTCTGTTAGAACAAGTTTAGAGGGATTGTTCATTTAGAGAGCATGGTGTTTGCTGCCACTGGTTGGTTTTAGCTGTAGAAATTGCATGCAGTTAGCCACTTCTCCTTAAGCGCATGACAAACAGCTCTCCCTGTACATTAGGATAACAACAATGGAACATTGGAGTAGCATTTGCACAGCTGTGGCATCTTACCATTTTGGACTCCACACTTTGTCAAGCATAGAGTGATTAGTGTGCTCACAATGTGAGCTCTGTCTAATAATTGAACCTCATCTTTTCCTCTGCATTTTCAGCTAGGTAACCTCCACTTCCCCACTATTCTGTCCTCACTGCTGCCTGCTCTTCTTGCTGGTCTTCTTTTATTAAACCTCTTTAAATTAACATATTAATAATATCTATTTTCCCCTCTCAGCTTCCTCCACTTCTAACCTCAATTTTACATTGTTCTGCTCAGGTGTGATGGGACACTGTCCTTGCTATTGCTTTGTATTGTACTATATGGTCTGTCATTGAGCATGTGTTGATGTATAATGCTGTAGACTGCATGTGCCTCAGGTTTGTTTCGGTGGCGATAATGCAAGTTTTGGACTGGCCTTCTTCTATGAGCTGCTTGTCAACTACTACACTAATTGTACTTAACCTTCTAACATTGTGTTTGTTTTCCTGATTACACAGCTAGGGCTCACGCTTCTGTTTGAATAAATGTTTACTTCTGTCCTTTGCAGAGCTCTCAGTACGTCCAGTGTGTCGCTGGTTGTCTTCAGTTGATGCTGAGGGTGAATGAGTATAGGTTTGCCTGGGTGGAGGCCGACGGAGTCAACTGGTGAGTGATTACTGCACTGATGTCGAAGTGCTCTCAAGTGTAATTCTGCCATACATTATAGTCCATCCTTTGCCACATTTTATTTTGTGCAACCATACGTGGGTCATATAACTACTCATGTAACCTTATTTAAATAGGGAAAACATGGAAGTGCTTGGTAGCTTCTAATGCCAGAGCTATTGAGTGCACGCACAAAGAAGAGAGAGGTGTGTATCAACTCATCTGAGCTCAGGGAAGAACAAATTACTTTTTGGAGACACAGTGGTGTATTCCTTTAAACTAGCTAAGTTAGGCTAACTACAAATAAGCTAGCCACACTAAGCTAACCAATGTCAACTGTCACCTGTCAGTGGCTCCAGCTCAAACCCGAAGCTGGACATTTCCTTTCTTACTGTTACCAAGTTTTTTAAAAAAGGATTTATTTAGACACCAGTTAGCCTCTTCACAACAGAAAGGTCAGGTTGTCACACAGCATGGAGAGCAGAAAGAGATCTGCCACAGTGTGTTGGTTCGATCACACTGCTGCATCCCTGCCATCGAACGTTACTTTCAGTGACTTCTAAGCATCGGACAAGCTTTTCTGCATCTGCCAGGCTAACAGGCTAATGTTAGCAGACCCACCTGTGGCTCCGATGGCGGAAGTCGTGGAGCTTCAAGCCAAACTCTGTTCCATTGAGCGGCTCATCAAGGAACTATTCCAGCAGCAAGCCTCACTGTGTGCCTGGCTGGGATCTCTGGAGCGCATGGACAGGGATTGGCCAGTGCTTCCAGATGCAGCGACGGCCTCTTCTGATGTTCCACTCCAACATGGTTGGACATCACTCTCTCAAACCTTTTCCCTCACCTGGTGAAGCTTCCTGCTGAGTCATTGGTCTCCCCTCCTCCAGCACTCAGAGCGTCCCGGGTCCGAAGTTGTCCCTTTTCCTCCGGCGTCTCATCGCCCGAGGACTCGCCACCCTCCTCATCAGCCCCTCCAGAATGTAAGAGTCACCGTTTCTTGCCCCACCAGCACCAAAATGATTCATCTGAAGTTTCAATCGAGGCGTCCTCCTCCTCCCCCTCATCAGATCCACCTGCTGCGGCCCTCAGTGCACCCTGCTCCCCCCCTTCTTCTAGTTTGCTAGCTTGTGATTATAAACTTAATCCGAAACTCGCTGTTTACTGAAGCACTACAGAAGTTACATACCCTGAAATTCTGGTGATTGGAGACTCCATTGTGCGTTTTTTAACGCTTCCTGGTGCTATTACTTATTGTCTTTCTGGAGGAATAACTGCTGACCTCATTGAATTAATTCCAGCCATCCTTGACATTCATCCCACTGCTCATACGATGATTGCTCATTCCGGTTGTAATGACGTCATGTCGCCACAATTCTCCAAGCTACACAGGGATATTGGATCGTTGTGCTACACGGTGGAGAGCCTGGGAAAACATTGTATCATCTCTGGCCTTATCCCAAACCTCACTAGAAACTCAGAACGTTTTGGCCGCCTGTTGCTGTGCTTTTTTTGATTACATTGATTACCTTGATTACATTGCAAACTTTGACTTGTTTTACTTGTTGTTTTTTTTCCTTAATACTGCATTGTGAAACCACATATATAAGCACCACATCTTTGCACTTTCCAGCTATTTCTCAAATGTGTCCAGTCCATTTGTCCAGCTGCAGTCATTAGTACTGTGTGAAACAACTGTTCAGTTATTCTCAGCCATCATCAGAGATAATGGATGGACAGCATCGAGACACACAGCTACTCTATTAGTAAACAGATGGTAGATGTAGATCAAGGTCCTTTTCCTAGCACTTACTGTTTTTTCCGTTTTAGATTTAATTAGGTTTTTGTTGTGTTTTCTGTTTCAGTGTCACAGCGGTGCTGAGCAACAAGTGTGGCTTCCAGCTCCAGTACCAGATGATCTTCTGTGTTTGGCTCCTGGCCTTCAGTCCTCAGCTCTGTGAGCAGTTGAGGCGCTACAATGTAGTGCCAGCCCTTTCCGACATCCTCCAGGAGTCTGTAAAGGAGAAGGTCACTCGAATCATTCTGGCTGCCTTCAGGGTATGAATAAAATTTCTCACAATGTCCCATTGCACTGAAAATGTTTTGATCACACTGGCTGAATTTCTGTCCTACTTGATGGCTAATGGGGGTCAAGATTTATCTCTTCTTTTTTTGTATATTCTGTACATTTGTGGTAACATTTTATATATGAAAAAATATGCGGGGTACCATAGTGGTCCAAAAAATCCTTTCAAGTATTTTAAAAATTGGTTGCAAAGTTTGCAGGTCATAATTTCATGCCAACACTTTTATAATGATGGACAGTCCATTTTGTAACCCAGCACTTTGAACGCTTGCATTTAAATTAGGCTGTACACTTTATCACAACAAGGGCAAACTTGTATGACAACTCTTAAACAACAGATGAGGCAGCCTATAAAGCAACAATGCTCATAAAAGACATAAATGCAATTTATGATGATGCTTCTCTTTCATCTACCTGGCTCAAAACACCCATTGAATATTTAATGCAGTATTAAGAGCTGTGTTCTGGACTTGCTTTGTTGGCTCAAGTTTGTACTGAATTCCCCATACTGACAAAATTAAGTTAGCAACAGAGGTGCCATTTATCTTCACATGCTGTGGAGGAACTAACAGGTCTGGAACATCAGGGAATATGTTCAAAATCAATGTGGTAACTTTCAGGTCTTCAGAGGACTCATTGTTGTGTGTGGGAATGATTGTGTGGTTCCTAAAAAATACAAAATTATAAATATTTTATTCATCCCAACATCGCAACATAAAATGTTTGATTATGTAAGTAGCCTTCAAACAGAAATAAGATTTCTGTCTGTAGCATTGCAGATCATTCCAAGCTTGTTGGATGTGAAAGGAAAAGGCAAATTTGCCATGCAGCTCTGCTCGAGTGATTGGGACTGTGAGGAGAAGTTTCTCTGATGATCTTGTGGAGCTACTTTGTGTCTTGTTAACAGTAGTAACCCTGTGCTGTAACACAATGCATTTGTCCAGTCAAGAGTCTGCTGTACCTGCCTACCCACAGCACACATCATATTGAAAAGAGGCACTGAAATATGGCATACAAGTAATATAATCTAGCTCTGTGCAACTCCAGACCACCTCAGCACCTGTACTTACAGCACACTGGTGTGATAAATGCCATGTGATTACATGATTGAAACATGAGCTCATCATACACTAGTGGAGGAAAGTTGTGGCTCATGTTCGAAACCAACTTTAATGAGGGTCTTTAAGCTTGCTTGTATTTCTCTGTCGGCAGTGTTTCACTGCTTTTGTAACTTCAGTAAGCAGGCATCTGTGATCCCGATGGACTACCTTTCTCACCTGTCTTTTGTCTACTGAAGGAAATTGTTTTGGAACCAAACCTCAGAGATTAAGTTGTACTATATTAGGTTTGCCTCGATGGACTGCATGTGTTCCTGCTTTGAATTTTCTCTTCAGCTCATTCATCACACCTCTCACACCAGCAGAACTGTCACATCCAGTGTTTGTGAATGCACTGGTAAAAGAAAGGAGCTCAGTTTTTAATTGGTGAGAAGTTTGTAGTCAAGTTCGAAAGCTGTATTACAGCTAATTAAAAGCAACGGTGGGCACTGAAGGGAGACCCTGAAACATCTTGTCGTTTAGTTGGATTTCCTGAGAGTCGTTTGACTTCCCATGTAGAGAATGTGTTTGATGTTTCATGAGGAGAGCTTAGGAGGGCAAAATCATTGATCCTCCTCACCAACAATTGTTGTGTTTGGGCTTGTGGTAGTTTGTCATGCATATCTTGAGGATCTTTTCTTACAAAATCCTTTTAAAAAAAATATTCCACATTGTTCTGCATGTTGCTTTTTTCCCAAATGTCCTAATTATGCAGATAATTCTGCTCACAGTATGGGACCAGCAATGTGACTGAAATCGTTCAGACCATCTGGGAGTTCTTGAACACATCCTCAAAGGCAGCACTGCTGTGTTGTGATGTGTTCATCCTAACCTAACTCTGGAAATAAATGTTTTTGAAAAGCTTATTCAATTTGTCTGTAGAAAACTGAACAAAAATTAAAACTATTTTAGGTGTATGCATTCAGAGGTTCTCCATGAGTGAAGATCAGTGTCAGAAAGAAAAGGACAGTTATTTGTCGTTACCTGTACAGTCATATTGTGACTCAGGGGTTTAATCAAAATACGGGATGAGTTTCTGTCCCACTGCAGAAGCTACTTTTGTCACTCCAAAATGTCAACAGCAGAATATTCTTTCTGTTACAGACTGAGTTTTTTTTCTCCAGATATTTTGCAACAGAAATAGCTTGTACTATATAATATATTGTGTTCTTGTTGTATTTCAGCTCTGCATTCATCCCCACACCTCAGTCATAACACCTGGTATTAAATCCTGGTTGAAGGGGTGTATTTTCAAATGCAAGAAATTTATAACCTTGAGAGTGCCTTTTTTAATATTTGTTGTGGGTGATTTGGATAAAACCCTGTTAATTTGATATGACGATGTGAAGGAGGACTTCCTCGTGCTGTTGTTATCTTTGACAGAATCTTCTGGAGAAGTCATCAGAGAGGGAGACTCGTCAGGAGTACGCCCTGGCCATGATTCAGTGCAAGGTGCTTAAGCAACTCGAGAACCTTGAGCAGCAGAAGTATGATGACGAGGACATCACTGAGGACATCAAGTTCCTGTTGGAGAGGCTGGGAGAGAGCGTGCAGGATCTCAGGTAGCCAGTCGATTTCATTTCATTAGCAACAAACCATTTATTATGAGTCATGAACAGTTCTGTTCCAGGAAGTTTTTTACATACTATTTTTTGTTTATTTTCAATGCTGCATTGTTTTCATGTCAGGGTTGTGCAGTTAGACGGTAGATACTGTGCGACAGCAGTAAATGTGTCCACTAGTTAAGTTTGTTTTTTTGTTTTTGTTTTATTTATTATATTTTGAAAAGACACATATATAGCGTGAGGGAAGATGTTGGCCTTATTGCTCCCCGTTTTCTATGTGAGTGATCTTTAGATATTCTGTATCTGTTCTACTAGATTTTATGCTGTGGACTTATCACAGCTTCACAATACATGGTTTGAAAGAAAGCAGCTATTTTTGCTGCGGGACAAATAAAAGGTGATCTTTGGACTGGCTCCATTCTTTGTTGGAAAATAAATATATATATATATATATATATATATATATATATATATATACATATTTTTTCATCAACAGTTCATTCGACGAGTACAGCTCTGAACTCAAGTCCGGCCGCCTCGAATGGAGTCCTGTGCACAAATCTGAGAAGTTCTGGCGTGAGAACGCCGTCCGCCTGAACGAGAAGAACTACGAGCTCCTGAAGTAAGATGAAGCATGTCCTCTATCGAGACAAGAGTGCACATAATACGCTGCATCATACAAACCCCCGAGTGGAGTGAAACGATTTGCCTCTGTTCTGAATTTGGATGTGAGAACTGAAATGAATTCTGGAATATTTAATTAAAGTCTTTTCTCTAAGCTGCATATGAAATGACACTTTTGATAGCATATTAACGCTAAATTAAGATGGTTAACATGGTAACAAAACTAACTGCTGCCCATCAGCATTTTAACATTATCGCTGTGAGCACATAGGCATTAATTTCAAAGCACCGTGCCTCAGCTCACAATAGACTCTAAAGTCGTAAATGAAAATGAGGCTTTGAAAGATTAAGTTTCCCAAACCAAATATTGATAATATATGTGTGTGATAATATTGATATCATACTTAATCTTCAATTAATTGAAAGAGAAATGTGAGGCCAACAAGAAACACATTTAGAATACTGATTTGGACAGAAATCCTTTCAACTTGTTTCAAATCGTTACCCTATTCAAATAATGGCGTAAGTCCTTTTTTCAAGTTTTTGGGAAAACACAAAAAATTGGTGGCCAGCATTATCAAGAGATGATTTAAGCCAAAAACTAATTTTCGTCAAAAAAATGCCTTAGGCCATTATTTTAATACAGTGACAAAATGCTGTTTGTAAATACAGGCTTTGTGTTTCTCTGTGGGTTAATTGTTGTTTCAATACTTCCACAGTAGTTAGACAGGACTTAACCCTGCTGTAGAATTTACAAAACATGAACTGTAAGACCTTTTAAATTACCCTCCTTCTTCATTGGTTTCTTTACCCCTCACATAACTCTTGCCCACAATGTGTCTCATTTTTGCCCCAGAGGTGTCACTTACTCAGATGCTTTATGTCTGATGTCCTTGGATTTAGATTTTTGGCTTTGTGATTCTCTGTGATAAAGTAACAACGACTTGCTTTCTCTGAAAAGTCTAAAAGGCCTAAAAGCATCTGAAATTGAATAAGGTGTGCTAGAATTTGCCTTTCAGTGCAAACAGACACAATTGTCTGCCTTTCCTCAATAGGATCTTGACGAGGCTTTTGGAGGTGTCTGATGATCCTCAAGTCATAGCAGTGGCAGCACATGACATCGGAGAGTACGTGCGGCATTATCCACGTGGCAAACGGTGAGACATTTCCCAGTTCAAAGCTAGGTAGTCAAGGTAATACACAAGTACACTTGTAAGTAGGGCTGGGTATCAGTTCAGATTTTCCAGATCGTTTCGATTCGATATTTCAAGGTCCCGATTCGATTTGATATTAATTCAGTCAGGGATATTTCAGTTAAAATAAATGCTCCGTTATTTTCTGTGCACGTTGAGAGTTTGTTGGTAACTTAGGTGCCAAAACCTGCTCCAAGCTGGTTTGTTAGAGCCGTGCCGAGTCTGCCGACTGTGTTTTCGGGTGATGTCTTGTCAAATTGTTGCGAAGATTCGTCGTATTACCGCTGTATTCTATCTTCCCGTTGCATATTTTGCATACTACTTGTTTTTTGTCCAACTTGTCATTTTCTTCCAACTTCTTAAATGAGAAATGCATCCAAACAGCAGCTTTTAAACTCGTCGGCGGTGCCTGGAGAGGTGGACTCGCTTCCACCCTGTTTGTTTGACTGCTGGCAGTAATATCTCACGAGATCTTGTTCCTTGGAAAGCGGTGGAAAGCAGCACTGAGCGCTGATCATGCGAAAGTTCTTCTTCTTTGGTTTCAGCAGACTAGCTATGCAGACTCTATGTATGTATGGCAATTGACGCCTTCATGCGAGACTGACAGGCGGGTTTCTACTTCAGGCTGCTTCTCCACAGGTCCAATGAAGAAAAAAATATGCAAGTTAAAAGATCGATCTTTGGATTTTAAGAATTGATTATCAATCTTTTAAATGGAGATTGATTAAAATCGATTGAATCGATTTTTTTTTTTTTTTTAACCCAGCCCTACTTGTAAGTTACTATACTCTGACTGGTCTGCCGACGTGAAGCTCACCTCATCGCCTCTCAATCCCCCAGGAAATTAGACAGAATGCTGTCAATGTCAGATAATGCTGAAGTTCATGGTGTCATCTTCTTGAGTCCACCGAGGCTGCATGTTGTCTGGACTCCTCCTTATCCATATGTTACTTAGGTTTTCCTCTCAGTATTTGTGAGTGACAGATCAATGATGGGTTTTATTGTCTCCTGTCATCAATCATATTACCCCTGAGTCACTTCTCAGGGTTGCTGTATTTTTAGCATTGCATTGCCCACTCTATCCAATTACATATGTAACTTATGGAACAGTACCAGTGTTTCTGCACTTACACATACTCCTCTTTTTTCTGGTCACACCATTGCTGTGTTTTATGCATTATGTTCTCTTTAAAGCACAAAATCCTTTTGTAAGGCCAGTGACCCATCATATGATACAGAGAAAATTTCTGTCTGGCTGGATTCAATAAGCTGTTGCTGGACTGCTGAATGGCATAATTCATTATAATAGTGCCTGTTTTCTCTGCAGATAAAGCCTTTCTCCCATTACTCCTCTTATTCCTCCTATTTCAGGGTGATTGAGCAGCTAGGAGGAAAACAGCTGGTGATGAACCACATGCATCACGAGGACCAGCTTGTCCGTTACAACGCCCTGTTGGCTGTGCAGAAGCTCATGGTCCACAACTGGTATGAACACATTCATAACGTCATTGATTTGTATTCGTGAGGGAAACAAGCCCTTAAGGTTTTAGCTGACTCTGAGTTTCTGACATTAAATAACATACTGCACTTATGCATACATATGATTAAAGGCCCTGCACACAGGTGTTTTCATTTGTTTTGGGCAGTTAGACATCTGTCGAGGTTGGATTAGGGCGGCGATACGCTGGGACTTGTGTGAGGTTAATGGACTGTGTAGTGATAATACTGATAAAAATATAATTTGCTCAAACAAAGCCAATAGGAGATTCACAAAGATGTCGCTCAAGCTCAGTAAACACAGTTCTGAAAAAGGTCTAATCAAGCAAAGTGAAATCACCTGTGTGGGTGGATCATGGCACTGCATTTAAAGATGACTGTTTTCACGCCTGCCTCATTTAGTTTGGTTCAGTCCAGCACTGAGGTGTGAACATAATCTGACCCTGATCCCACCCAACTGATCAAATACATGATTATTATAGTATTCATTATTTTGTAACAGTGGAACTTATCTTTGAAGTAATCAATATTTTGATAGAAAAACGAGTTGGACACGTTGGAGTCCAACTCAGAAGGGCGCCCCTAGCAACAGTATCTTTTATACATAGCAATGGTCTGCAGTAGAGAAATAACAGAGTGCCGTGATTGTTGTTGTTGTTGTCCATGAATTTTCAGATTTAAAAAAATAATAGCAAAGCACAGTATTTTTTTTTGACTGAGATGCCAAATTACAAAAATTAATTAAAAATTAATTAATTTCTAACTTATCAGAGAATCAGTGTTCTGGCTCAGAGTTGGGTATAAATTCCTCACTCCTGTTCAGTGGTGAAGTGCAGGGAGCTCAGTGAGAAAGGAAAGCTCTTCATGATGCTGGAGGCTCTTAAACAGGGCAGTTGGTCTACTACTGCATTCGTTAAGCTCTGTACAGTATGTGTTATCCAGTGTCAAACTGTACTCCTGAATATCTTTATCAGTTTAAAGATCCTCTATTTAAATCTCTCAGCAGCACCATACAATCTTTATATGCTTTCATTTCCTAAATCAGTACTTCAGCTTTAATGTTAAGGTACCACTCCTCACATTTTGCCCAGGCCCAAACACTCAACATGCCTATCATCTTTGTGTGTGTTTTCTGTCTACTGGATTGCTTGGAGACACTAAAAATTATCAAGCACCAAGTGAAAATGTGTTTGATTTGCTGCCACTATCTAAAACACACTCTGCTCACGGAGCAACCATGGAAGGAGGTATTGTATTTAATATCATAGTGTAGTGCTGTTTTCCCGTCCAAGTGACCTTAATATTCTGTGTAAACCGTATGTTCACTGAAGTGTAAGCAGAAGTTTATGAATCCACTGTAGCACAAAAGGGCTTCAGTGTTTGTGAAGAAAGAAAAACATATTCCCATTATCAGACCTATAGTCAATAGCAACCTCAACCTGAATACCGCAACTTCCAGTGTTCTCTTTTATTTAACATCATACAGACTGAAAAAGCAGATATGAGAATGAGAAAGAGCTGATGCAGGGTTATTAACTTCATTTGGAAGTTTAGTAATTGACCATATGTTGAATCCCAGAAATGTAATCACCTGTTGCTTTATTTACTTTATTTATACAATGTGAGACGATAGATGGAAGAAAGATCAAGTACTAAAACTATATAAATATAACTATATAAAATATGCAGGTAAGATGAGAAAAACCTGAGCACTACATACAAATATCTCAAAACAGGATGTTCATATTCAGAATTATAGTCTGAGTTTTAAACTGATGAAAAGTATTTGATACAAAGATTTCATCTCTCAGCTTCTTTTTATGTTGTTTTTTTTTTAGCCATCTGAAAACAGCAGCATGTCATTTAACAGTACAGCTAACAAGTCACATCTGAAGACTCATCTATTCTTGTTTTTTTTTTGTTTTTTTTTTTGATGAACTCAGCTTTGCATCTTGCTGCTCTTCAGCTGCACTGACGCAGCAGATTGTCTCTCTCTGTGTGTCGAAATACTTAAATGGGTTTGAAAGAGACATAACTTAAATCCTTGGGCATCATCGTGTCATTTTTCTCTGTTATGAGCTAGTTGCTTTTCTGCCGGTTTCATTACCTTGACAGGACCTACTTAGTGATGTGGAGGTTATTTGCGAACAGACGTGTGAAATCTGTTCAAATGCAGAATGGGGAAAAATACAGCTGTACTAAAAAAATGCTGGAAAAGGTGAGGTGTTGTAAACCCACAAATGAAAGATATTTTCAAAGCAGCTCCCCACGCCCACTGTCACCTTGAGTGGGTTGCCTCACCGTTGTTCCAAAGATCTTCTCGTCCATCCTTATTCAAGGCCCCCTGCTGTCATGGCAACAGCACAGATGAACGTGTGAACTGAGAAACAACTCTTATTTATAAGTTTGCCCTTCAGCTTGCTTTGAAAAGCTATTTTATTTAACATGTTTGTCGAACTTGATGCTAATTTATTACTTTAACTTCATCAGCTATTGCGAGTCAGCCTGCCCTTGTGCTGTGCTGGACTCAGTGTCCAGGCTGAGGCACACAAGGCCGTGGTTTTTATGGAAATTTCATTAGATAGATAGTATTTCATACATTAGCCTGGCTGTTTGGGGACTTACATCTGTGCAGAAACAGGCTCCACATTGTATCATCAGAAGTGATGATCAAAAATGATTATTTTTGTATCAGGATTATTTTTTAGGAAATTTTTGCATATTTTATCCTTTTATATTTCATCCTGTAAGCCATATCATTGTCTGTCACACTTCATTCACAATGATGAGGACTGACATTGTACTTTTGAAGCTTTGGTTTTCTTCGATAGCCTTTAATTTAATCAATATCTCTCTGTATTTGATTCCATATTAATTTGCACAGCAGTTGCAGATGCATCCATCAGAGCTCGTCTTCGCTGCACCAGGATGAGCCGGACTTCATAACTCTGGCCCATCATAATGATTGCTTACCTGAGACAAAACTGGAAACGTGCTGAAAATGACTTCTAATCTCTATGAACCAGAAAAGTAATACAGAAACATGACAGCCTGGAGAAATAGAAGTAGAAAAGGGTTTAATAAGGAAATTCAACAGGAAAAAAATGTAGGCAAATGATTTTTTTATCAACACTATCATGTCTGAGTTTTAGTTTTAAAAGAGCATAATTTCAGGAACATGATTCCCATCGTCAGAATACACTGACCAGCCTTTTCCAGCTTTAGGTGTGTGAGAGACATTTGATATTTCTGGTAGCAGGTTGAGTGCCATGATAACATATCATATGTCATTTAAATGCTACTGCCAAGGAGGGACCTGAAGGAGAAGTGTGACCTTTCAAAATGAAGGCGCTATATTTCAACATTTACATCATGTCTGAGTCAGAAGCTTGCAGTGTGAAAATGACAGTCACTTAAAACTAAAAAAAAAAAAAAACCTTCTCTGATATTAAAGGATACTGAAGGACCTAATTTCACTCCATAATAAGCTGAACAGGAAATACATTGAGTGGAACTGATGGTGCTCTCATGTCTGTTCAGTGTAAAGCTGAACTGATGAAAGTCTAACTCTTCCAAAATTTATGACAGAGCCGATTCAAACGATCACTGTTCTTTAGCCACAGCCATCTTTGCTATCTCCAGCGTCACGCAGCCCTGTCATCGTCATGCTACGCCTGCCCCAACAACTCGCTACACAGATAGAGCGTTGTGATTGGTCCGGATTGGACTCCTTTTGATTGTGCCAGCGTTTTTTTTGCCATTTTTGAATCATATTTCTAGACCCACAGAATATTTTCGTCTATGTCTCTGAAAACACAAGTAGCTCAAATGAAAGAATAAATGCACTAAAATCCCCACTTTTTGTCCAGAATCTGTTTATTATTCTCTCTAATTACAATCGTCTCCACTTCCTGCTTTGATCTCCGTGGAGCATATTAACTGTTTGTGTCCCGACTACAAATAACAGATGCCCCGAAATTGACAGGCTGCGGGAGACCGTGATCAGGGACCTACTGTGTAAAAAAAAAAAAAAAAAAAAAAAACACTCTGACGGCGTAACTCGTCAATGGCAACTCAAAGAGTTAATTGATTTATCAATTAGCAATATAGCAACTTTTTTGGCAACCCAGACATTCTCTGGTCCCAGCTTAATTGTGATGGGAATGTCAACATTTTATAGACCTCTTTAGAAATTCATCAGTGATGAAAATAATCCCTTGTCTGGCACAAACCTCCAGGAAAAAAACACAATGGATTGTTTTGTAATGATTAAACTTTGAAGATAGGACATTAAGCAGTGAGTTTTAGAGGTGCTGCTAGGCAGGCGTTTCTTGATGCTAAGCTAAGCTAACTGACTGATCTTCTCATCTAACTCTCAGTAAGAAAGAACATAATGTGTATTTACCAAAAATGCCAAACTATGTAAGGACACTGAAAGTAAACCAGTGGATGGGAATTAAAATGCATCTATATGAGCATTGTGTAATTTCTTATGTTATTTATTGTCACAGGGAGTACCTGGGAAGACAACTGCAGTCCACTGATCAGCAGCAAGCTCCAGCCGTGGCAGCTCGGAGCTGAACTGTTCAGCACTGTGTGTGGATGATTATGTCCTTTGCCATTTTAATAATCAGCTGTTCATTTTGTGCAATGGCGTGAAAATCAGATGGTGTGGTTTCCTCAGTCCGCACCCTGAGTGATCGTGGATGTTACTTCATTTGGCCGTTGTGCTTCGTGTCGTGCCCTCTGTGGTGATTTGAAGTTGAACTTCATATCTGTGATGATGTATGAAACTGCAACTAATTTAAGTCTTACCTGTAAAACATTGTATGTATCCCAATAAAGATGCTTGTCTATGGTGATTCTGTTTGTATTGTTTTCTCATCAGACTGTATTGATTGTCTCTCAGACCGTTCCACGCGTGGAGAAGCTGACAAACAACATTGTTGTTTTTTTTTTTGTCAAGTGGTTTGTTTTCTTGTCCACTCGTCTGCCTTCAGGCTCAAGATGAATGTAACCTTCAGCTGGGCATCCTTTGTAGCAGGGAGACAAAAAAAATATGTTGTGCAATGAAGAGGAGTTATTTTCAGTTTACATTTCAGTACTGTAATAACAGAAAAATCAAGCGATGAGCTTCCACCTCATTCTTTCACTTTCACAGCTATAAAGGAAATATACACTCAGCTTCGCTAATGCAATAAAATACAACTGCTGTGCCTTAATATATAAGTTAGTAATGTTGAGTTACTGGTGTTATAAAACTGTATAAATTTAATAATATTTTATTACTCATATATTAGAAACACCTGGGTATAATCCAGTTCATAACACCATCACTAACTGTGAAAGAATCGTGCTAAAATAAGTAGTTTAAATTTTAACAGCAATGAATAAAAGCAATGCTTAACAGACAGTGTAGTTATGGTCATTAGGATCACATTAGAGCAGCGCCTAACAAGCATGTGGCACTAAGTTAGCCAGTTAGTCAATTCAATTCTGTCAACTATTTTAATTATTGATTTTCTTTTTTTCTGGTAATATTTGCATGTCTTCTTAGTCAATTACAATAGTAAAGTAAATATCTTTGGGTTCGTGGACAAGACATCTTGGTTTCAGTTAATTAGTGAAACAATTAGTTTCAGTTGATCACTGTTACCCAGAGGCTTGAGTTCGTTGTCATCACCAGTGAATCTACTTCCAAAATGTACAAAGGTGTGCAAAGGTTTATTTAACATTGCTAAGATATGAGATGCTTCATAGCAAGTCCACAGAAATGTTTGCATTGTTGTCCAGTAATTACGAAAATCTTCCTGTTGACTGTTAAAGACCTTTAGCTAGTTGTAGTATTTGCAGGAACTTCTGTCCCGCTGTAGAGCTTTGAATCATTCTTCACCGCCTTAATCTCCCCTATAACTGGCTCTTAAAAGAAATCCATTCTGTGACTGCCTTGTAAAGTCTGCTGCTGTGTGTTGCGGGGTGTTCACATCAACATTTAAATTGAATCTGAGGTGTTTGACCTCTTTTCATCATGACCTCGACTGTCCACAGGTCCTTCAGTCCATTCAGCACAGTCATACCAATTACACAGAAACAGAAGAAGCAGCCGTTTGTGTTGTGAATAATATCAAAGACGAAGAGCTGTGCTGAGCTACTACTACTATCACACACACACAGTCCTTCTTTGAATTGGGTGAAATTATAGAATTTTAAAATGTATTTTTGATTCATGTCACAGGTTGAGTCACAAGGGACTATGCAGTATCACAGGGGAGCAGTATAACCCAATTGCATATAAACTGAATAAGTTCGCATGTGCAGTATTTTTTTTTTATATTAATATGTACAGGCGATCATGAAAAGGTTCCCATTTACAACAAGATCTAAGAGACATTTATTTTGAAGACATTTTTATTTATATCATGCCTGCTGCAGCTGCTTCCATACAGTATGAGGCAGCCAGAAGGCCAGACTGGCAGCAGCACTCCCTCATGTAATCTGCCTTCAGTGTTGAAGTTAAACTCCAAGAGGATAACCATATTTTTTTCTGCTCGGAAATCAATTTTTCATCTTTTTTTCCTGAATGTCTTTACCTTGGAAGTGTGCCCATTCAGATTTAACACTAGTTTCTGAATGGTGTAACTGTCCTTCAACACTATTAGCAAGCATTAAACTCAGGTATCAGTCACTGAAAGCTGGTACAACTCATGTCCTTGTGATTTGATGCCTGAAAGGTGTGGAGAGCTGGGATGTACGCAGAGTCAATATTTATGTAGAGGCTCACTGCCTCTAGCTGCAGCCGACTCGCCTCGCTTTGCTCTCCAAACGGTGTTTGCAGTGGCGGCACTCTGTGGTCCCTGTGCATGCTCACCTGCAACAACTGAGTGAACTCTGGACCCTGAAACAGATGGGTTTTCTTCCCCCGCTGCCTTTTTTATTATGTTACCCACACTTCTTGTTTCAGGGTTGAGGCAGATTGTTCAGTGTCTGGGGTTGGGATTAGAGATGACAGGACTCCATCAAGACAACTGTTGTTTTTTAATCCAGTCTAAAATTGTCAATTCTTTTGTTCCCTCCCTCAGAAAGGTGTTTGTCATACACATATTCAGGTGACGCAGGCATGAACGGTTCATGCTTCCAAATCCTTTCTGTGTCCCTGGCACACTGTTGTATTAGCTGACTGAGAGAAGAATATTTTTGCCTTGCTTCATTGATCAAATCCCACTGCTCTTGTAACCATGGGTCAGAAACCGTCCGTTCCCATAGTGACAAACAAAACAAGATTGCATCTAAGGAGAATCACAAATACAAGAGTATTTACGACCCACTCTGCCTCTCAGCAATGGTTATGTGAGTTATCTTGTGCTGCTGTGAAGTCGTTGGGACACTTGAATTAGTCCCCAAGGCTTTCAGAGGAGGCTCTTCCTCACGATGGATGGAGTCCAGGTGCACCTTTATCATTTTCCCACTGAGCCATATGCCGTCACACAACGCTAGAGTTTGTCCTGACCGGTCCTTGAAAATAAAACAGTTCTTAAGTGCCTGTTCAAACACAATCTGGAAAACATGGTTTGTTGTTCCTGTTACTGGACTATTTAATAGTGACTTTGGACACAAAATTGAACACATGGGATGTTATAAAGTAATCCATTTACTCAAAGGAGACATACCACTTTTTCAGTGCTGATGCACATCTATTTTAGGTATCTGGAGTGTCTATTAAACCATAAACTGTGAAATAAGACAACCCAGTCAGTCATTTGTGGACATGTTAGTCAACAATTCATTCAGATTTTACTCCTCCTCCTGTGTCACATGCAGGCTTATCTGCATGAGTCTCCCACAGCTTTACACCATGTTTTTTCACAAGCCAGTCCAAGCACCTTGGGATTTTTCAAAAAAATATTTATTTTTTTTTGTTGTTTTTTTTTTGGTTTGCATTACACATTTAAACATGTCCCAGCAGAAACGCAAAATACAAACATGAACCTCAACTGCTAAGTGGTTAGCACTGTCGCCTCACAGCAAGAGGGTATTGGATTCGATTCCCGGCGTGGGGCCTTTCTGTGTGGAGTTTCCATGTTCTCCCCGTGTCTGCGTCGGTTCTCTCTGGGTACTCCTGCTTCCTCCCACCATCCAAAAACATGCATGGGGATTATTTTAATTGGCTAATTTAAATTGTCTGTAGGTGTGAGTGTGAGTGGTTGTCTGTCTCTATGTGTCCTGTGATGAGCAGGAGATTTGTCCAGGGTGTGCCCTGCCTTTCACCCTAAGACAGCTGGGATAGGCTCCAGCCCCCCCATGACCCTATGAGAGGATAAGTGGTAGACAATGGATGGATGGAACTGCTGTGTGACGTCACTGTTGACATACAGTGAGGTCCAAGTCTGCGATCGCTGACACCGTACTGTGTTATTTACAAAAAAAAACCCTCTGAAACCAAAAGGTATTGTTCTAGAAAGGGTCTTATGACATGCTCATCTCCACTAATTTTCAGAGAATAAATCTTTTCCTTAATAAGTGTATGTTTTCTGTGAAATGCTCCATTTTAGTGTGTTGCTATGCATGATCAAATCTTTACTTTCTTTCAGCTGATGTCACTCACATCCACTGCAACAGGAAATAAACAGGAGTTTATTTATTTATTTATTTATTATTATTATTTATCAGCTGTTTGTATTTCTTCGTGGATTGAGCATTTTATATACAGTATTCATACACCATTTTAAAAGACACGAAATTCATAGTTTTTACAACATGGGACCTTGAAGGAGTTTGCTCGTTAATAAAGTAAAAGCCTTCTTAAATACATTAAACACTGCCAACTTCCTATAGGTATATGCAGTATGTATACTCTTTTACTGTATCTGTACATGAAAAAGGTCCGATAAACTGACTGTATGCTACCTGCTCAGCACCAAGCAGCAGACAGGCACAGTTAGCGAATAACTGGTGAACACATACTGATCGAACACTATGAACCCCCGGCTATTGTTGTGTTGGTCCCCCTTTTACTGTTTGCTGTGGTATCTGAGTGCTTTCTATCTTCAGCAGCATTAACTCCTCTGCTCTGTTGGATCAGACCACCAGGACCAGCCTTCACTCCCCTCCTGCATCAATGATCCTTGTCCTCTCATGACCCTGTCTCTGGTCTCACCACTGGTCCTTCCTTGGACCACTTTTGATAGATCCTGACCACTGCAGACCAGAGAGTGAATATTGTACATCAAGAAACATGCTTCCAAAAGAGTTGCTCCATGTTTGCTGGGTGTGTAGATTTAATTTTTTTTTGTCAACTTATCTCACATTGGTCTTCCAGTAACTGACATACAAACATCTCCTCATTGCTGTCGCTGCTATTGTTGTGACTGCAACATAAAGCAAAAAAACATTTTGATTTAAATTGTTGTCCTTCGTGCAGAAACACTATTCAGGAGCACCACACTGCATCTGAATTCTCTTTTGGGGAAACACAACACATGCTGTTCACATTCTCCACAAACTACAAGTCATTTTCATCCAGAGCAGACACAGGCACACCTGAAGTGATCACGCCATCTGGATACCTGTGAATGAAGGTGATGATCTCTGTGAGGCAGAACCAGCATCTGCATACAAAGCTGCTTTGGGCCCACACCAGCGTGTAGGTAACTGTGCCGCTAAGGTGTTCATGACTTGTGTTCATGGCTGATCGTCACACAAAACCAGACAACACATGATTCTGGGTGCTTTACCTGATTGGACGGGGGGGGCTTACTTGTGTTCTTGCCAGAACCAGGCAGCCGATTTCTAAAGTCACACCCACTGAGCCAGGAAATTGCTGGAGCATCTTTATGAGGGAAATCAGCTGCTGATGCTGATCTGGTTTGATGCCAGCTGATTGAGTTTTAATTGAAAGCACACAGTGAAAGCCAGACAGCTTATTCAGGTTAGTGAAAGTAGAGATAATTTGCAAATGAGCTTTAGCTCCAGTTTCTAGGCATTTTAAGAAATCATTTTGAGATTAACTGTCTTAACACTTACTCCAAGAATCACCTTTAAAAAACTGATCTCATGAATTATCTCACGGAGCTCAAACCAAACCAGATCTGTGACCACATTCAACCCTGACATTGTTATCATTGTTATGATCATTCCTACTTTTTGTGTTCTCTCTTTTCCACGTGATTGAATGGCTTTGGTTTAGTATTTTGCTATTCTGTTCTTCAAGCTAAATGTACTTGTGTTGGGTCAACTTAATTGATAAATGTTGATTCAACTTGTTCAAAACTTTTGGGTGCCGGATTATTAAACAGTGTTCGTCAAACTAATTTGCAAGATGTTAGTCCAACTTATTCACTACATTTCCAGCTAACTTAATTTAGTAGAAGTGATCCAACTATTACATTAGTTGGTTCAACACTTGTGAATTACGTTAGCTAAACCAAACCACTTTCAAAAAGTTCAATCAAGCTCAATCAATTATGTTGACCCGACACAAGCACATTTAGCTTGAAGAACAGAACTGCAAAATACTAAACCAAAGCCATTTAATCACGTGGAAATCCTTTCCATGATTTTTTTTTAACCTATAGATTCAAGGAAAAATTCCCAAGTTTTACATTACATTATTTACATTACTGTAGCAGTTAACAATAACTTACACTTTCTACAAAGTCTGTGGAAACACACTCTAAAAATTTGTTGGGTGAACATAAAAAAATTATGGAAAGTATTTCCACCCAATTATATTATATATAATTATAATACGCTAATTTAGCAAAAAAATGTTTTATTGAGTGAAATTAATGAAAATATGTTGAATCAGCATAATGTGTTGGCGTTACTATTACTCAACTATAGGAGGTAAATCTGACATAATAATAGTTTATTGGGTGAACATACAAAAAAATGTGGAAAGTTATTTTCATCAAATTATAATAAGATCATCTAGAAAGCATTGCAAATGCTAAGTAGCTAACCATAGCAACTAATGCTGCTATAGTTAGCTGCTAACGCTGCTATGATTAGCACACAACGAAAACATTCAGTGGGGATATTAATAGAGTGTACAATAAAGTTATGTGACATTTCTGTGCAGTGGTTTATTTTGAAGTCAAGGTTTTTTAGCTTACAGCCTCTCACAAGTGTTTTGAACTGTGTGCTGAACTTCCTGAAGTAAAGTTGAAGTAAACTCCCGGCTCGCACTCTACTGCCACCTTCTGCTCTGGAGCTGTACACTCACTTTGCTATTTTACCCAAAATGCATTAGGTTCTGTCAACATAAATTAATTTATACAATGTCAACTTATTGCACATCATGCTAAAATAACATTACGTAATGATGTTCAACCACAAAACATGACTGTATATGGTAGAAGCTACATGTTACACTTAGATTAATGTAGCAGACACCGAGTTTGGCTTTTTGAGTGAATATTTCTCTGTGTTTTACATATGTACAATCAGGGACTACTGATGGAAACATTTACATATATATTATAATAATAATAATAATAAGAATAATAATGATAAGAAGAAGAAGAAGAAGAAAAATATGATAATTCTAATAATAATAATTATTATAATAAAAGCTCTCCAGTCATGAGAAACCGATGTCTTAAAGATGTGTGGTGTTCACTGTGACCAACAATAGCCACTTCACCCCTCAATTGTTGAAGCTGATCTCGGGGTGATGAGTTCATCCGTGATTGCATTTAGATCTTAATTTGGGTCACAGAACTCAAATCACACCACATCTCACAAATCAATAGGAACAGATCACTCAATCAGAACAGATGGGAAAGAGACCAGACCCATTTAAAAAATAAAGCTCCTTAAAATGAATGAAACAAAAGGAAACAATGTCTTATTTAGTCTTATTATGAAGCTACAGTGTGACTAGTCTTAAGGAGTAACGCACAGTTTTAGCCTTGAAAACAGTCAGTTCAACTCTTTAACTGCATTCAAATTCAGACACTACTCTTAACTGCAAAACTCACTGAAATATAAATCTGTTGTAAATATAATATACACTGTGAAATATAAATTGGTGTTTTCTGCTTCTGTTAATTCTGTGATTGTAAGTTTAACATGTACAGACTTAAATCGGTCCTTGTGTAACAGGTCGAGCTGGACGTGGGAGGGGAGGCCCATATGTTGTTATCCATATTCAACAGTCAAGTCAAGTCAAGCTTTAGTTATATAGCACTTTTAACCAAGGTGCTTTACAAATAATACAGTACAATTGCAAGAGGTGGGTTTTGAGCAGTGACTTAATGTTGGAGCTGATCTAACACAAAATGGCAAATTGTTCCAGAGTTTTGCAGAAACGACAGCAAAGGCAGCAAGCAGGGCACTGAAATAAGAGGAAGCCAAACCACGGCCTTGAATGTCAATAACAGAATTTTAAAATGAAGATATAGTCAGATCAAATGAGTATTGCATTGCAGATAAGAAGAGTGTCTGTGATTTTCACATTTTGCCACTGAGAGAGAGAGAGCTTCTTTTATGTCTGAAACTGATGTGGTTCTTATTCTTGTTGATGCAGCATGGCATTGAATGTTCCAGGGATTTCACATGAAACACATGCAGAGGGCCGTGATGGATAACTGAGAAACACCAAAACGAGACAGCTGGCAGATGGTGAAGCACACTTGAGAACACCCAGGCTTTTTTGTATAATCAGAGTTTTTTTTTTTTCCCATGGTACATCGTTTTTCATCTAGATATAAAATGAGTGAGCTCTGGCGTCTTTGTGTTGAATTCCTGTTGTCATCATGAAACCATTAATCAAAGCATTTCACTGAATAGATAGCAGCTCAGGTTATTATGGAAAGGGCAGTAAAATGAAAAAAGACATTTTTTCTTGAACTTATCTCCTGGAGGTTACATAACGATCATTTCCTCTCGCCCTCTGGAACTCAGATGAAATGACCTGTTTCAAGTGCCAGAGGAAAAGCTGATTGTATCTTTGTGCAAACAGACCTCTGGCACTGCATTATTGGGGTTAAGGATAAATACTGTTTAACTGTTTCTTCCTCCATTGAAGCTTTAATATGAGGAAAGATGAACTAATGTCTGAGCAAAGTCAATCTTGTGTGGCTCTAACAATAGAAACACACCAACAAAAAAGCTCTGTCACTCAAGCAACACCTGGCCTTGATGGGTCTCTAAGCAACGAGTGTTAGTGCATGAATCGAGGGAAAGGGAACAGTACCCACTTAATTACATACAGGTTGAAACCTGTCTCCTGTCTGTTGGGGTGAGAAAAGGAAGAGAGGCTGGTTCGAGAGTCCATGGGTGCATTTTTTTTTTCATTTAGAGCTACAATTTCTTTTCATTTTGAGCTCCCGGTGCTGCTGCCTGTTCTGTATGGAGTATCTTCACACATGAAGGCTGAGGATAAATACTGAATTGATAAAATGGAGAAAATGTGCATTAAAAGCATTTGGAAAAAGTACAAAGTGCCGTTTCATAATAATTCTCATCATTTCTCTGTCATTCTGTATATAATGCTTTGGTGCTACTGTCAGATGCAATCATCTGGAGGTTGCTTTTAAGTGTCCTTCTGACTTCATGCCTCTTCAACGCCTTTTCATTGTTGCATTGCAGCTGTTTTTCTCACAGGTGTTGCTGCAGGAGATGTTTTATGGCAACACTGATGGGAATATTCAGCAAGATTGTGGTATTGTAGCACACTTAGTTTTACTTTTCCTACAGGCAACTTGTGAATTTATCAAAATAAATATAAAACAAAATAAAATTAGATGTGACGGCTGAGCGAGAGGAACTATTGGCCGCAGCTTTGGAGTCATGATGAGTGAGGAAAATATAACCAAAATCTAAATAAAGCGTTGATTGTATGCGGTATAATTATTTCCAGCTGCCTGTGAGACATCTGGTTGTAGCTCCTTTCCACGATCATATATCTGTCGGCTCAGCTTCTGATGTCACTGAGTGAGCAGTGCGGGTTTCCAGCGCGCACCTTCGGCAGTGGCATAGCGCGTTTCGTCCACACAACAACCCAGAAACCTTTTGCCTTTGCCAACATCTGTATTTTAATCTGTGGCTGAGCGTCCAATGAGAAACTCCTTGTCAGTGTTGATGTATTTGCATGAACTTTTCAGGCCAGCGGGGAAAGGTAAGGAGGTAAGCTGTTATCACACCTGCGTAACGATGTCCTTGAGCGTGGGCTGTTGCGTTCCTCTTCCCTGGAGAAATTATCTGTGTTAATGTTAATGAGGGGAGTGTAGCAAGTATCGGGAATTCAGCTTGTTTGGGACTGATGTCTGTTTGAGCTGAGCTGTCAGTTTACGCCCAGCAGCAGCAGCAGCAGCAGCAGCAGTCCGGCCGGTGCGCGCAGGTTTCAGCACCATGGAGAGCGGCGTGGTGCACATCTATAAAGAGGACAGGTGTCTCACAGGACAGCCGGAGGAGTGTTTCCCAAACTTCACATGGCAACCCGCCTCATCGGACATTTTCAACGACACACCAAACGGCACCTGGGACGCAGAGCCCGAGCCCATGTCGCCCATCATCCCCATTATAGTGGCGGTGTACTCCGTGGTGTTTGTGGTTGGCTTGGCGGGCAACTGTTTGGTGATGTATGTCATCATCAGGTGAGTTTTCAGCTTTGAAATGAGTCAGTTGTTAATATTATGTCAAAGGCGATGCCAGTCAATTGTTAATATTATGCCACTCATCACATATAACGTACCTGCGTGCGCATATGGCTCGCAAAAAGAAATTCAGTGCGGATTTACTTTTAAATAACATATCAGATAATGACGCAAATGTGAGTTTTGGATCAGGTCTCCATAAATGGAAATAAAACGGTGACATTGTAAGGGAAAGCTACTTATATGTTCTCGTGCGTGTGTCCTTGGCTATTTACTTTTCTTCAATGACGACAATACATGATGAATTGTGAAGAGGTTTGCAGTGCTGTGATGTTAAAATTTCCTCTTATAGCTCATCTGCTCAGTGTCATGGAAGTTTCTGTTTAATTTTTAGGGCTGGGCTGCAGTGGTTCAGCCTGTGGGGAAGCACAGTGTGTGAAGAGATGCTCTTGAGCAAAGCACTGAATATATTGTTTGTATCTCAGACCTGTGTGTATGTGAAAAAAAAACAACAAAACTGAAATCCCCTCATAATGGAATCAATAAAGGGACCTCCCTCTTCTTGAACTGAGTTTTTTGTTCCTTGTCTTTGGCTCCCTCTGTGTTATACTTGTCCATGCATGGTATTTTGGGTGTTAAATTAATCTGTCTTTTCAGGAAAAAAGCTGAGCAACCTGATGTTTAACCTTTTCCTCTTTAAAACAATGAGAAAAGCAATGATCAAATCCATTCAATCTATCTGTGTTTCCTTCTTCTCCCCCAACAACAGATACACCAAAATGAAAACAGCCACCAACATCTACATCTTCAACCTGGCTGTGGCCGACGCCCTGGTCACCACCACCATGCCCTTCCAGAGCACAGACTACCTACTCAGCTCCTGGCCGTTTGGCAAGGTGGCATGCAAAGTCTTCATCTCCATTGATTATTATAACATGTTCACCAGCATCTTCACCTTGACCATGATGAGCGTGGACCGCTACGTGGCTGTGTGTCACCCCGTCAAGGCCTTGGATTTCCGCACACCCATCAAAGCCAAGATCATCAATGTGATCATCTGGGTGCTGTCATCTGCTGCTGGGATCCCTGCCATGGTGCTTGGCAGCACCAAGACCAGTAACGGTACCTTGGCTTCACATACATTCATAATGGTGGGACTCCACCTTTGATGTTTAATAGCATTTGTCTCTGGTTTACTCCATCGCTGTTTCCGCTAGTGAGACAAAATGAGCCACTGGGTGCAAATGGACTCTTACGGGCAATTACAGACTTGAGGTCCCACTTCATTGCATCACCCTTGTGATGAATTATCTCAATTAGCTGCAGGAGCATGAATCAAATTCCCTGAAGAGGATGTTCTGTAGGTTTGATGAGACCCTACAATGCAGATGTCTAACGAGCTGAAGCAATCATTAGCATAATGGGTCCTCCAGAACAGAGCTTGAAGGATTTATTCTTTCAGTGGCAGTCTGACAGATTGACATGTTCACAATGAAAGAGCACTTTGTCCAGAGCTATTAGACTAACTGATGACTCTGATTCTGGCCTTTGCCTCTCTGTAATGACACCCTTACTGCATCATAGGATCTCAGATTAATTGCAATGAAATTTGGTGCAAAGTTGATGTCCCCAAAAGGACTGTAGCAACTTGGTGATCCATTACCTTTTTGGCAATATATTACTTAGTAGCTGATTAACATTTTAATTTTGTGTCTACACTGTAGTGTGTTATACATGTTCAAATACTGCTTATCAATGCTAAATGAGGTACGTAAAATAAAATGTTATTAACTTCTCATCTAGCACCATCAGGACAAAATTTGCACTTTGCGATTGTGCTAATTAGCAAATGTTTGAATGCTAACATGTCTAACTAATGGTGTACGAGGTAGCGTCATGGAGCTGCTAGCGTGGCTGCAGATTTGTGGACATGTTGGTTTTGTCTTGATATCTGATTGGTCATCTCTGTTCCGGCGTCACTAACAGGGACTACAGAGTGCGCCCTACAGTTCCCTGAACCCTACAGCTACTGGGACACCCTGATGAAGATCTGTGTCTTCATTTTTGCCTTTGTGGCGCCCGTCATCATCATCTCCGTCTGCTACACACTGATGGTCATGAGGCTGAAGAGTGTCCGCCTCCTGTCAGGCTCACGCGAGAAGGACCGCAACCTGCGCCGGATCACCCGTCTCGTTCTGGTGGTGGTCGCCATCTTCGTGGTGTGTTGGACGCCCATCCACATTTTCATCTTAGTCAAGACGCTGTCTGGCAACGTGCCCGAGACCACCGCCGTCATGGCCGCCTACTTCTTTTGTGTGGCGCTGGGCTACACCAACAGCAGCCTCAACCCCATCCTCTACGCCTTCCTGGACGAGAACTTCAAGAGGTGCTTCAGGGACTTTTGCTGCCCCAGAGCCCAAAGACATGGAGACTCTCATGGGATGAGCCGGGTGAGGAGCACCTTAAGGGACCACTCGTGTCCCACAGAAGGCCGGGGAGGTATGAGGCAAGCCAAGCCCGTATGACTAGCCATGGACACGTCCTCTATGGCCTATCAGGGCTGTGAGGACTCGAATGACCTGGGGCTGACTCAAGTCACCACAATCATCTGAGGGAAAGGCTAAGGAGAGGGCTCGTTATTTATTTATCTATCACGTTGGTCAGAGAATCCAAAAGATGATTCACTTGAAGGATATTCTGGTGATATTCTATGTTCTTCATATTGTCAACAAATCCTGTGTACATACCTCTACTTTAAAAAAAACCTGTGCTATTCCTTTGTCCAAAGAATATTGACATGACATGGCATGTTCCATAGTCATTGTATCTTATTATGAATTAATCCAACATATACGTCCTCCTGCCACAAATAATTACCAGACCACCAAATATACATTAATGTTGAAACATTAAAAGCTGAAACATAGTCTATTTACAAATGTGTTATTTATTCTTGTTAAATTATTGTTTATATTTTAATATTTATATATTTTATATTATGATATTAATCTTTGTAATACTGAAACATATGGTGCCCAGCTGTCTGAAAAATATTTTAAATAAAGTGAAAATTAGAGACCATCTTGTGATGGGATCATACCAGCTGCAATACCAAAATAACCCAGCTAACGTTCCATGACTGCATCTATCGCAGTGACAAAATCTGTCCATAAACAGCAATGTCGTATGCCTCTTTGTTAGTTCCCAGTACAATAGGTGCAACCAAGGCCACATTTTGTCACAGTGACCCTCACAAAGACTCACAAGGCAAAAACAATACCAACGCTGCTAATAAATGTGACCTGCTTTTACAGGTTTGTGTCTTCTGTGAGAAATGTGCTGCAAACAGGGTGGAGAATCAAAAAAAATCCTCTGACTGACATTATTGTTGTTGTTGTTGTTGTTGTTGTTGTTGTAGTTCATGGGATTTGATGACGTTTTTAAAAATCTAGAATAGCACCAGGTGTATCCTTTAAAATGAGCTTTAGATTAAAAGTCCATGAGACTGAAGTGATTGTGAAGTGAAAAGATGTCTCAGCCCAGCCAGCTACTAAATCACTGTCTGGTGTTTTTCTCATGTATCGAACTGAATCTCTATCAACAACAGAAAGATGAAAGATGTCCAGAAAAGACAAACCAAAAGTATTTTATTATGTAGCTTGACCACATTTTGTTTACCTGACCTGTAAAGTGTCCTATGGGATTTCAAACCTGCATATAAAGATCAGCCAGTATTTTGTGTACAAAATAAAAACATGGGATCATCCCTGATTATTTTGTGAGGAAAACTGTATTGTGAGCATTGTTTTAAACAAATTTATTTGCGTAACTTCTGATGTAGCTTGGAGCTCTGCTGTGAATAATCTCTATATCATTGGTGGAAGTAGTATTGGCAGTTCAATAACCTCTCAGGGATCATCCTCTGTATGTCACCACCAGGAGATACTGAACCAAAGTAACTTCTCCTTGACAAGATGGCTGACTTTGATGAGGCTTTGGTGTCGAAGCTGAAAAGTTGTTCAAATTTGAACTTCGATGTTACCCAATTATTACGTATGACACAGCTTTACACCTTGAGAGACTTTCAATTGTGATGCTACATCTCTCAAGGAGGTGTTGAATGCTGCACAGAGAGTTGTCAACCTTAATGGTATGTTCTCATCTTGTCTGAAATACTAGTACATGTGAAAACTGCATACTTTTCTTGGATGCATGGTTGGTTGAGGTCAGATGATTGACGTCGAAACACGTCAGGATTTACAAAGTGTAAAAACTGGGCTCCAAGAAAACTGAAATGACAGTAATATACTCCATACAACATACCTTCAGGGGTTTAGTGCAATTTAATGTTTATACTGTAAATTTCTGCTCAACAAAAAAAAATATGTGACTGAACTTGGTTTCTTGAACGATTGCCACGTTTATCGGAGTCACCTCCTTGATTGGTACAATTGAAGGCTTGTGAGTTCTTACTGTAGAGCAGCCCGTTAATGTGTTTGTCTGTCTAAATCTGAATACGATACAGTAATTATAGAGGAAAATGTGTTTTTTTGTCTTCATTTGTGTGCCTTATCTTATTTGGCCTTTGAATGCAGCGATTTTGCTTGCTCTATGAGATCAGCCACATCCATTTTTGTGATGCATTTTCCACCTTTTAAACTATGTAAGTATATCTTGGTATAAGCTTACTGCTTATATGTATTGTAGCATTATCTAAGAAAACATACCACTGCTGGCTACAGTATGTATTTCTTAACTATTCCTCTAAAAATGTCATTTGTACTATGATTGTATACATAACTGAGCAAATTCAGCCCAGGTCTGGACTGTATATGTAATGTGCCACTTCATTGTAAATGAACTGTATCTGTTGCTGTATCTTTTAGCTTTGAGTGTCAAAACATGCTTCATACAACACAGTTATAATAAAGCTTGCTTCATTTGAGGAAACACGAGATACTGTATACAATAAGAATGGTTTTATTTCTGTCCCTTATGATATCAAGATGGGTTCAATGAGGAGGAAATATGGAGTAGCATCACATAACAACCATGCCATCATAACACATCTCCCCAATATTCAGGATTTTTTTGTCACTGTTAATGACAGTCTCTGATACATGTTTATCTCTCCTATCCTGGAGCTGACAGGTCAAATGTTGGACAGGGATTCTCACAGATTTAAGAGACAAATTAAATTAGTCGGTCACCTTTTTGTGACCAGGATTACTTTTTACCATTTTTTCTGCTCTCTCTGTCTCCCAAGGTCCATGTGTGTTAGCAAGCCATTATATATAGCCTGGTTGAGTAATAGCTTGTTGTGTCCAGTAAAGCTCTATTATACCTTATTGTTCACAGGAAAAGAAGTGTCACTAATTACATGTTGCATAAAGCAAATGCAATTTAAAAAACAACAACAATTTATTGTAAACATGTTATTGCCATTTGGCAAACATGCAGCTAATGGATGTTTCGCTTTCTAATAAGTGGAGGGTCTTCCTGATGAATCAACAGCTAAAAGACAAAGCAAGAGTCATGATGCAGGAGGATAATGGCAAGAAATTTTCACAACCTGGCAACCCAAAAATGAAAGCGCCACTATTGGGATATGATATTGTGAAAGTAATTGCTGCAAAATAAAATAGGTTGCATCCCCATTCATTTATTCATTTAAATAATTCTTCAGAGGTCAAATTATCTAAAAAAAAATACATCTGTAGAATGAGTGCTATTCATTAATTAAAAAATTAAAGCATTTTTGTTGCATCTGTACTTTTACTTCATGTATTGTATTGTGTATGTATTTGCACTTTTACGACAAATGGATGTCTTATTAGAAATTGGTACCAATTCAATCAATCAATCAATCAATCAAACTTTATTTATATAGCACTTTTCATACAAGAAAGCAGCTCAAAGTGCTTTACATCATAAAAACATATACATATACACACATATACATACAGACACACATATTCACACATACATAACATACATACACACGAGGAAACGCTATCCTACATTTGCAGTGAGGAAACACTGGAGATGAGATAGAGATAAAATAAAAAAATAAGTAAATAACAGTAGTGGTCATATAAAAACATAAAACAGTCAAGTGTATAAGACGTTAAAACAAAATAAATAAATAAATAAAGGATTAAAATGGTAATACTGTACTATAAAATTAAAAATGTCTCAAATTAATAATAGTAAATAAAAACAATCAATAACAATAATAAAACAATAAAATAGGAAAATAATTAAAAATAATGATAATAATAATAATATTGCCAGAGTAAGAAGGTTATATAAATAAATAAATAATCAATTAAAACCAAACTAAAAAGGTAGGTCTTGAGTTTGCTTTTAAAAATGTCCACAGTATCTGCTGCCCTCAGGTCCGCAGGAAGGCTGTTCCAGAGGCGAGGACCAGAATGAGAAAAGGAGGCCTCACCGTACGTTTTTGATGTAACTTTTGGAATAACTAACAGGCCACTACCTGAAGACCTGAGGGATCTAGACGGCTCATACTTTAAAAGCAAATCAGATAAATAATTAGGACCAAGACCATTAAGAGCTTTAAAAACCATTAAAAGAATCTTAAAATCAATTCTGAAGCCCACAGGCAGCCAATGCAGAGACTTTAAAATCGGTGTGATGTGTGCTCTCTTTCTGGTCCTTGTCAGCAAACGTGCAGCAGAGTTCTGCAGTAACTGCAGCGAGGCAATATTTTTCTTAGAGACACCAGAAAGAAGAGCATTGCAGTAATCAATTCTACATGTGATAAAAGCATGTATTAGTGTCTCTGTGTTGGCTAGTGATAAAAATGGGCGCACTCTGGCAATGTTTTTAAGATGATAAAAAACAGTCTTTGTAGTATGTCTGATGTGGGCATTAAAATTTAGGTTTGAATCTAAAATAACGCCCAGGTTTTTTACCTGCTCAGATGTGTTAAAAGACAGAGCTTTGAGTCTTACTGAGTTTTTCCCTGTGCGCTTCGGGACCGATGACAATTACTTCTGTTTTGTCCTGGTTGAGCTGTAAAAAGTTATCTGCCATCCATGACTTTATATCTAAAATACATTTCAAAAGGGCATCTATTGGCCTTGTGTCATCAGGAGACACGGCAATGTAAAGCTGCGTATCATCAGCTGTGGAAGTTAATGCCGTGTGTCCTGATGACGTTACCTAGTGGCAGCATGTAAAGGTTAAAAAGGGTTGGACCTAAAATGGAACCTTGGGGGACACCACAGTTCAATTCATAGCTCTTCGAAGAACATTCGTCAATACTTATGAAAAACTCTCTGCCAGTAAGATAAGATTTAAACCAGGTTAAAACAGTACCAGAGAGGCCAATCATTGTGTGAAGTCTGTCCAGGAGAATCGCATGGTCAACAGTATCAAATGCTGCACTGAGGTTAAGTAAAACAAGGACAGAAAGATTCCTCATATCCATATTACGTCTCAGGTCATCAACAACTTTGATTAAAGCAGTCTCTGTACTGTGTTTGGCCCGGAAACCTGATTGGTATTTTTCAAAGACATTGTAAGAATTCAAAAAGAAATTTAACTGATTAAAAACAAGCTTTTCTAAAATCTTACTTAAAAATGGCAGATTCGATACAGGTCTGTAATTATTGAGAATTGAGGGATCTAGGTTATTTCTCTTCAGAAGGGGTTTGACGATTGCAGTTTTAAGAGACGTTGGAAAAACACCCGTCTGAATTGAATAGTTAACAATGTTGAGCAAATCTTCCTCCAGAGAGCCATAAACTGATTTAAATTAACTATATATCATACTAATCTGCACGTAGGGAATCAGGTAATTCAAACATGTAATGTAAGCTCAGTTTCATATGTGCAGTATGTATGTGTGTGTAACAAAGAGTGATGATTAATGCGGACTCTGCGGGGACAATAGGTGTTCATTGCAGCTGCAGTCCCTGTGCTCACCACCAGGGGCAGACGTGTGTTGAAACCCCCTCATTGGTCACAACTGTTTTCACTAGCCAATGAGAATCAGTTGCGTCCACAGCGTCGCTTCCGGGTGTCTTCAGTGAAGAAATCCTTTGCATTTGATGCTTTCTGTGTTTTCCAAACAAAGCTAAACGCTAACAGGACACAAAACGTTTAGAAAATGAACAGAATATTCGGTCGCGGGAAGCCGAAAACGCCTCCTCCTAACCTGTCCGACTGTATCGGCAATGTGAGTAACGGTTACAGGGGATGTATTGTTGTTTATATCGTGACTTATAACGGTACCATGGACATTACTAAGCTAACATGGCCACAAAACCAATGCTAATTAAGCTATCAAGCTACGGTTATTAAGCACGTTCCACTATTAGCAACATATACCTTTTTCTCGTTTCCTACTCTGAAATAAATGTTTTAACCAAACCACACCGTGACTGACTCTGGCTTTTTACCTTTCTAGTTGTCTGTTCACAGGGGCCTCTTTGTAAGAGGTAAAGGCCATATAAGCAGGTCACAGTTCAAAAGAACAAAGCCAAACTTTGATTGAACATTTAGGGAGAGAAGTATTTCTGAGAACATAAACCCTTTGAAATGTGTCCTTATTGAGTCATATTGAGAGTATATGGATCTGAATGCATACTGAATATATATGCTCTCTATCTCCCCTCCAGTTTCCCACATAAAGCACACACATGCTCTGTGTTTGGTTGACCAGGATGCTGAGACTCATCACCCCTCTCACTAATCTTCTCCTCATTCAGGTGGATGCAAGGTCAGAGTCCATAGAGAAGAAGATCGGCAGACTAGATGCTGAACTTGTCAAGTACAAGGATCAGATGAAGAAGATGAGAGATGGGCCATCAAAGGTAACACAACACAGCCAGAGTAATGCTGGCTGTTACAAGATAATAATCAAAAATACAGCAAAGATCAGTTTGTTTGCTGCTTTTTCTAAATGCAGAACATGGTGAAACAGAAAGCGATGAGAGTCCTGAAGCAGAAGAGAATGTGAGTCCCATGCCGCATCGTTTCTACTTTTTTGATATGTTTTAATACAGAGTCAGAGATATGAGCGTTAAAATCAGACCAATAGGTCATGACTGTTACAACCGACCTCTTTTGGCTCATCACAGGTATGTCAATACTGCTGTATACTTGTGTACTTGTCAACTACTATTAATGTATATAAGTTTCTGACATGTTAACAGGAAGAATATTAACAAAATACTAATGACAATGGAATTCAAGATGATGTGCATATTTTTTGTTTTGTTACACAGGTATGAAGGTCAAAGAGAGCAGCTGGCTCAGCAGTCTTTTAACATGGAGCAGGCAAACTACACAATCCAAACGTTGAAGGACACTAAAACAACAGTAAGTAGTCTGAGTTAATGTTAATTTGTAAACTGTAGCCTTTGTCAAAATGACTAGGTTCTTGTCCTGCTGTCTTATATACCAGATTTGAGCCTTATCAGCACGTCTCCCTGAAAAAGCTCCAAACAAATTATTATCCTTTTTACCAATGACATAAATATACCCCGTGTCATTTATTTTCTGTTCCCAGGTGGAGGCCATGAAGATCGGTGCGAAGGAAATGAAAAGGGCTTACAAGGATGTCAAACTGGATCAGATTGACGTATGTTTGTTGTATACCACTAAAATGTGTCTGCCTGTTTGCGCTCACTTATATACTTGTAGTTTAGGCTACACCAGGCATCAACACCAACAAGAGACCACAATGTTTTCTCTCTTTGTACACACAGAATTACTTGTCAAAACAAAGCAGTGATTGATTTCAAAAGGCAACCATAAAATAATTAAAATACTATATTAAAACAAATGTATTTGAACTTCCAGGATTTACAGGACCAGCTGGAGGACATGATGGAGGACGCCAACGAGGTACAAGAGTCCTTGAGCCGCAGCTACGGCACTCCAGAGATAGATGAGGATGATCTGGAAGCAGGTATACCTGACTGTCTCTGACATGTTTATTTTCTAGGCATACACCTCCATATATAGAGCAACTTGAAATTAAAATAACCATCGCCAAGTGAAAAACCATGGTCATGCCGTTTGCCCAGTTCAGAGGTTATCTTCACCAAAATGACACTATTGTAGGATCAGCACCGCTACTTCTGATACTATAATTTCACAAGTGTGTCGGCGAACTATTGAGGCCTTCAGGTAAGATAAAAAATGAAAGTCTCTCATTAGAGCCAGTGGTCATTCTTTGCGACTGTAGAAACATTTTAGAGCAACAAAAATATTTTTTTTTTGTCCTGATAACTTAATAACTGTGTGCTTTCAGAGCTGGATGCACTGGGTGATGAGCTGCTGCTGGACGATGACAGCTCCTACCTGGATGAGGCCTCAGCTGCTCCGTCTATTCCTGAAGGAATCCCCAGTGACAGCAAGACAAACAAGGTAACGGTCTCCAAAGGACAGCGGCCCGTAATGCCAACATCAAAACCATCATCACTGAAAGTACATACAAGGGCATAAAGTGTGTGAAACAACTTGATATAGGTGAAGTGAATAACACTGATTATCATGGTACCAGGGATATACAAGACAACAAATGAACATTTTGTCCTCAAAGTTAATGTTAGAAGCAGGAAAATATTCAAGTGTCAGGATTTGAGTGAGTTTGACACAAAGAACCAAACAGTGATGTCTAGAGGACTGGGTCAGGGCATCTCAAGAACTGCAGCTCTGGTGGGGTGTTCCTGGTCTGCAGTGGTCAGGATCTATCAAAAGTGGTCCAAGGAAGGACCAGTGGTGAACCAGAGACAGGGTCATGAGAGGACAAGGATCACTGATGCAGGAGGGGAGTGAAGGCTGGTCCTGGTGGTCTGATCCAACAGACCAGAGAAGTTAGATAGAAACGAGTCAGAAACCACAGACTAAAGCTTCAGGGGTCAGAGGTCAGGTCTGTTCTGGCAGCAAAAGGGAACCATCACAATATTAGATAGATGCTCATAATGTTACGCTTGATCAGTGTCTGTCTGGGTTTAGACGTCTGTTGTGAAGGCAGTCATTTCTTCCTCTCTCTGTTTTCAGGATGGCGTTTTGGTGGATGAGTTCGGCCTGCCACAGATTCCTGCCTCATAAACAAGGAACAGATGAAAGCAACTGCACTTCAACTGGAAACACTTTTCTATGTAGAGTAACATTTATACATGCTAAACTTTTGACCTGAGAGCTTTGGCGCTTTTTGAAGCTGTCCTGGTGTCAGGTTGTGTATTGTTACCACTTCTGTGTTAGCATGTGGCCTTGTAACATACTCAACCTTTTTCAAAAACACTATTGTCCTTTTTTCCTTTTGTCCTCTTGTCTAATGTGTCAGTCTCATCCATCGTCAGTGTTACAGAGTTTGTTTTGATTTGTGTTCTAGTTTGCTGTGTTTTATCATCATTACCGTTTTGTCTGTAGCTCTCAAAAGTGGAGATGGTTCCTTCCCACCAAGCCTGTTTAAATACATGCAGAATAAATTATGTGTTTTAATTTAACCTTGAAGTGTTTGGTTAGTCCTTTTGGAAAAATATAGACAGGACAAGATTAACTGGTACGTTGGTCCAGGAGCAAACTGAGTGTCTCTCAGCCTCTTTCAATGGCCCTCTCTAGAAACAGGAAACAACTGCCTGGCTGCACCATTATGACTCTCACCCACATGAGGCAAAGGCATGACCTACCCTACTCTGGTTGTGCGGCAGAGAGGAGACAGATGTGGATATTTAGGGGGTTTCTTCCTCTCCAACCCAGTTGCTCTGCAGAATTTTATTTTTCATCTTGGCTGACCTTAAGTCAGAGGTCAGCCTCCTCTCCTTCTCTCTTGGTCTATTTTCAGGGCACTTAATGTACACCAGGGCCATTTGATCTCCTCCACCATCATCTCCACCTTTCTCCACTGAAGGCACTCTTTTCTTCTGTCACTCTTGTTTTAGTTTCTCAATGGTTTCCGGTCTCATCCTCAACTCTTTCTCTCTCCTCTGTGTCCCTTGCACTCTTCTCTGTGGGCTCTAGAATTACTCTTTGTCTGCAATTCCTACATACATTTGTCATCTGACCTCCTTGCTTGTCTCCACCGGGGTCAGTTTCGTTTTGCTTTTCACATGCTCCATTTCAGCAAAGAGGTGTTGTCCATCTTTTTGTTCATTTAGTAGACAGACACTCTCTTTTTGATGTGACGAAATGCTGCTTCTGACATTCTGGAGTGAGCTGTGTCCATAGAAGCAATTATTCTAGGAGGTACACTGTATAACCATTCAGTGTTCTCTACCCTCATGTGTTTAACCCTACTAAAATATATAAACTATCGTAAAAAAAAGTGGGTCAGGGCAAAGACGTGCAAACGGCTTCAACATGTTATCTCACATGGGAGCAAGATAGACTGATGCTTCCACCTCTTTTTTGTTGTTTTGCATCTCTCTGTAGTCACTGTGCATCTCTGGTTTTGTGGCCCCCTGTAGACCCTTTGGAATTATACTGGGTCAAGCTGCCATTGACTCCTCTGTCCGCTAAAAGTGCTTGCTTTTGCCACTGAGAGAGTCTCACTCGATGCAATGACTAAATAGTTTGATGATTTCATAGTTTTTTGGCAGCAGTGGTCATTTGGCTGCAGCCACAGTAGTGAAGTCCTGCCCACACATCTGCCATAGCTTGTCAGCATGAGCTGCCTCCCATCTGCTCCATTAGCAGACAGCTGAGTGACAAACTTCCTTCCAGAGTTTTAGGACATTGTTATAGTGAAAGACTACTTTTGTCACTCAAATATTTAGTGTCAGCAGCAAATAGCTCCTAAAAAAATCCTTTGGTTGGGTTAAAAGCTGAGGCCAAATTTCATATGTACCTGTATGACAATTCTGAAACAGTTTAATTTAAGCACAGATATTTGGAATATTAGTAAATACAAAGAAGACTGACAGGTTGTGTTCAGTTGAGTCTAAACTCCACGTATTGGAGGATTGAATTATACAGTCAATTGCGTACTCACTCATGTTCATCTCAAATTCCTTGATATCACAGTCTATAGTTCTGAAGAGTTACATTCGTAAAAGTCCGACTCTGGTGGGACTCGAACCCACAACCTTTGAATCACTCCTCAAGCTTTGACTAGAAGTCCAATGCGCTATCCATTGCGCTACAGAGCCGCTGTAATAGGATTCATTGTAACATGACATAATTTTTACCCGTTTTATTGTTCCACATGCGCCTGATTTGGGAATTAATAAACTAATGAATAAGTCGTAATTTTGCCTTTATTCAAAAATGAGCGCAGAGACTTGTAAAAAAAGTTGTGGTGAAAACGTCATACATACTATTTAGTACCGTATGTACGTTCTTTTTTGTAATACTTTCTGGTTATATCACCGTTATAGTCACCTTCTTGTGTCAATTTTGTTTGTATGTAGCTTGCTGTTTCGATGATTAAAAGACAAATACATTTTTAAAAAAAAGCTTTCAGAAGAACTGTTTCCTCTCTATACCGGAAGTAGTCAGTCGGTGAGCAGCAACAGTTGAACGCTCGGAGGCTTAAATTCGAAATGTCAGAGCAAACGATAACAGTCACAGTTGCATACGGTAATAACGCTTCCTATGATGTTACACGATTGTTATGAGATGATAGAATGATATGAAAATGTAAATTTACTAACCATCGTTCGAGTAGCTACGATGGGAAGCTAACGTAACGTTAGCTATGGTTAGCACGTACCAAGCATTTCCACTTTAGTAGCTAGCTTCAGTTTCGCACAATTGACAGTTGTATTTATGCCTTAATACACTTTAACGTCCTAACTGAATCGTTGCCCTCTGGTGTCTGAATGCTCAACGTGGTTTATCAATGAAAAGCGTTAAGTTTTATTTAGAATTGGAATATCTTGAATTGATTTTCTACATATACCAAGACTTACCAAGGAAAGGAGATACCAAGGAAAAACATGAACAATTCCCAAACTCTAAATCATAATTTAGTAACTTAGGTGAAAATGACTTTGTTTACTGTGTTCTGTTATATGTCAGTATGCTCTAATGCGATGCCATCATAACGTCAGTTACTAACATGTCATTCAGTTCAACACTATTCAGTTCAAAAGAAACATGGGATCAAATAATCCCCCACAGTCTAGAAAGCAACTGTTTACACTAACTATTTTTAACCCCACCCCAGGATCCACGAAACACAGCATCACATTAACAAGCCAGGATGATGGTAAGGGCCCCGTTGTCAAGGACCTCTCAGAAGCTGTCACCCAAGCTACTGGAGTTCCTCAACCCTCACAGAAACTCATCTTTAAAGGTAGACTGTGTCTCTCTTTTCTCTCAGCTTGAACATCATTTTATGTAGACCCAGCTCTGACCTTATGCTTCCTGGCATTTTAGGAAAATCGCTGAAGGACATGGAGGAGAGTCTGTTCAGTTATGGAATAAAAGAAGGCTGCAAACTCATGCTGATTGGAAAGCGCGTAAGGGTCTTAACATATGTGATTTCTCTGATGTCTGACTGTATATTTAATTGAATACTTACTATATTCTATGAACAGAATAGTCCTGAGGAAGAAACTGAACTGAAGAAGCTGAAAGACATTGAGAAATCTGTGGAACAGACGGCTAAGAAGCTGGAGAAGGTAGACGGGGAGTTGACCGGACTCAAGAATGTAAGCTCTAAATTATGGTTTTCAAGAGGCATCAGTTTCCTTATCTGTTCTCCTATATATATATTGTGGAACTCCCTGTTTAGTTCTCTCATTATTACCCATTTGTTTTTACACAGGGCTTCCTGGCCAAAGACCTCCAAGCAGAGGCGTTGGGTAAACTAGACCACAGAGTGAAAATAGCAGCTGAACAGTTCATGAAGATCCTGGAGCAGATTGATGCCATGGTGATCTTTCTTTTTTGAAGTTGCTTGCCTTATAGTCTCCATTATTGACTGGAAGAATATATATTTCATTTTGTTCTGTATTTATTTTTGTGTGCATGTTTTTCTTAATGTATCCTATATCCTGAACTGTAACTTCTTTTAACAGAGTATCCCAGATAATTTCAGTGACTGCAGAATGAAGAAAAAGGGACTGGTAAAGACAGTGCAGGTGAGCCCTTTCTCTGTGTCACCAAAATGTTTTTTTAATTCAATCACTGACAATTGTGTTAAGCATGATTATCTTGTGTCAATAGGATTTCCTGGCCCAGTGTGATAAGATCGAGGCTTGTATATCAGACCACCTATCAAAGATCCAGTCGAAAAATCTTGCCCTGGTGGAGTAGAGCCATAATGTCTCCCGTTGTGTGCTATATGTTGCTCTGTGAGCAAATGCAACATGTACAGAAAGAGTCATGTGTGGATCCTTGTCTATTTATTGAGGCTAATGTGTATGAGAGAGTCCTGTGAACAGAAGGAGGCTGGTTATTGGTGCTGATGCTGGGTGCATCTGGGATTCATTCTCTGGGTTAAAGAGAGGTTTTGTGTGCCGCAAGATATTATAACCCCTCACTCTGTGGATCAGAGGTGCTTTTGAATTGTGACAAATTATGTAGCTCCCTTTTCAGAGCATCCAAAAATAGTGGCGAATATAACTGGCATAATCAAAGTATTCATGATTCTTAATTTTTTCTAGACCAATACATTAATAAATGAATTGATAAAAAAATAACTGTTAGTTGCAACCCTAACCTACACTATAAAAAGCCCACAAACTATGGTGGTAAAATATGGTGTATATATATTATTCTACATTGAGAGTCGGCATCTTTTGTTTAATCCACTGACTGATCCCTTGTAACCAAGTATCTTTGACATTTGTGTGAACTGTGGAATTGTTATTGCTCTAAACCATCACAAGCTGGACACATCACTTATATTTTCCTTTGTTTTAAAATAAAACCATTGGGAAAAAAATGAACAGAGCTTTGGTCATTCATCTTCATACCACAATTTAAACTTTAATTTCCTACAAAATCCAAAGGATTCAGTAAAACCAAACCAGTCATGATTACATCCTTGTTTCAGTTTATTTCCAGCTTTATCCATGTGAGTCTCCATACGTCTCTACTAGCTTATACAGACCATTAAGTGGTGTTTTCACAGATGTGCAAATGAGCTTTGATAGTCAGGGTTGAGGGGGGTTAAGCTATACCATAGTGAAGTTTGCCATGAGCCAAATACAAGGATATAGCTGTTCTAACTTGAGTGGAAACCCATAAGGAGACACATGATGTACAGAATAAACAATGTCCACATCTGCCATTGTCACTAATCATTGTCCTTTGCTCCGTGCTTCAGTATGCGTGTAAATGCTATGTAGTTGAAGTTGCCTTTCTTATCGATAGGCGCCTCTCTGAAAAGCTCGTCCACTTCTTCATCCGTAAACCTGTCTCCCATCGTAGTGAGCAGCTCCCGCAGGTATTCCTCCTGGATTATACCTGTGGCAGAGGTTGATTTATCCTTTGAAAATTGATCAATAACTATTCTAATAAATGATCAACCATTTGTCAGCTGTTAATCAAGGAAAAATAATTTGCTATAATAGTTTTTCAGTTTTTGTATTGTATTTATGTTGTATTTTGTTTTGTATATCACTTTGGGTCTGGAGACAACTGCATCACTAAGTACAGTGCACATTCATTATGGGCATAGAAAACTTTAACTCACCTGTGCCCTCCTCATCAAAGCAGGCAAATGCATTGCGGATCACATCCTCAGGATCTGTGCCGTTCAGCTTCTCTCCAAACATGGTCAGAAACATGGTGAAGTTGATTGGGCCCGGCGCTTCGTTCATCATCATCTCCAGGTACTCGTCTGTGGGGTTCTTACCTGGGAAATGGTCACAGGAATAAAAATTATCACTCAGTGGTGTTGGTATATACATTTCATCTAAAAAAAAAAAACACACGAAACACGTTACTTGAATAAATTGTGTTTAGCACAGCAGAACATACAATCATATTTCTTTCATTTGTTAAAGTGACTAGACAGCTTTCACCTCAAAATGCATGTAAATGGTAAATGCATTGTTAAGTTTACCCAATGAGGCCAGCATGTCATGAAGGTCTTCTTTGTCTATAAATCCGTCTCTGTTTTGGTCAATCATGTTGAAGGCCTCCTTGAACTCCTGAATTTGAGACTGGTCAAACATAGCAAACACATTGGAGGTGGCACGCTGAGGACGCTTCTTGGTGTTCTTTCCTTTGGCCCTTTTGCTCGACATGTTGGTGGTTAGTAGGTCCCCCCTCCTGTAATACAGACGATACGAAGGCTGTCATCTAAAATCTATATCATTAGTCCATAACAGTACATGTTAGCACAATAGGTATTTATTTTTCTGGCTCCCTGGAATGACAACAGTGAGGACATTGGCCATTTTTTTAAATGATTAATATAATGTTTATGACTATGTTCTTGTTAAATGTTGCCCAGCTTACTTACTTTTGGCTGCAGGTCAATGGACAGATGAGAACTGCTTCGCCTTGAAAAGGTTTCATCAACATAAATCAGTGAAGGAACCGATGCAAGCTTGATCATTGAGGTCATGTTTCTCTGACACAGCTTTGATGTTTTAAGCCACAGAACAATCCAGATTTGTGCCACTTATCCAACAACAATACATAGACACCTTTTGTAAGAAAACACTTTTGGTACTCTACGTACTTCAGAAATCCTAGGCAGCGTTAACCCGGCATTTCAGTTATTAGCTAATAGCTAACAGTTAGCCCAATGTTGACCTCAATAATTCAGCGACCACATCAGCTAAGCCTGAACAATCCACACAAAAGAAACATTAACTTTACGTGGCCTTGATGTGCACAACATTCACAAGCAAACACTAATCACCCACCTCAGACAATACAAGCCTTATTGCCAAATCGCTGTACACACAGTTATCAGAGCATCAGCAGCATCCACAGCCTGATGAAAAGCCACCATCAATGTTTTATTTCCGCTTTCCCGAACTGACCAATCACAGCCCAGCTGGGTGGAACCAACGGACTGGACTATACCATGTTGTCCTCATGTCATCCAATACTTCTTTATTAGCGTTTTACACTATGGTTTTACATTAATATATATTTAAATACGGACATGAGTGGTGAAATTGGAAAGAAATGTGTATTTTTACTCAACTGTTAGTTTTTTAATGTATATCTATTAGTCCGAACGGTATATACTGTAATGTACATGTTCCACCACCAGGCGGCAGCAATGCAACATTAAACAACCAATACCAAAGTTCATATTATATGTTTAACCGCGGTGCACTAGTGGGTGATTTTCACCGTACAATAACTGCATATTGATACGTTTTTGAAAACTAAAGTAAGTTTTAGGAAACAGACATTTAAAGCGATTTGAAGTCACATATCAGTGCAGCTCTCCCATTACCGGTGAATTACGTCACATGTGTTAAGACTATGCAGTTTGGCACGGTTTAAGTGGCTTTTGCATGTCTAAAAGCAACTCATATTCATGACATTCAGCAGGTAGGCCAGCCAGCTGCAGCTTTTATTCTGTGTTATTCTGTATTATCCCCGTACTGCTTCGTTAGACCCATTGGGTCAGCCTGAGAGGAGCCCACAGCACACAGTGGAGGGCCAGGCGAGCTGAGGAGCCTCGGCTTGGCCTCCTCATGGTCTAAATTTAAAGCTGCCCCAGCCTTAAAAGGTCCTGACGGTGTCTTGTGCATTCTGCCGAGTGGCAGCATTATTTTTGTTCAGTGGACTGCTGTCCTGTCCACCGACCCTCACCCTGCTGCTCTAGATCTGGACTGGCTTTAGCTACTCTTGGAATAACACACCTTTTCTCTTATTTTCAACTCCTGTGGTGAATTCTTAGTCGTGGTGAGTTATGTTAATATTTTCTTTATTAATGTATGCCTCTAATACATAGTTAATAATATTATTGGTTTCATGTTTTAAAATATTCATTTAGGCCTGAGGCCTTCTTTTAACTACTTTATTGTTTGTTTGTCTAAGAAATTCATTTATTTCATATATTTGTATTTTCCCTTGTACTAATAAGGTTTGTTCCTTTTTGTTTAGCTACAGTTGTAGCTCAGCCTGCATGTGTCATTGAAGTGAAATTTCATCCTAAAAGTAGAGCTCATCTCTTCCATCTCTTTACAAACACAGAGCTGCACACAGTGCACACTGCCTGTTATATTTGTTGTTCAAGGACATAATCATGAGAAAATACATTTTGATTTCTATAGTCATACTTGCAGATCTTGATTGATCTGTGCTTACAGGGACCTTTGCCCAGCAGGAGCTGATCATGTTTTTATAAGTTTAATAACAACTTCAGTACCTACTGGAGCTGAAATGACCCATCATGCTCCCTATTTTTCTATTTCTGCTCTGAATAACTTCAGCCTTTGGACTTTTGGTTGAACAAAACAAACAGTTTGTGACAGCATGGGCTTTTGGCAATCATGAGGGCCATTTCCAAACTGTTATTTGATTAATAGCAAAATAGTCTTTGCTTTGGCTTCTGACTAGTATAAAATCCATCCCTACTCAGTGTATTACATGTGCAGTATGTCTAGACTATTATTGATTACATTAAGATATTCTCCAACTCAACATTTTACCCTGAGATGTTCTTATCAGTTGCTGGGTTGCAGCATGCCACACTTAAATTGCCATCTGCTCTTTAAAAATGCAAATTGTTGAGGAAATCAGTGTAGTTTCCTGCTGCTTCTTCATATAACACCGTAGATGTAGATCTTAACCAATGCTTTACCTGCTCACGCAAAACAAAACCCTGCCATCACCATCTCTAATAATGGCCTAACTAATCACCATCTCCTGCCCTAAACTAACCGATGACTCAAGACAAGTCATCAATTTCCAATGATAACAATGAGATTGATTTACAGAGCTGGTTAAGTAAAGAACAGTCAACGTATAAGTTGGCGGCGCGGCCTTCAGGATGTCAGGATCATTACAAGTGACGCAGAAGCTGCATCAGCATCAGCATCAGGAACAGCAGCAGCAGCAGCAGCATCACTATGAGAGCAGCTGTTACCTGAGCTCCAAGTCGTCTGTTAGCCAGAAGTCATTCTCCACTTACAAGACCAGCAGCCGTCGGTAAGAGGATGGGAGTGACGCAGGCCAAAGATCCAAAATACATACGAGATGGTTGATATTTGAAAACTATAAAAATACAAATGGGGCTCTCTTAATGCCGGCTTCCGCTTCATAACGTCAGAAGCGGTGAACGCATTCATGCAGACCTCTTTCAAATATTCAACACTGTACTTTGGCATCTGGTGTGTGAAGTGTGTCCAGCAGCAGCAGAGATACAGCATGCAGCCCAAAGTGTGCTTTTATGTAGAGCAGGTGCTCTGACTCCCATTCAGTAGATGTTCAGCTTTTAATGGAATCAGGCTGTTGTCTTTTTATATGAACACATATTACTTTCTTTGAAGCAGAGCAGCACATTTTTATGTCTTTTATGTCAACTCAGATCATCTTTATTAGCAAATCACATCTCAGTCTCCCAGGTGTCTGACTGCTGACCAGTACCAGGATGTTTTCTCACAAAGCTCTGGTAATTTCTGATTTACAAAACTTCAAGGACGTAATGCATATATGTACATATATATAATGTAGAGTAATATTTGGTAAAAATGTAATGCAATTTTTCCATCAATTTGGGGTTTTAGGGAATCAAGTTTGAAGTCAAATTACAAAGCGAGTCCACATCCAGACTGAAGTGCCAATTTTTTTAGTCCAAGTCTCAAGTTCATAACTATTAAATTATACTTGCACTATCATGTGCTTATGAAGCTAATTAGCATCTCCAGTAAGATAAATCCCAAAACAATTACAACAGAAGATGACAGAAAGAATTAGCTCATTGAAAGTGGGGGATTGCAGTGTGCATTTTTCACTTTCACTGCGTAGAGTGCAGAGCTTGTGTAGTTTTGTATAGAGATATATATTTTCAGCCTTACATGTGAACTTCTGTGTTAGAGGCTTAGTATAATACAACCCTGGTCTCTTTGTCCTTCAAGCTGGGACCCTGAGAGCTTTCTAAACTGGGTCAGGGAAGGAATTTCAGCTGCAGTGAACACTGCCAGATATATTCATGGACAGTCAAGCTATTCCTGTGGGCAGGGCATGACACGCTGCCATCAGGTCAACTGTAGAGACGCCGTATGGAAGTCATGAAATTGTAAACGGGTTGTGCTCTGGCGTCCATTTACTAGTCCAGTTGATCAGAAAATGTTATTCTTCACCTTGTTTCTGCTGTAACTGACTGCAAAAAAGTTTCCACTTGATACTTTTATTGTTTAAATCTGCAGACTGACACATACTGCAGCTTCTCAGACTACTTTTATCAGCAGTAAAACTTCTTATACCTTTGACTTTCTTCCACACTGAGCCAAAGACCTCCTTTCAGCGCACCTGGTGAGTCAGCGGTATAAATAACTTCCTGACATGGTAGAGACTCTCCATCTGTCTGTCTCTGCTGTACGTTCAGCCCTTTCCATCAACATGATCCTGCCTCGCCAGTGTGCAATAGAGTTTATCAAAGCCACCCTGTGCAGCTACTCCTCTGTCGGCCCAGTGGATAGACTGGGACAGACTTGGAAGAGATTATGAGGGAAAGCAGGGCTTTAATATGAACCTTTCCTCCCTGCTGAGTATCCACCATTTCTGACTCCATTTATAAACCCAGCTGACAATAAGGAAGACTGAGATCTGTAAAGTGGACGGAAACACATTTTCTTGAGTAACTTCTGTCGTTTTATAACTGCAGAGAAGAAGTGTGGTGCATGATGAGCATTTTTATCATTAATTTTACCTTACAGCTTTACAGTCTTTCTTTTAGGTGTTTATTTAAATTACTTACATCTGCTAGGAGTTTAATACATTCAAGTGTGTAATGTGATAAGTGATAATTTACCCAAATTTAGTTTGTAGCACGTATCTGTTTAGACTGCAAGAGTTTAACTAGTGAAAAAGTTAATAACAGGATTCAAAGGAAAACACTGGCTTTGAAAAGTGGTCACAAATATTGCAGTTATTTTTTTATTTTATTTTTTTTAAAACAGACTCTGTTATTTCCTAAAACAGGTGGCTATTGCTGTTTTTAGCTACTTAAACAGAACTGGGGACCTTTTTCAGCAGCAGATTAATATGCCTTTGTATTATAGCAGCACAACTGCATTTGCAGGATTCAAACTACAATGTCCATGTTTCTGGTAGTAATAAATCACAATAGTGTGGCTTATATATGTGGTTTTAATAGTTTGTGCACAACAATGGAAGTATACACAGAGGAATACTCTATATCAGACAGACTGATACAAACTGTAGGATTAATTGAGTGGTGGCACTATTATAACAAGAACTGAATATGAGTTTCCTTTGAACATAATGTGGCTTTTATTTTGAAAATAACGCACCATAATATCTTATTTAGTATGTTGGTGTTTGTACTGCCAGTACTGTGACTGTTGTCTCTCACCTCTCAGTCAGAAGACCACTGTGAAGACAGAGAAGGGGCAGGAGGTCAAACTCAGCCCGTTACCCAAGAGAGCCAAACGCACCTACCTGGCGATGGACACAGACAAGGAAGTTATCGGCTATGTAATCCCTGTTTTCAGAGCCAAGTGAGTGAGGAAACACAAAACACGGTTAATGGCGCTGTATGTCTGAACTGCTGTCACATGTTGGTGGTTTGTTGTGCGGCAGTCATGATGTTGTTCGCTGTCTGATGGAGGCCCAGGACGAGGAGGCCACAGAGGAGGGGATTAACTACGTGGCCATGAGGAACCTGTTTGTCAGGGAGGCCAAGGAGGCTGTGGACGTCAAAGTGGAGAGGAGAACTAGAACAACGCACATCATGGAGTCGGCCCAACGCATGGAACTGAGCAAGACGGTAAATCCCATTCATTTCTTTATGTGGGGAGACTGTGATCATCTTCAAATAATCAAATTTCTCACATGAAGCCTTCAAATGTTCTTATATATGCATTTAGTCTGGCTTCACTCTATTGCTGTAGATGGAGGAGTGGACTGAGTTTCGCAAGAAAATGAACCCAGACAGCCTGACGCACCCTCCAGAGTTCATCGTTAAGCCCCGTGGACAGACTGTCTGGGAGGGAAAGACTGTCAAGCTGCACTGCACTGTGGCTGGATGGCCTAAACCCAGGATCGCCTGGTAAGATCCAGGTTCACTGAGCCCCGTCTCCTCTGAGTCTCAAGAGGAAGAGGCGATCACTCGTGTGTGTGTGTGTGTCATTGAGAAGTTTCCATCTGAAAGATCTCATCATCTGCTATTTTCCACCATAGCAACTTGAACGCATACGCTCCTCTGCAGTTAAGCACTTGGTAAAAATAAACACGTCTTTCTGCTGCCTTCAAGGTACAAAAACAATGTGCTCATTGATGCCAAGACCTACCCCGAGAAGTACACAATCGAGAGCAATTACAACATGCACTCCCTGGAGATCAAGAAGTAGGTAATCATTCAGCTCACACCGTTAATGAGACGTACCACAAACTGAATGCTTTATGCTGAGCGTATACTGCAGGGAGAGAAATGAAAATGAGATGCTGGTGTTTCACCTTGTCTTGCACGTTTTGCTTTCAGCTGCAATTTCATCGACACTGCTCTGTATCACGCCTCTGCCCTCAACGTGAAAGGAGAAGCCTCCTCTGTGGCGACCGTTGTTGTCAAAAGTAGGTAATCGTTTTCTACGCAGCTACTCTCTACTCTTAAAGTAGGGTTTTGGATTAACACAGTATCTGTGTCTGGTGAGGATCTGGTTTTAGTAGATTAGTAGTTTGACTGCAGGACAATCCATTGCTCAAATAAAAATTGATGTTTGTTCCCACACGTTATCATATTTTACTGTTGTTGTATATGTGTCACTGAAATCTCTTTCTGCTTAAACAACAAGGTTTCTGAACGATGTATTCCCCCACAGGGTTCCAGGAAGGCGAGGAAGCTGGTCCTCTCGATCCCAAACCACGTGAGCCTCTCTAAATTATTTCCCTTTATTTGTTAGGAAGTCTAGACAACTTAATTTGTGGATTACAATTCTCATCTCACATACATGGGGTAATTAGAATAGAATAGAATAGTTTTTATTCATCCCCCATTGGGGGAAATTCACCCGCCACAGCAGCATTGACAAAAATCACAGACACACAGTAGTTATAAAAAGCAGCAATGACATAATAATAATAATAATAATAATAATAGAATAAAATATTTACAAAGAACTAAATACAATGGAATAAAAATATATATTACTTGCAGAAATAAGAATAACATAAGAAAGAGGGGCTCCACTTAAGACATAAGGTAGTGCAAGTAGCCCTGATCAGCCGCTATAGCAGGCAGCTGTTTATAGCAAACAAGCTCTAAAAAAAGTTCACAGCCTGCACAACATCAAGACGGACGGACAAAGTTAGCAAGCACAGCTGAACACAGTTTAGCATTTAGCAGCTAGAGAGGAGCTGGTGGAGACCAAAACAAGGCTAAAAGGCAAGTGAATTCAAATGAATGATTACCTCAGCTAGATGTGAAAAAAACATGGTCACCACAAGGTTCTGTAATGTCAGTGTTGTGTTTCAGTTATTAATTAAAAAATATATTTATTGCAGGTTAAGTGTTTTATTGGTCGTGTTTTTAATGTCTTTATTTTCTTCAGATGGTTTCTGCGCTGAGCATGGTGTCACTTTTGAAACAACCATCATTGACAAATTTGAAGTGGCCTTCGGCCGTGAAGGAGAGACACTGAGTCTGGGCTGCACTGTCATTGTTTATCCCACCGTGAAAAAATACCAACCTGATGTTGTGTGGTACAGAAACTGTAAGTCTGAAAATAGAATGGAGATAGTGTGTCACATTCCTTTATAACCACTGCATTTGAGCCTTTTTTAATTTATCCACTTTATTCAGTCTTGTGTCTTTTGTGTTTGCCTGCTTCCATCAGCTGTCCCCTTGACACCCTCTAAATGGGTACACACCCACTGGTCTGGGGAACGAGCCACACTCACACTGGTCCACCTCAACAAAGAGGATGAGGGCATGTACACCCTGCGTGTGAACACCAAATCTGGCTTTGACACCTACTCTGCCTACGTGTTTGTCAGAGGTAAGGTGTCCGATGGAGCTTACAAATGATTGTTGTCATTGCAAAGAGATGGACTCTTGAAATTCAGCATACAGCTATGAATTTAACAGAATTATACAGCTATGAACAACAGTGTTATGCCTTAATGTAAAGCAACATATTACAGTCCACCACACACACAGACCTGAGATCTGTTCTGCAGTGTCTTAAAGTGACACAGCGCTCTCCCTGAGGTGTTTGGTTTCCTCTGAGGAATGTTGCTTCTATATCTGTCCGAGTGTCAGAAAAGTCTCCACAGAGAGTGTGACTGGAAATTACAATCAGCGGGTTTATGCTTAAAAGGGGATCCTCAGAACCTCCTTTAATGTTCCTAAGACATAAACTCACAGTTTCATAGCTGCAGTGCTGCCACACAAGCTGAATTGTAAAGACGTAAGGAGGTCAGTAAATGGAAACTGAGGATGTAATGGAGAGCAGCCTGATTTAGAAACAGCACTACTCACAAGTGTGTGCCTTCTTGGATATGTGTGTCTTGCCATGCCAGATGCCGATGTGGAGGTGGAGGGGGCTCCTGTGGCCCCGCTGGATGTACGCTGCCATGATGCCAACAAGGACTACGTGGTGGTGACCTGGAAGCAGCCAGCAGTGGAGGGCAGCAGCTCCATCCTGGGATACTACATCGACAGGTTGGCTCACTCTTTATCTCATTACCTAAATTGTTTGCCAGATATGGCTATGATGCAGTACCTACATGCAGCATATGTGTTGTATCATTCTGCTTGTTAACAGACACATGGCACTAGTCCACATCCCACCTGTATTTCCACCAAATTGCCATCTTGACAGATGTCATCTCCCAGATATCTAAATCACCCACACACACTCCTCCATGCCAACTGTAGCTGTCCGTCAGTCACACTAAGTTACAGTGGTGTTCACAGATTTAATTTATGTGTGATTTCGTTGCAGGTGTGAGGTGGGCACTCACCACTGGGCCCAGTGTAATGATGTCCCAGTGAAGTACGCTCGCTTCCCCGTCACAGGACTGGTGGAGGGGCGTTCTTACATCTTCAGGGTGCGAGCTTTGAACAAGGCAGGAGTCAGCCGTGCATCCCGTGTCTCCGAGGCCGTGGTTGCCATGGATCCCTCTGACAGAGCCCGCCTCAGAGGTGAGAGACACACCCAAGTCCTGCTGACACGCTTTGACAAAGCCGACGACTGCACCTTCATTTCATTTCTTTTCTTTCTTTCATTTTTCCCAACAGGCCCCTCGGCCCCTTGGACTGGGATGATCAAGTTCACAGAGGAGGATCCCACTGGTACTTCAAACTGTTACTTCAATGATAGAAGGGAACAAATACATTAATGTGTCTTAATGTTAGATATTTGAATTGCTGGACAATGACATGGCATTTTATCGTTACTCATAGGGCTGTGTTATTGAGCCTCAATGCCTTCTCCATACTGTAAAACATGTCTGTAGCAACAACTATACTGTGATTCTTTGTCTAGATGACTGATTCTTAAATAGATATTTCCCGATCTAAATCAAGAACTATGTTATAATTTAGATGTATTCTTCAAAAGTTCTTATAGGTGTATGGGTGTGAGAACATTAAACAACATGATTATATAGTTTGAAGGTACTGATATTGTGTTGGTATTAAAGATAACCAGCCCCAGTGAATTGTACCGACCTGTTTGAAGTGGTGTCCTCTTGCCTCCTCAGTGGGCGTCGTCCCCGGAGAACCCAGTGATGTTGTGGTAACTGAGGCAACCAAGAGCTATGTGGTGCTCGCATGGAAACCTCCCGTTCAGAGGGGTCATGAAGGAGTCATGTATTACATTGAGAAGGTGAGGAGAAATGTTAGACTCAGGCAGTCTGTGATGAGGAGTTACCGCCTGCAAGCACACATGGAAAATCATTTGGTAACAACTACTTTAACAAATATGCTGTTTAGTTATATTATTATTATAAGTAGAGACCATCATATGGAGGATAGAGCTTACCTTTCCTTTATATACTCTGTGCACAGGGTTATCTGCTCCTGCTGACATGTCGCTGTCTCTCTGTGGACCACAGTGTATTTCAGGGACAGACACCTGGCAGAGGGTGAACACTGGTATGCCAGTCAAGTCTCCCCGCTTTGCCCTGTTTGACCTGGCGGAGGGTAAATCCTACAGCTTCCGTGTGCGCTGCTGCAACTCTGCTGGCGTGGGCGAGCCCTCTACCTCTACGGGAGAGATCACGGTTGGCGATAAACTGGGTGAGCTGACAAGACCTGCACGTTCATTATGTACAGGAGTTACAGTTCATGATGTCACTGGTTTATTGTGCAGCCATATTCCTTCAGTAGCTAGTTTAGAGACTGCTTGGTCTTCCTGCATTATGTTCTGACCTCAATTCCCTCTTTACCTCTGCCAAGGAGGATATGTTTTCACCAGGGTTTGTTTATTTGTATGTTGGGTGCTGGTTTGTTGGTTTGCAAAATAACTCTGTTCTGGACGGATTTTGACGAAATTTTCAGGATTGGTCAGAAGTGGCCTAACTTAAAAGTAATTAATTTGTGGTGGTGATCGGCTCCGATTCAAGGTCATTGAGGTCAAATGAAAGGTCACTGCATAGTAATAACTCAAAAAATGATGGACGAATGGTCACGCTATAGTAATATGTGGGAGATTTTGCATATTTCTGAACGCTCCAGGGTGTGCAATTTTAAGCCAATCGTCACCTAATTTGGTAGATAAACTAATATAGGAATCCAGAAGTCACTGATTCAGTTTGGTCAAGATCCGTAAAAGGTCAAGGTCATCAAGGTCAAATTTTTTAAACATAACTTCAGCGCAACTGGTCTCAAAATATCTGGAATTCTCAAATTGTATTTGCAAAGTTTTACTGGTATTTTGGTCTTTTTTAAAATTCAATTTTCAAATGTGAGAATATGTGAAATAGAGAAAAAATAAATAAAAAGTACATGATATTAATGTGAATACAATGTTAATTATGGGTTTCAAGGTGCGTCAAAATCAACACATTCACTCTTAGGCGTTGTGGGCTGCAGGAGTATACGCTCTCTCAGAATGCTGCCTTGGCGCAGGTCTGCACTCTCTGAGTGATTTTCTCGTTCCTCACTGTTATTATTCTTACTTCTTGTGTTTCTTCCCAAACGTCTTTCTGAACAGACCTACCCTCAGCTCCAGGTCATCCAGTGGCCGCCAGGAACACGGACACCTCAGTGGTGGTCTTCTGGGCGCCCTCCAAGGATGTCAAACACCTGGTCGGCTACTATGTTGAATACAGCATCGTGGGCACTGATGAGTGGATGCCTTGCAACAACAAGCCTGTCAAGCAGACCAGGTAGGTGTAGTTCAAGATGATCCTGGCTTCATGAAGTCACTCAGTTCCAACAAAAGTGAACTGATTGCAAAAGCTTTTGTATGACTAACATTTCATAATTTCGGTTGTTTAATCTTACTAGGGACATGTGTGGGCTTTGAGGTGTTAGAATTAGAATTTTGGGAGTTCAACCTCCTATCCATGTAGCCAAAACACAGACAGATTTTCCCCATTATTACAGGAAATCCTATGGACATTACAGGCTACAATCATGCGGTATATTAGAATCATCAATTATATCAGGCTTTCAACCAAGGGGCCTGGATTCAGCATTGTGATTTTAACTCAATTCCACCAGATTGAGCCATTTTTTCACATTTGCCTTATGGGGCAAATACATAATATGGCATTGCTAATCACAGACATATCTCAGACTCTCAGAAAAAAACAGCATTTATTACATTTAAAGTAATTCATTTTTTGTGCCAGGGTTCATGAATAAATGACATTTAAAGGGATGAAAATGAATGAATATTTGGTAGTGATCATCGGGGCTGAAGTTGGTTAAAAGTTTTATCTGTGAAAATAGAAAACAATATTAGTATATAATGTTATGGCAGTTTTTTGATACATTTTCTGGGCATTTTTGTTCTTTCAGGACATTGGAGCAACTTTTAAAAGAGAGGCACCAGAGTTAGCTCTTAATAGTTCTTATTCCTTCATTTAATGATAATATGACTCCTCCTCACACTTTGTCTGTACTGTTTTCAGGTTTGTGTGCCACGGCCTGACTACCGGGACGAATTGCGTTTTTAGGGTGAAGGCGGTCAATGCTGCTGGATACAGCCAGAGCTCCCCCACTTCTGATGCTGTGCTTGTGCAGGCTGCCATCTGTGAGTGTCCTCACAACTTCATTCCCTTTGCCTGAAGCATCCAAGCCATGCTCTCTCCTTCTGCTCCTTCCTCTCAGCTATTTTTAAAAATGTATTTACCCAGAGAGTGCCCGCCAAGAACGTCAGTTCAACACATTTACACAAAGGATCTGCAGCCCTCTGCAGCCCCCTTAACTCATCTGTGTTTCATCACTCTTCCCTTTGTTAACCAAAAAGCTGTAATCATTTATTTACAGTTACTTCATGAATATTCTCTAAGATTTTGTTCTTATACAGTTGTCTCCTCAAATAGCTTCTCTATTTGCTGTAATAGACCTATCTTGGGTTTCATGAATGGCACATGCTTATGTGTGACTGCTGCATGCACCTACCTGACATTCTCATCACTAACACTGGATTTTGTCATCTTGCTGTTTCCCATTCCTTCATGTAATAGTGACTATGTTGACTAACAAAATAGATAATGTTTTACAATGCTTTTGCTGTATGCAGGTATTGACTTCTGTATAAATCTGTTTTTGCTTGAGTTCTTGTCTCGTTGTTTGCCAAGGTGAAGGCTAAAAAAATGTGTTCGTAAAGAGCATGAACCTAATGAGAGTCTCACCTGGCTTTTGGAGATTCCTGTAGAGTGACAGTAACCCTGCTTCTGGCCTTGAGTGTAAGTACTTTATCCATTACAATGACCATAAAAAGTGTGTTGCTTGTGTGTCAAACGCATGTTGCACGTTCAACTGTGCACATATAACAACTAAATACCAGGCCACCTGTATGAGATTATATATAGGACTGATTTTTATCATTGAAGGGAAAACAATCAAATAGGAAATGATTTTCTTTAACAACTTTTTTATAATGGAATGAATGTTGACCAGTTTATTTTCTTTACCTGTAGCTATCCCTGGAAAGCCAACTGGTGTGAAACTGCTGGAGGCTGTGAAGGACTACATGGTACTGGCCTGGACTGAGCCTGCTAGCAATGGAGGAGCCGATGTCAGGGGATATTTTGTGGACTACAGAACCGTGAAGGGAGATGTTGTTGGAAAATGGCATGAAATGAACCACAAGGCAGTGACTACTACCTCCTATAAAGTATGTTTGTTTATTTCGACCAAATTTCCAATGAAATTTTTTTGGCTTTCTTATGAATGAGTCACTGTTGCTGCATTGTGTCACACATGCAGGCAGTTTGGACTTATTTATGTCATGAGACTAAAATGTGTTTATCTGTGTAATTCATTCATGTTTGCCAGCCCAAAACAGGTATTTCAGTCCTTTTTCATCATGTCTTTTAGGCTGAGAACCTGAAGGAGAACGTCTTCTACCAGTTCCAGGTGCGCGCTATGAACATGGCAGGTGTGAGTAAAGCCTCTGTGGCCAGTGCAGCTCTGGAGTGCAAGGAGTGGACCATTACTGTGCCAGGTATAAGAGCCTCACCAGAATACAGTAACTGCACACATAGTTGGGTTGGTAAAAGAGGAATGATAGATAATAATAGAGACAACTACAGCCTGCAGAGCAGCAACAATTATTCAGTTTGTTACCAACCATTTAATCAATCTGCAACTATTTTGATGATTGATTAATCTGTTTGTGTATTTTTTAAAGAAAAAAAGGTCTGAAATTTCACAAGTTCATAGATTAAACATCTTGTAAATTAATCAAGAGGACAGATTAATCATCAATGAAAATAACCGTTTTTCATTTAATTATTTTATTTGTACTCCATTCTTAAATCTTTGTCAAATCTAGTATATTTAATTTGTTTAGGAATCCTAAGCGCTCTCTATTTATGCTCCAAGGTGCTCCTGTTGGTCTTCATGTGCTGGAGGTGCGTGACACCTCCGCTGTGGTCCTGTGGGAGCCACCTGCTTTTAATGGCCGCACTCCTGTCAATGGCTACTATTTGGATGTGAAGGAGGTCTCTGCTGGAGAGGAAGGCTGGAAGGCTGCTCACGAGAAGGCCAACAAGATGAAATACATGAAGGTATTGTTGTTTTATTTGATCTTTTCTAAATGCAGTTACTCTTTAGCTGAGAGTTTGAACAACAACAGCATGCACATGTCTTCATAAGAGCTGTGTGTGAGATAATGACGAAAGTGTTCTTTTAACTGTCTCTCCTCTCGACTCCTCACATAATGATTCAGGTGACGGGGCTGAAGGCTGGTGCATCCTACGTCTTCCGTGTGCGTGCTCAAAATCTTGCTGGAGTTGGAAAGCCCTCAGCAGTCTTAGGTCCAATCCTGGCCCAGACTCGCCCTGGTGAGTGTGATTGTTATGTAACTCACACATTCAGTCTCACAGCATTCCTACGCAGGTCTGGAAAAGAAGGGGAAAAAGGCCATACCAATAGGTGAACTTTTTATGTATCAACGGTCATGTCTTATATTGTATTATTCAACTGTAATCGTGATGGCAGTGATGCCTGCACAGTGTAATCATTTCCTCTAATCTCCTCAGGCACCAAAGAGATTTATGTGGACGTTGATGATGACGGTGTGATCTCTATGGTCTTTGAGTGCTCCGAGATGAAGGAGGGCTCTGAGTTTGTTTGGTCCAAGAATTACCAGACTATAACTGACACCTCTCGCCTGACTATTGTCACTGAACGTGGCAAGTAAGTATCCATTATGTGCCCTGTTTAGACCAAACTGACTTGTTCTAGTTCTCCCACTCTCATGCATTGTTGTCCCCACATGTCCTCATCCCTAGGTCCAGAGCTATCTTCAACAGTCCCTCCCTGGAGGATCTGGGCACCTTCTCCTGTGTTGTCACCAACACTGATGGCATCTCCTCCAGCTACACACTCACTGAGGAGGGTGAGTCCGCCCACAGAGTCTTGGTATCTGAAACTTGATCCGCAAGCACTAAAGGTGTGAGAGGGACAGTCTCTTTTAGTTTCCTATATACCAACAGCTGCATCAAGCTGACCACTGTTACACTCTGGTGTATCTGTGTGTTTGTTTGGAAAGTTGTCTCACATTATTCAATGTGTTTGTCAAAGTTGTTCTCAAATCCAAGGTTGTACATGTCATGTAGTGTTTTGTAAGCACTGAGTAGTAATACAGTGGGACTAACAGTTGAAGTTGATGCTGAAGGGTTTTGAATTGTTGTTGTTGTTGTCACAGGTCTCAAGCGTCTTCTGGACATCAGCCATGACCACAAGTTCCCGGGTAAATATCCCACCACATCGTATAGCCTACTGCTGATACATGCATTTTATTTTTTACGTATCAAGACTTCACATTTTATTCATCATGGGCTGATAGTGTTGTAGATATTTTATTTACGAAATATAATAAGCACCTTTGCTCAATAAATGCTCTCTTTTTGTCTTGGAAATAGCCAGTGTTACTCACATAGCTTCAACATAAAACTGTTTTTCTCTAGTTATTCCGTTTAAGAATGAAATGGCCATGGAGTTGCTGGAGAAGGGTCGCGTGCGTTTCTGGACTCAGGTGGAGAAATGCACTTCCGCCTGTCAAGTGGAGTACGTCTTTAATGATGTCATCATTACACAGGGAAAGGTAGGAATCATGATTTGGCTGTCCCGTCATCACACTTGAATTTTGGATTGTCTTCCAATAAATGATATTGTCTGTGTTTCTTTTTCTTTTCAGAAATACACAATGAATATCGACAAGTCCACCGGTATCATTGAAATGTTCATGGACTCTCTGGAGGTCACTGATGAAGGAACGTTCACCTTTAACCTGGTGGATGGCAAGGCTAAGGGCACAACCAGTCTGGTGCTCATTGGAGATGGTAAGACCTCAGATGCAGTTTTTACCTCCATATTGATGTTGAGGTTTAAGATTGTTTTTAGTTTAAATGTGGATATAGAATAAAACTTTTGAACTCTTGAAGGCCACACACTGAAAGCCCTCCTCTACTGGGCGTATTGCATTTGCTGCAGTTAAAGCATGTGTCCATTGAGTGGCAGCAGAAGACAACCTTTCTTTGCCATCATGTCCGTTGGCTGATTTTCTGCTGCACTTTTTGCTATCCAGAGTTCAGGGAGCTTCAAAAGAAATCTGAATTTGAGAGGGCAGAATGGGTCAGGAAACAAGGTAAGGGATCTTCGTTTTCCATGACATAGATTTCACTTAAATTACACACAAGTATGTTTCCAATTACTTTTCATTGACTATCCGCAGGTCCTCACTTTGTCGAGTACCTTGACTTCGCTGTCACTCCAGAATGTAATGTGCTGTTGAAATGCAAGGTAAGAAAAGTGACTCTGTAACACATATTGCAGTTTAGATGACACAGATTAATCTCATTTCTCATCGTCTGTCCCTCTGCAGATAGGAAATGTCAGACCAGAGACTGAGATCATCTGGTCTAAAGACAGCATTGAGATTGCAGAAGATGATGAGGATGCGAAGAAAATCGAGCGAAAGGACGGCGATCTGACCTTTAATATTGGAAAGGTCAGCCCATTAGAGAGAGGCCGTACATTGTGAGGAGTCGTGAGCTAAAAGCAACGCTTGTGGTGCAGCTTTGCTTCTGCTGTAGACCTAGACTACGTGCTACGCTGCCAACCATCCTTCTCTGACACACAGAATCATAAATGTTGAAGCACTTTAAAAGATATTCACAATGCCGAGGTCCTGCTGGAGCGCATGTCAGCATATCATATTTGGGAGTAGATAATTTGGGTACAACTGATTCTATTTTTTAGTTTTTAGTTTTAATGCATATTTTGACACTGTACACTTTGACATTATTTACTGATAGCTTTTCAACATTTATATCCATATAATGTAAAAACAATATATGGTTTATCGGTGTGATTAATTCATGCATTTCATTTCTAACACTCAATTCATCTCCTCTGGTATTGGTGCCAGTGAAGTTATATTGATGTTTCAAGGTACCATTGAAACTGTTTAAACATCAGTCATACAGAGAGGGTTGGTGTCATTGCATGAGCTTAGGAGAGGTGGCCTATCACCACTCCTGTCACTGCACTTGCATTAACTGGCTTATCTGTCTAATTCACAGTGGGTTATTAAGCAGGAGAAACCAAAAGAAAAAGGAGGGAAAAAGCCAACTGCAGAGGACGTTCCCCCACCGCCAAGACCCAAAGTCTGGACATAAACTTTGCTGCTATAAGTTGACGATAATTTCTCCATGTGTCCTCCTCGTCTTAGCTCTTTCATGTTTTTGCCTGCAGCATCCCGGGCAGGAGAAAAGCTTGCCTTTTCTGCTCAGTTGGTCTCTGTCTAGATGTTCTTCTGTCTATTATCTGTCCCAATAATCATACTATACTCCCCTCTGTGTGGTGCAGAAGGAAATTCATTGGCACCTCAAGGATACTAAAGTATCTCTTACTTCAAACTAGATCTCCAAGGCGGATGCAGGTATTTACGAGGTCTTCCTGAGGGATGACAGAGGCAAAGATAAGAGCAGCTTCAACCTGACGGATGCAGGTAAAGTTAATGAAAATGAAAAAGTGGAAATCAGTGCTGTAAGTCTTGCAAAAAAAGTGATTAATTAATGTTGTCATTCTTTTTTTGCCCAGGATACCAAGCTGTAATGAATGAGCTGTTCAGGGTTATTGGTGAGTCATTAAACTTCACACTAAGCAGTGATGCAGAAGCCTAACGCTAGAGAGAGAAAACCACAGAATGTGCACATTTACAGTGCTATTAACTGCTAGAGACGGGTATATATTGTACACACTATATACTGTATGGGCCTACCACTGATCCATATGGCTTCCACAACTGCCTTTTATTATTTTCCCTCCAGCCAACTCCTCCTCTGAAATCAAAGTTGCCAGCACTGAACATGGCATCATCCTCTACTCCATGGTCACATATTACAACGATGAACTGCGCGTTGGTTGGCTCCACAAGTATGTAAAATTAACCTTATTCTTTTTTATATTTTCCATCCTGTCTAGCAGACGTGCACTTGTCTTGAAATACATCCCTTTTAAACTGTTTAGCTTCAAGGGATAATTTGGATGTTTGGAAATGAGGTTGTATGAGTCTAATGCAGAGTCAGGGTACTTCCTGCAGTAGCTGACCGTCTGCACGCCTCCAGTTTGGAGACACAGACAAGAGTACCAAAGTGATGTGCTGCTGTGGACGGGAGCAGCAGCATTTAGCCACCGAAAAGAAAAACTCATTATCAGTTTTGCGCTACATTTTGGATATTTTTGCCTTGTTGTGATAAAACAGCATCAATGCATAAACAGTAGAAGGATACAGCATAATAAAAAGAAAAGCTGGGAAACAAAATACATACAAGCACAAACAACGATCAGAATTTAGCAAGAGATAAGTAATTTTGTCATTTCTCCAAGACGATTTTTCAACTTCCTCTAAGTAACGTGGGGTTTTAAGTCATTTGGTAGTGTTTTCCACCCATGTGATGCTCAGGCATTTTGTTAAAGACCTTCAAAGCTCGCATGTGTACGATAGGCTGATGGTTTTACATGTCTGTGCAGTGTAATAGGAAGAATCATTGCATTTATCAGTATTTTTCCACCGTCATAGCTAAATAGTTTCTGCTGACTAATATTGCACAATAAGTATTTAATTGATCTCAGCTGTTCTGCATAATCCTCTCATGAGTAAAATGAAAACAATCCACAGATGGGAACAAAATCTCACCAGCTGGTAATGATTTCAGGTCACATGTATTAGGCCTCCAACATTTTGGTATAATACAAGGATGATTGTGCAAATTAGAGGCACTAATTGCAATTCCTGCTTTTCACTGTGCACTCAATATTTTCAGTAAACAGTCCAGCCTTAATTGATCTCCGTGTTACCCATTTCTCCATTAGGGATGCTAAGATTGCTGCCTCAGAGAGAGTTAAGTCTGGGGTCACAGGAGAGCAGCTTTGGCTTAAGATCAATGAGCCCACTGAGAAAGACAAGGGGAAATACACCATAGACATCTTTGATGGCAAGGACGGTGTAAAGAGAGTCTTTGATCTGAGTGGCAAGGGTGAGTGGAACTTTTAAAGTCAAACAAGTAAGATGCTTCCCATTAACTTAGGTTCATTTTTATGTTACTATCAATAATAAGATGATTTTTCTCTGGCGCAGCATGGGAAGAGGCATTTGAAGAGTTCCAAAGGCTCAAGTAAGTAAACAAAGTCTTCTGACTCCATCCTTCTGTTGTGTAATTCTGTTTGGAGGGGATGTTTACACAAATATCTACTAAGTCATCACAAACTTAAAATAGACTCTGTGTACTTTGTGAGCCATTTCAGAAGCACTCAGAATACATTTCCTGGAATTGTATAACTTAGAAAAAAAGTGTTTGGCAACCTTTTGGCCCTGTGATACCATTTTAAGATACTTCTGACGAAATCTGTCTCTTTCCTTCCGCAGGGCGGCAGCAATCGCAGAGAGAAGTAAGTGGTTATTTAGTTGTTGGTTTCTCCCAAGAGATGTGACATTTCCTTGGACGCACAGGCTATTTCAGTTTTACTACAGTTCGAAACTTGGGTTCACTGGAGATGAAGATATCATCCATCCATCCATTTTCTACCACTTATCCTCACATAGGGTCGCTGGGATGAAGATGTCATAACATCATAATCCAAAAAATATTGTTAATGCATACAGTAGAGCCAAACATATTGTAATATGTTTTATGATTCACTTACTAGTTAGACAGTGTTAATGCAATATCATGTTGTCAAATGCTCTACAGGTTAGCGTGTGTCTGTTGGCTCACCCTTGTAATTCTCGTTTAGATCGCGCTCGTGTTGTTGGAGGTTTGCCAGATGTGGTTGCGATCCAAGAGGGCAAGGTAATTCAATTAAACTGTGTCTCACCTTCCTCTTTCTTTGTTATTGCCTCATTCTGTTGGAGACTCTTTTTTCTTTGAACTCTGAACTGTGGAATCCAGATTGTCAAGACACACATCAAACCTCTGCAATCCTCTCATTGTCTTTAGTCCCTGAACCTGACTGGAAATGTCTGGGGCGAGCCCGTACCTGAGGTGAGCTGGACGAAGAACGATAAGGAGCTGGTATCTGATGAGCGCTACAAACTCAAGTTTGAGCACGGAAAGTTTGCCAGCATCACGATCGCCACCGTCACCACGACCGACTCTGGCAAATACGCCCTCCTGGTCAAGAACAAGTACGGCACAGAGGCTGGCGAGTTCACCGTCAGCGTCTACAACCCAGAGGATGAGGAGGAAAAGGAAAAGGAGGAGAAGAAAGGCTAAAAGGATGATGCCATGGAATGAAATGAAGCAGGAAAGATGACCGACTGGGCTATCTCCAAAGCATTTTACCCCGGCACTGCACTGAGCAGTTTAAATAAATGATTAATACAGCTGCTTCCTCCTCGTCTTTTATGTGCTGGGCTGAAGAGCTCTGGGTATTGCTTGTCGAGGAAGCAAACAATGAATGTGATGCAGAGAGGATAATTGTGTGCTTGCAACTGCTTGACATGTCTTCTGTCACTTCTGACCAGCAGTAAATGTAAATGTTGACCTGTCACTAATCTTTGTTTTAGCAATGAAGGCCGGAAAAAAATTAAATACACATTTCTTATACTATTACAGTATTACATTTGGGAAAGCTTTGACCTCTGAAACCAAGTCATGCCTGAGGTTTATACACTGTAAAAAATAAAGGAATAAACTGATGTCATGAACTTACTACCAGCTATTTGCTTTGTGTGTGGCCCGATTGTTAAAATTCTAATATGTTCTCTTGGGAGGCAAAAACACACTAAAGTGCCCCCCTGCTTGGCAAAAACACTAAATTGCCCTCTTGTGTGGAGAAAAAAACTTAAACTGCCCAACTAAAACATGATAAAATGCCCTCTTGAGTGGCAAAAACGTGTGCTTAAGTACTCTCGAGAACACACTGAACTTAAGTGCAGTCTTCAGTGGCCCTGTAGGTGCCCTTTTTTCTTTTTGCCCCTGCCCTTCAAAATTCGATGCACACCACTGGTCGTGAGACAGTAAAATGTGTCTGTAGATACAGTATGTCACATGCTCCACTGATAAGAGCTCTTGCTTTCTATATAAGTAAATATTTAGTTGAAATTGCAGTGTATGCATTTATTGTTTTTATGGTCATTCATTACAATAGTCTGTAGTAGATGTGGAGCAGGTCGACTATGATTTAGTGCAGAGTAGTGTGGCAACATACTCAACAGCTTAAACTGGTTTATTCAAGTAAACAAGCTGTGCACACATAACTTGCATACATTTGGAGGGCTTTCCACAGAACCTGTCATGTGCTGACAGTTAGGAAATGTTGCATTTCAAGTACAATATGAGGAAAGCACACAGATAAGCTGCCCTGCAGCATTTAGTGCAGTGCTGTGCATCTAATTAACTTGAGCTGTTTCCTCTTGGAGCCACTCCTGCTAATAAAGGTGCACATGATTTATGAGAGGTTTCCCTTTGTCTTCATATAACCTCCCATTTGAACACTTCATTCAGTGAGAGAAATGCCTTCATTAGAGCTCAAAAATTTCAATTGCAACAAATGGAAGGGTTTGGGGTTTTATTTCTGACCGATTAGAGAACATCAGCTCTAATGGTAGCATTTGATTTCTGCCTGCTTTCATAGCTGATCCCATTCATCATGAGTGCCATTCATCCAGTGGGGTGCTAGACTCACAATGGGGAGTCACATCAGACATTTCATTGAGGTTACCTCTTACCCACATATGTCATCATTTCGTAAACTATCTTTCAACAAACGTCCTCTAAACTGGGCAAAGTTCTACTGAATAAACACTAGCTCTGTAGTGAGTGCACTGGTTGGTGTGAGGAGCTGCTCTGTTTGAACTTGGACCACGGCAGCTGTGTGGCTGCGCCTCCACTGAGCGGCTCCCTGTCCCATCAGCTCCAGCTGCTGCTGCTTACATACCAGTCAGCCACGGTGGTCTAGCTACGGACACGTCAGGAGGCTTCTGGGGACTTTCACACAAACAGATATGGGGACTTGCTGAAGACACCATAACGTCCTTCATCGGCATCGGACCGAAAGGTAAATAGGATGTTTTTGACCCGTTTGATAGCCTCTGGCTGTGATAATGCATATTTCTGACTACCGTCAGCTAACCTTAGCTAGCTTGTGAACCGGCTAACATGTCAAGCTACGATGGATTAATTTAACTCGGAGACATAGCTACGGGGCTGGAGATGTATTCATTCATCACGTAGCAAATGAACGCCAACAGTTTTCATGAAAAACTGGCGACCTAGCGTTAGCCGCCTGCTACTGTTTCACCGTTTGACATGAATGCTAGCTGCGGGTTAACCAACAGGCTAGCTAACCGTCGGCTCCATTCATTTATTGCCCTATCTGCTGTTTTCTGCCCCACAGTTAAGCTGTGAATCTCTTCTAGCGTTGCAGTAAACATAGTAAATATTATTTTAAATCCCCTGTCTTGTTTTCTTCCGTTTGTTTCCGCATTTGCCATTCATGTAACGTTAGAGTGTTTGAGCACTGGGGACATTTCATTCAAGCAATATGGCAGCTTTAATCTCCGAAATTAGCATTTTTATCCGCTAAAAACATGTAAGACATGTAGCTAGCTTGTTAAATTGTGTCAGTTGACGTTTTGTAGTGAGTTAGCCGTGAAGGTCCAGAAGTGTTGTTGTCAATTCGCAAAACAAACCACCTGCCTGTGGGTTGCAACGTTATCTGATAATACTAGTAACCAAAAGCTCAGTAGTTTTGAAGTAGGTTAATGTTTTTAAGACATGTAATAATATCTTGTAACACCTACTAACCCACATACTTTGAATCAGCAGATTGCTATACAACACAACACTAACGTGATGTTGTCTAATTTAACAACCTTGTGATGTTCATGTTTCCTGTGTTTCCACTGTTTCAGAGGTGTTTTATTACACTCTTATTTTGTAGGCTGTTTGTGGAGCTGTTTTGTTATAGAAACTGAATATTAAAAACACTCACTAGTATATCATTACAGTGCTACAGCCTCCAAAATGACCAGAAAGTTAAATCAACACACCTTTAAAATAGTTCCAACTAAAATTGAACATGATGATGATCATCATAGAGGATTATACAAAGAGGTTACACAGCTTTAAACTGGGTGTCTCTGCCCTTTGCTAGTGAGTCTGAAGCTGTTTACCAGAACATGAAAAGCTTTGGTTCAGACTTCCCTTTTCTAGCACTGCTATGGCTTCTTTTTTTGAATATTATGCTATAGCGTTAATCCAGAGAGCTTTGTTTTTCTTGCACTGCTGAATGTATAAAAACAAGGTTGTGGTTGTCACGGTTTCTGTTACACATATAATAAGTAGGCTCATTAAGGTGCAGTGTGGTGTAACCTAATACTTCAGAGAGTGTATCGTGAACCTTGTGTTGTCACAGGACAGATTCTTTTGTCACATTTGCGCAGTAGACCGGTAACTTGGACCATGACACTCAGATGATAAATGTCAATGGTACAAGACCTGGACTCTCTACTGTCCTCTTGGATCAGAGGTGAAATGTCTTCAACAAACAAGTCATTCGTTGCTCATTATAAGGCAAGGGTTTCTACATTTATTCCTTATTTTTTTCAGTTCAACACAACATTTCATCTTTAAAAGGACAGTATTAATCTTATTATGCATGGCTCTTTGGAAATAGTTGAACGCAGAGCAGATCCCAGTGCAGAGGGAAGGATGAATCAACAGCCTTTCGCCCAGTAGGCCTGGCTGTGTGTTTGGTTTGATAGTGTTTACAAAAGGCTTAGCAGATGGGACAGTGGGGATGAGTCCTTTTTGGAAGAGCCTCATGCATTATATTTATCTTAGGCATTCAATGAGCAACTAAACCAGGCAAGCGGATGCTGGACGTCAGACAAATGACAAAAACATGAATGTATGATTTCATCTTCGCTTGGACTGCAGTCTCATGAATGTACCAATTCCATCTGTATTGAATGGTGGGATGATTAAATTAGTACTTGGGCCAATTTTAGCAAGCTTTATTGATTTTTTAATATAGACTAACCCCACAGAGATTATCCCTTTGGTATTTACACAACTTTCACCTGTTCACTTTTGCAAACACATTTGGGATGTGAAAAACTTCAAAGGTAATGAGGAACAAGAGATCAACATGTTGACGCTCTGAATAATCCCATTGGTTGGTTGACTCCTGCAGCAAATCTACATCATTGATTAGCCATGCACAACAACAAGCGCACACAGCAACGATTATCCCGTACATGTGACTCACTGTAATAACGTCACGCTGCGGCGTACTGCTTGTTTTTTCCCTGAGCCTGCAGTCTTATCAGGGAAAAACATTGCTTAGCTGTTCACAGAAATTAGCTGTCCCCACTCCCTTATCAGCTGTTCACTGCCACCTTAAGAGGCCATCCCATTGGCTGGACCCTTTGTGTCCTGTTAGTTGATTGGATTGAGCATGACCTGCAGAGAGTAGCCCAGATGAAGGATGACAAAGTTTATGAGCATGTTGCGTAATCACATCAGATAGCAGTGTGCTAGTATTTACCCTTGGGAGGGTTATTCCAACGTGAGGTAGGCCAGATTTGAGATTGGCTTCCAGGATGGCAGGGAGGCACTATCATCATTATCTGAGGGAGGAAAACACCGGTCCCACAGAGGTATCGTGAGGTGGGGAAAAGTAACGGCTGGCTACTAACTGTGATGAAGAGACCGAGATCCTGGGGGGACAGGGAGCTCTTGGGAAGCAACACAGACGACAACACAGACAACAGTGAACAGGATGAGTCCTCATCTCTGAGGTTGTCTTGGTCCCTGGTGAGTCAACGCTGACAAGTCTCCTCCTAGTCGGTCACAGCTTTGGCCTGGCACTGGAGGGCCTAGGGTACTGTTAGTCATCCTGCTCTCTGTATTGTGTGGTTTGGCAGGTTGTTTGGATGTATTGGCTTCTTATTGGGGCCAAGTCTAGTGGTTTGATACCTAACCACAGTGAATCAGATGTATGATGTCAGTTTTAGGGCCACATTTAAGTTTTTAAGTTTTTAGAGACTGAAAGAAGAAGGTGGCTTTGCACTCGGTGCTCCTGCAACGTGACTTTCTGTGGTGTCATAGTAAAAGTGAAAGTTAATTACACAATGATCCAAAATTGTACCATGTGTTATGTGCTTGATAAGACTGTTTTCGGTTTTCAAATATACAGAAACAAACACGCACAGAGTTGATCAACACTCTGTTACATGTGGGTAATTTACCCCTGGCAGGACATTGTTTGTCTTTTTCTAGTTATAGATAGATGAAAGACTTTATCTATCTATAACGGTTTCCTTTTACCTGGTTAGTGCCTTTTGAGTTACTTAGTGTGTCACTATAAAACATGTACAACAAAGCTACAAGGTTAGCATAAAGATTCATTTATTTATAGATTTATCTATTAATTATCAAACTGAACATGGTTGTATCTGAAAATGGAATGGGATTTTACAGCTTTTTAGGTTAAATCATTGTTTATTTTAGTCTCTTACCTATTTCTAATGGTTCATTGGTTGGGTCTCAGGTGGAGTTTTCATTTTCATCCATAATAATAAAATAATATCCAGAGCAAACAAGCACAACTAGTAAAATCCTTTTGATATCTTCCAGAAGTTGCAATGAATGGTGAGTGAAGGCCTCGTATCAAACCATCTAAACACCACCGTTTAGAACTGTCAGCACACACGGGTGGCTGTTTGATTTCACCATGGCTGCCTGCCTGCCTTTGTGTGGTTACTGTGGGAATTATTCTGAGTAGCCTTCATATATGACTATTTTATCAATGTCTATTCAGTTTACTCTCTGGGAAAGCATACCATGCCAGTTCCCCGTATTCCCTGATGCCATCCTGGCACAAATGCCTCCATTCTCCACCCCACACGGCTTGACTCCAAACAAAAGGTCAGTGTGAGATAGGACCACTTCAAGTTGTATAAAGCCCATGAAGTCAGCAGGGGGGCATGTTTACAAGCCCCACTAAACTAGACCCTGACCTGAACAGACCAAAATGTTAGCTAAGTTAGTTGTCATATGTGCTCACTGCATGAATGACTACAAATAATCTAGTTCAGTCATGAGGCCACAGGAAAGGCTTGTGTGATTAGCTGAGGCCCATTTTCTCTCTGTTTCAGTAGCTTCAGCACATTGATTGTGAAGGAATGTAGAGTTAAAAGTCCCAAACAATAACAAAAATATTGAGAAAATGTTTAAGGTTAATCCAAGTCCATATAAAGCTACGGAGCTCTGGCTTTTAGTGTTGTATTTGTTATACATAGCAGGGTTATGAATATAAATGGGAAGTCAGCTGCTTGTATTGTAGCAGGGTAGTGGGAACTCTGTGTGAGGTTGTCCCGTCTCATTGTTTGACACCACCCCCACCCTCCCCCGATGTTGATGTTGCTCATGTGGGACAGCAGCAGCGGCACTCTGACAGTCTGTATACAGGTCAGGAGATAACAGACACCACCGAGAAAGGCAGGCTGAGAGAGAGAGAGAGAGCTGAGGAATGAAAACAAATGACAAACCAGACCGTGTGACTGTCCAGAAGAAGATACTTCAGAGTAGAGACAACAGTGAATAGACTGAGAGAGTGCTAAATCAAGTGGAAAACTATTCAATTTCACATGCTGTGCAGGCCAAAACTGCTCTTCTGGGCGATCGCTGAACACCACTTCCTCATCCGGTCTTTCCCTTAACTCAGCTAATTGTTCTTTTCCCCTCTCCAGGTGGACACCATGAACTACGTGGGCCAGCTGGCAGGTCAGGTGCTGGTCACCGTCAAAGAACTGTACAAGGGCATTAATCAGGCCACGTTGTCGGGCTGCATTGATGTTGTGGTTGTCCGCCAGAGAGATGGCTCCTACCAGTGCTCGCCGTTCCATGTGCGTTTTGGTAAACTGGGTGTACTGCGCTCCAAAGAGAAAGTGGTAAGTTAAAGAATCTATCAGGTTATTTCTTCATTTTCTCTCACTGACATGTTGAAGTCAAGCAATTACGGCTGTCCCCAACCAAAGAAGTTCTCAATCAACTAATCTATTAATGTGATTTATTCAACAGATATACAAATAATCACTGAAAATCATCACTTTATATCTTATATTTAACATGAGATGAGATGTGCTCATAAGTGTCTTGGAAATAAGTCATCAAGCATACCTACCTAATTAGTCAGCTAATCCATGAAAATGATTGAGTTCCATATTGAGGAACTTCAAAGCTGATGAATCTACATTAGGAAATGAGTCTTTAAATTACCACTACAAAAAGATTTGTTTCTCTCTGAAGAAGCAGGTACTATTGTTTACAACATGTACTAAGTAATTACTTTGTATTTCTTCAAGATAACTTAGACATCAGTATATACAGCACTTGTCACTAGTGTTGTATAAGACAAAACCAGTTAAGATAATAACTCATGACTCATGACTGATCGCAGATCAGTTTTCAGGACAGTGTGGGCTTCTCCCTGAATATACAGTCACATTAGCTCTCCTTCAGTAAAGTTGGGATGCACATAAGAGATCGCAGATTGTTACAGCGGTGCTGTAGTTTTTTTCTCAGAAGTGTGATATTGTACTAAACATTAATTGGCTCATTATCATTTTATTGGAGTTGTGTAGTAGCTCTTCCACTTTGCGGAAGTTCGGATTTCTTTTGAAGTTGTAGACTGACTTGTTTGGTTTGGCTTCATTTACCAGATTACTCATCCTCATGTGTAAGGATTAATAGCTTCAATAGAGCATTTAGGATTTTTTTTTTTTGCTTCCATTTACAGAACGTAGATGGGCCTTTTCCCCTTCCTTGATAGTAGTTGTTACTGTGTATTCTTGCCTGGAGTTAAGATTCCATTAATCACGGTTCAGAACAATGGTGCTATTTTTAGTGCTTAGTTCTCACTTGAGGAAATGACATGATAATAGCACCTTTATTTTGGCCCTAGTTGATGGGAAAAGTCTGCGAGTTTAAGCCAGCTGAAGTAACTTGAGTTTATAATCTTATATAAAGATTCTGATAATAATCCTTTTTATTCCATCAGTAATAGGCTGAAATCAGATAAGTGGTTCTAATTGAAATGTTTTCCCCCCAAATCACTATCAATGGAGAACTTGTCCATGACTTCTATTCTTGGAACAGTGATGGTGTGCTCTGACTTGAGGGAAACTTATTTACTTGCTTGAGGATAGGAGTGGGTGATGATTTGTGGGGTACTGGCGCTGTCTCACAACCTACCCAGAATGCTGATGGGCTTGGAGGGAGGACTGAATGAGTGGTTCCTATGGCAACAGCTCCACAACTTGAATGCGTGGGAGGGGGAGGAAATGTGAAGAAGAAGACGGCCTCAACAACAAGGGCTGTTGTGTAATAAATGATTATGCATGATGTGTCCCTGAGATCCCTTATCATGTCCTCGAGGGCAGCTGCTGAACATGTCTATTTTTTAAGAAGTTACTGGACCAAACAAATGAAGTGATATTTGTCTGTGACATGCAGATATTCTTAAAAGTTTGAGTTGGAATGAAACTGCAGCTGCCAGCCAATACAAATTACATTTTGGCTGTGGATGGCGTGTTAGTGCCCATACACTCATCACTTTGGTTGGCAACAAAAATGTTTTAAAGTACTGTTTAAAAATGACTCTGCTTCTGTTTTCCATTCTTCGGGTTGGAAGTAAATACAAACTTCAAAGACACATAGGATAGTGGGATCAGAGAGAAACAACCCAATATTATGTGTTCATTTTGAACATCTGCAGGCAGCAATAACCTCCATCACTTCCACTAATCCAGGATGGTAAAGCCACAGCTTGGCCAAGTGAATGTAACCTGTCACTGGCTATGAAAGGCTGAAGAGCAACCTCATTTATTTTTATCAGTCTGGCATTGCAATTCCTAGCCATCACTCACTATACATAAATTGCCCCTAGCAAGCCTGAGGGGTTGAAATAAAATCTTGAGGTTGCTGAGAAACTGCATCATGGGTAAAGGATATCAGCAACAGGAAATATATAACATGTCATGACAGCTCACAAGATGTAGAAAGAGAAAACAAACAGATGATGTTGGTGGCCATTGGTTGAGAATTAATATTGATGGTTTGGTTTCAGGTTGTCAGACTGAGCCGAGCACTTGTGAGTCAAATTGCCTCCTCTGTAGTCTCTGCCAGACATGATTGTGGTTTTTGCTTTTGTGGTGTCAAGTTTCTGAATGGCCTCAGGTCCTCTGGGGGTTTGCCTGCCTGGCAAACATGAATGGCTCTGCTCTATTGGCAGAATCCACACAATGCAAGACCAGAGGAGCCATACAGTAATTAGGTTAGGCAGAAAGATGGGGCTGAAGGAGCTGCAGGCCCTCTATGCATACAGTACACCATAAAACAAGCCAGTTTGTTTTTAAATGAATGATAAATGCACAGATGGCTGGAGATGGATACATGATGAGACGCCAGTGTCCTCTGTATGCTTTTAAGTTTATTATAAAAAGTACCATTATTTTGCTGTCCTCTTCTGCTACATTCTTCCAGATTGACATCGAAGTTAATGGAGAGCCAGTGGAGCTGCACATGAAGCTTGGTGACAATGGAGAGGCCTTTTTCGTCCAGGAAGCCGAGCAGCTGAATGTGAGCACTCAGTTAGCTATGCAGATTAATGAAACGCACCATTTATTGAAAAATGAAAGTGAAATAACAAAACTGTCGCAGGTAAACACCTCAGACTTTAGTTGAGATTTGTTAAGATAAGATAGAGAAAGATTTTTTTCTATCATACCTCAACAACAACACTTGTCCTTTTTACACACTGTGTTCTGTGTTAATTTAATGGCATTATAGATGTTTTTGAAGAACCACCATCAGCATGGTTTTGTACACTTCGGACCAGAAGGATGTATCACACAAAGCCTTTCCAAACTGTCATTGTACCAGTGAAGCAGTGACAACAATCCTGCTCTGCTGCATTTCAGTCATAGGCTAGCTACAGATACTAGGACTCACTAATGCTGCTTTGGTTTGCACAAGTTTAATTCTCATTGATGCTTTAGCAGATTGTCCCTGCCCACCTGGCCACCTCCCCAATCCCCACCGAGAGTCACCTGTTCTGGATCTCAGAGGTTGAGCACAGGGCACCAAAAGAGCTAGAAGATGACACCGCTGACCAGGAGGACCCACCTGAGCCCCCTGCTCCGAGCACCGTGGCCACAAAGAAAAAGAAGAGACGGAGGAAGAGGCACAAAGGGGACCCAAGAAGAGAGGAGCTGACCCCACCCGTGTCAGCTACTACTGGTAATGCCATTGCTGCTAACGCACCTGCTGCTACAACCGCTGCTATGTCCAGTGCTGGGCAAAATGAAGAAATCTTTGAGATGGACCTGAGTTCTGACGAGGAAGCTGCAGCACACGTCTCAAGGTAGGTTGAGGATGCTAACTGCTCTAACAGACATCTGTTAAAGCAGAGATGAGGTAATCATCATGTGTCTGTTTAACCCTGTGTTTAGATCTCCGTCAGTCACCACCATGCGAGACATTGACCCCAAATTACCCGCAGCCAGACACAACCTTGATGGATATCCACTGTCTGATGGGGACTGGCCATCAAATGACAAGTTTGTATTGCCATGAGCTCAGAGGCATCAGCAAGAGTGTGATACATGTATAGACTCTATCCTATTGATTGTTTGCATTTGTTGTTCTTTCCCTTTAGTCATGGCTTGTCTCAGGCCTTTTCCCCAAAAAGTGACTCTGAGCTGATGGTCCGGCCCTCAGAGAGTTTGCTCAGAGCAGAGTCCCACATGCAGTGGACCTGGGGGGAGTTTCCAGAAACAACCAGGGTACGCACCTCTCACCACTAACATTCAGAAGTACAGAGTTCCCTGTATACTCTCCTCTTACTGTCCTCCCATCTATAAAATCCAGGTCACTAAAAAAGAGAAATCAGATCTGCTGAAAACCGTGACCATCACACCATCAGAGAGCACCCACTTCCGCGTCATCCTCAGCTCTGAGGCTATGGAGGACGAGACTGAGATTGAAAGGGGAGATGCCGCCGCTGCCTCCTCCTCGATGTGCACTATTGTCAAGCCCGAGCCGCGCACCCCTATCACCACGGTAACACCTGTGATTCCTCTCGCATCAGTTGGCACCATAACATCTGTGAGTCCTGTAACCCTCACAGAGCCGCTGGATGTCCTGTCACCCAGTGTGGCAACATCCACCCCTTTCAACAGCCAACAGAGCGATTCACCCTCTAAGAAGAAAGGTACATTTTGTGGTTATCAGTTGCCTCCTGGTTGGTTATGATTGCACATCAGCTGATTCTGTTGTTGAATGTAGGCGTCCCAAAGAGGAGCCAGCATCAGGGTCCTGAGGATATCTACCTAGATGACTTGAATGTACTTGAACCTGATGTTGCTGCACGATACTTTCCTAAGAGGTTAGATTTTGAAATTAGGCACATAATTAATGTCACTGCCTTACCTGTTTTCAGTAAAAATGGAAAGCTAAATGTGGTCTCTTTTAAAAGCATCATGACATATTGTACTCTTGTGCTGTTCCAGTGAGTCTGAGGCAGCGACAAAGCATTGGATGGACTCGGAGATGCACTCTGGTTCACAGTCTCCACAGTCGGTGGGCAGCGCTGCAGCCGACAGCGGGACAGAGTGTCTTTCTGACTCGGCTAGTGACGTCCCCGATGTCACTCTATCTCTGTGTGGAGGCCTCACAGAAAATGCTGAAATATCCAAAGGTACACCGGAAAGGCACTCATAAAATATGTAGCCAAAAGTGCACTTTGTACTTTTATGCCGGATCGAAAGTTTACAGATTATATTCATTATGTAACTGCAAAGTTTCCCAACTGTATTAGTCACATTAGAAGGCCTTTAGCCACTGTGAGTGGAGCCTTTAGTACATTTACATTTAAGGCCACAAGTGTCTGTTTTAATGGGGCTGAATCCCAACAGTACGTTGTGTCTCATACACTCACCTGGAAGTGTTTCTCAGCTGATGTGGTTGACCAAAGAAAAAAGTTTCCTGACCTTTCTGTGTGGCTTTAAGTATGATGAGATGGCTCGCTACCACTGACCTTTTCATCGGCTGTCTTTTAATTAGCATTCCTGTCCCTTCTGTGCTTGCAGAAAGGTTCATGGAGCACATCATCACCTATCATGAATTTGCTGAAAATCCAGCAATTATAGATAACCCCAACCTAGTTGTAAAGATAGGAAATAGGTAAGTAAGCATTTTCATTTCACGTGAAATGTACAAGATAAGCATGTGTTCAATATTATCTCTTAACCAGTGCCTGTGTTCTCAGGTATTATAATTGGACACTAGCTGCACCCTTGATTCTAAGTCTGCAAGCATTTCAGAAGAATTTACCAAAGGTAAATGTGATCTTGGTTTTCTGCTCTGTGTGTTGTCAATACATATGGATCATTGTTAATCTGCAGTTGGATTGTTGTTAATTGTCTTCCTGTTTATCCAAGGCTACAGAGGAGGCCTGGGTGAAGGAGAAAATGCCAAAGAAGTCAGGCCGCTGGTGGTTCTGGCGAAAAAGGGCAGATAGTGCAATCAAGCAGGTGAGCACGTTATCAAAAGTGTAGAAAACTTGCTCTGCAAAATAAGTAGTTACCAGTTTCTTTTCTTTTGTTTTCATTCTACTATACACGTTGGGTTATTTCCTCTTTATTCTTCCAGTCAGAGACTAAGCTTGAAACCAAGGAGGAGTCTCATCTAGAGGAGGAAGGACCTTCCATGTCTCAGGAGAAACTGCCTCTGCCGTAAGTGGTACCAAAGGTTTATTAATACTCAGACAAGCCAAGTGACTTCAGTGACATGTTGAACTCTGGCACCTTTAGTATATTATATTGTGAAAGAATAAAATCAGTAAGCTGGTGGTTTGGTTGATTTACAAGGGAGAACATGAAGGGCTGTGTATGTTCAATGAAATTTCATTTAATGTGTTTTCATCAGCTACAGATCTTTACTAGTCACAGAAACAAATTAAATACGATCAAAACACGTGACCAAAACTTTGTTTGCAGTCATCACAGACTGGTTCTTATACTCATGGACGATTTATCCATACATATAAAAAAAAAATATGACACTAACTGTGTTTCTTTCCCGGTAGGCCTAAAGCAGGAGACTCATCCAGTGATGAAGAGGCTAAGGAGGTCAGTGCTGTATCCTGTCAGGAGAGACTGCAGCAAGATGGTCAACACCACGCCAGCCCACACACTTACAGGAAGTCACTACGCCTCTCCTCTGACCAGATAGTAAGTACATTCTTACACGTTTTCCTCGCTCAAAAATCATCCAGCCAACTTCACTGACAGTTTCAAATAATGGCTTGGATTACAATCTCAAATGTAGAGCACTCAATGAGATTTGTATTGGAAAGGGATTATCTTGTAGTGTAGCACTCCCTCTGCTGGCTCGCGATGACCTGCATAGTGTTTGCTCTACTTACAGTCTGTAGGGGGCTCTAAACACCTCTATATGTTCTCTTTACTGTGGCAACACAAATCACACTGGAGAGTAATGCCCACACTGTGAGAGCACATGTTAGTGAATGAAATATCCCTCACTGTCTGTCTTGTGTTACCAGGCCAGTCTGAAGCTGAAGGAGGGACCGAACGATGTGACGTTCAGCATCACCACCCAATACCAGGGCACATGTCGCTGTGAGGGCACCATCTACCTGTGGAACTGGGACGACAAAGTCATTATCTCAGACATTGATGGCACCATCACCAAGTATGTGCCTCCAAATCACTCTCAACAACACTTTCATTACCCCTCTAATCAGAGTAATGAACTACGGTGAGGCGTTATTTTAACCTCTGATTCTGACCTAACATTCTTCTAAATGAACATGTAAATACTGAGCAATAATATTTGCCAAACTAGTGAATTAGTGGCAGGCAGATCTTAACTACTAATAGTGGGCAGTACATAGTACTTCACTGAGTTTGTGTAATATCAGCTGCTCATAAAATATTCTTTAGGCATGTATATGAGAGTCAAAAACCTATTACTCAAACCTTTTTACTCTTTTTGTAATATTTAAATCATGCAAAAATACCTGTGTAACGTGTGACAGGTGTTCATCACGGACAGTGCATTCAAATAGCAGGGAAGGAAATAATTTATACATTAGCAAAGCAGCATGCTATTTTTGGTCCCTCACTTCTGTAAATTGCCTGCGTGCCATGAAATACAGCTCGGCTAGTGTGATCACTGCAGATGGAGGCCAACAGGTGGATGAACACTGACTCCAAAGGATAGATTAGGTGTTTTGAAGTGGGGTTTGTGCGGGGTTGCACAGTGGCAAAGCGATGTAGTGCTGTGGATGGGGCAGCAGCAAAACATTGTAGCCACCTAACTGAAGAAAAATCAATGTCAATTGTATGCTATTATAAGAATATTTTCAGCACCTTACCTTACCTTTCCAAAGGTGAACTGAAGCTGCTGTCTGTGCTCTCTTCAAAGCCACCAGACGTGTTGTGTAGTTTTCTTAGCAACAGTCATTGCCATGGACAGATTCATGTCCTTCTCATAGCAGATACTAAGTTCAAAATCCAGTTTTATTCGTGTCAAGCTTTTTAATCAGCTTAAAGCTAGCTCATTTCTTTTTGACACAAGCCTGATGTAAGCGTGATACCCACTCTACGAGGTTCATAGGTGGTCATCATCAAATAGGTCCAGACTGACTGGACCTTGTTATCTCTGTGACCCTCAAGGCCGACCTATGACATGTGACTTCCTTTGACTAATAGGATGAGGAGCACAGGGACTATAATGAGCCCATTTACATTTCAGTCTGTAAGCACACATACACAAAGCTGACCCCATGGGTCTGTAATCCTCATTAGTGGAGAGTGGTCTATAATGTTCTTTTTATGATGAAATGGTAAAGCAGTTATGGTGCTTTATGTGACCTTCTTTGATTTTCTCTGACTTTGTCACTCTACATCTGCTATGTTTTGGGAGCCTGTTTCTCCTTGACGTACCTGGCAGATGGGGCTTCGTCTGTCTTTATGTCATTAAAATCTATATGTGTTTGTCTTAATGTTTTAGGTCAGATGTGTTTGGACAGATCCTGCCACAGTTGGGGAAGGACTGGACCCACCAGGGCATCGCCAAGCTCTACCACTCAGTAGCTGAGTAAGTGCACAACAACGCTGATTAATCACAGAGGGCGGATGAATGGTTGGTCAGTGGATACCACTGTCTGAGTTTGATTCCCAATAGTGTCTCTGCGGAGTTGATATTTTCTCCCAGTGTTTGCGTGGGGTGCTTTGAGGTTGATGACTCAGGAAGTTTAACTATAATTAAGACAGAGTTATTTTAGAAATTAAACACACAACGAAACTCCATGTTAGTGTTTGACCACTTTACTCATGGAGCTTTTTGTGAAATTTTATCTGTGTTCTTTAATTGTTGTCACAGACAACAAAGCGACAGCGAATAATAAAGCACAAATAAAGCGACAGCGAAGCCATTGTGTGTGCAAGCGCTGCCCTAACGTGCTCATTCATTCCAAGAACGACACAGCTTCCTGTCGGTTTATAGTGCTCCAAATCTATTTATCATTGTTTAGTTAGGTCAGTGAGGCCTTTACTACCGAGTTAATGTTTGAATTGCCACAATAATTGCTCATTAGTCACTAAATTACTACTTCATTATCAACATCATCGCAGTGAGCAGGTTCTAGTTGCTTAGTAACAGCAGGTGCGCAACCTCACATGCACCTTGGATGAAAAGATTGGAAGCAGTCGGCATGGCATGTTTTTCTACGTGTTTTAAGATGCAACATGTGAAGCTACCATAAGTCATGCAGACAATAGAAAAATGAAAATGCATTGGAGAAAGTAGACATGCAGATTCAGTGAACTGGCGAATCTTAATGGGTTGGTATGAATTTGAGCGTGAATTGCCCCCTGTGTAACTGGGGTTGAACAGGGGGCAAAGCTTTTTCCAGTTATGTTCAAGGTGGAAACTTTTGTGAATGCGAACCAACAGGAATTTATGGGAAATAAAGGGAATGAAATAAAAACCCTGAAGGATAAGCAGCTGTAGCAGAAGGATGGATTGTATAAGATGCACAATATAAAAACGTGATCATATTCAAGTGCTATTCTTAGTAGTTGCTAATGAAGATCTCAATATTAAACCGTATTGGAACAACTGTTAATGAGCACCACTCTTCCCATCGGCAGGAACGGCTACAAGTTCTTGTACTGCTCAGCGCGAGCTATTGGCATGGCGGACATGACAAGAGGTTACCTGCAGTGGGTCAATGATGGAGGCACTATTCTGCCTCGAGGACCTCTCATGCTGTCTCCCAGCAGCCTCTTCTCTGCCTTCCACAGGTATAAGAACATACAATATAAATGGTTTCCTAAAGCCAAATATGTCTTATCCCCAGAGTAATCACGTGTTACATGTAGCTTATCACAAACCTGAATTTAAACTTTTCCCTGTTTGTCTCCCTTCAAAATATAATCCTCAGTTTCACATCAAATCTATCCAAAATCTATTTCTCTAACTCCAAATCCTCATTTCAGTCATTACAATGAATCTTTCATACACAGAGGTAGTTGAAGCTACAGAAACCTCAAACTTGTGAATTTCTAACTCAGTAGGTGTTAACTGGTAGCCTTGCCATCAGCTCCTACAAATATATTCAGCATTTGGCATCTTCTTACTCTCTCTTAACATTAATTTTTCATCTTTACTTTCTGGTTTCCACAATTAATTAGCTAGTTCACCTTGCTGATTTGAGTGCAGCACTGAGCTCTAGATGAGTGTCGCTGAAAAAGGACACATGGAAACAACATGTAGTGCCAGATGCAATTATTATTATTATTTGTCACAACATGTCAAGCTAATTAACCAACTATAATGCTACACATATTGTTAGAGGTGGAGCTTTACGTGAACATAAATGCCAGAGTGTTGTTGGCATTGTTTTTTTTTTTAATTTTTTTTATAGGTTTATTTTTGAACAAGCAAACTATACATCCCTCTTTTAGATACAAAATGAAATTGATTCATCAATCACATTTTCACAAATAAATACTTAAGTTTGAAACTTTGGAATGAAATTACAATCCATAGTGAAAAACAAACATAAACTTAAATGTTATGTGTTCAAAAAAGGAGTAGATAGAAGCTAACGCTTATTTATCTTAATGCTTATTTATTTATAAATATCTACATGATCTTCATGTTTGTTACTGTAACCTAGACAACATAGTTCAGTATCTAATATTACACCATACTATCAGACAACATAATATAATGCCCTGAAATGTAGTATAGCATAATATATAACACAACAGCATATGATTTAATTTACTATTGTATATGCTGGCCTATAACATAAAACAATTAGATACAGTATAATCCACAACAATATAGTATAGTACATTATAAAACACAGCACAATATAATATCCTTCAATAGTTACAAAATGTTATCATATAGCATAATATGTCTGATATAATGAAGTTACCATAACTTAATAGTATTACAGTGCCTATACTTGTTAGTATGACCCATTTTCGTATTTCTCTAGTATGTATATTTTAAACTGTTTTTTAAATTGTGCAATATGTTTACTTTCTTTTATATTTTCAGGTAAGGTATTCCACAGCTTCACCCCACAGACAGATATGCTCATGCTTTTAAGTGTTGAATGAACCATTGGTTGTTTTAGGTTTCCTTTTCCCCTTAGGTTATATTCTCCATCTCTGTCTTTGAACCATCGTTGAATATTACCTGGCAGTAACTCATATCTGGCTCTGTACACAATTAGAGCAGTTTTTAAATTAACCAGGTCCTTAAACTTTAATGTTTTTAGCTTTAAGAACAAATCATTAGTATGTTCATAATACCCTACATTACTGATTAGTCTTATTACTTTTTTTTGCATGTTGCATATTGGCTGTAGGGTGGTTTTATAAGTATTGCCCCACACCTCCACACAATAGGTCAGGTGGGGAAGAATAAGTGTGCAGTATAGTAAAAACAGTGTTTTCTGGTTCAAAATATGTTTTATTTTATATACGAGCCCAACACTTTTTGCCAATTTGGAGCTGATGTATTAAATTTGGGGTTTCCAACTAAACTGATGGTCTATTATTGCCCCTAGAAAAGTATTTTCATACACCCCATCTAACTTAATATTGTTTAATTAATGTGTCACCCTCTGGCTTCAATACTATTTGCACATAATACACACACAGTGTGTTCTGTCAAAGGTCAACACAAGTAAACAAAGTTTTTGGTTGAATGCTGAGAACCTGCTCTGCTGTATTTTCATTTTTTAGCGTCACCTTAGAAATGCACAGAATGTGGATGTCTTTAAGTTGCACATATTTACCTTATTTCCTCGTCCCTCTTTATTTCTTTTGCATCTAACGGAGACCTCCCTACCATCTGAGCATTTAGCCTTCATTTAGTGTTTTGTTTTAGTGTGTTTACCTACACATATGTATTTGGCAGTCACTATAACGCTTATTCAGAATTGACCCACGGTAAGGACGTGTGCAAGTGTGTCGCTCTAATCAGACCATGTGTTTGCTTCAGGGAGGTCATCGAGAAGAAACCGGAGATCTTCAAGATTGAATGCCTTACAGATATTAAGAACCTATTCCAGCATAACAAGCAGCCGTTCTACGCCGCCTTTGGGAATAGAGCTAATGTGAGTTAATGATTGTTTGAAGATGTCAGACATTAAAGAGCTCACATGTCGGGAGAGCTGTGTTTTTCCAGTAGTCGATGCAGACATGATGTATTGCAAGCTCAACATGACATGTTGGCTGTCAATTAGCAGACACAAACATATGAAATCAGTACTGGGCTGAACCTGAGCTGAGGTCACTGGCGGAGTACGGTCCATGTGACATCGTCTGTGGAAAAGGAGCTCAAGCCGGGCACAGCGTCCCATCTTCAGCTGCATAAACACCCAACACCCAGATGAAGCACTGGGTCGGCCATCAAACCATCTCTGACGCTTGCCAAAGAAAAGAAAACAAAAAATAACAAACACACAGCCATGCACATGAAAACATTCAGCCATTACATGCATTAGGTGGAACACAAACAGGAAATCTGAGCTTAATGTTGGTAACTTGCTTATGTCAGTTTGCACCCTTGTGCACCCATTACATATGAGAGCTACTTACATGATGAAGTGAGTTCTTATGGTTCCTAAACGCTCTGTTGCTAACTTTTCACCATATCATAATTAATTGGAGTGTAACAAGCCCTGTGTTTTGAATTCCAGTGGCTACTGTTTTGTTCATATTTTGGATCACAGATTGAGACTTTAAACTGTTGTGTCTCCATGCAGGATGTATTTGCCTATAAGGAGGTGGGAGTTCCAGTGTGTAGGATCTTCACAGTCAATCCTAAGGGAGAGCTGATCCAGGAGCAGACCAAGGGCAATAAGTCCTCGTAAGTACATTACCTACTGGTTGTTTGTTTATTAATACAGCACATTTAAAACCACAGTTTATACAAGTGTTGTACAAGCTGAAGCACATATAAACACAACAAATTAAAACAAGTAAAATAAAAACAACTAAATGAATGGATAACACAATAAAAGGTGTATAATAAAATGTGAACCTCAACTTATATTGAAGGCCAGCACATAGGGGTTAGTTCTGAGCAGTGATTTAAAACTTTCAGTAGACTGTGCAGCTCTGATTTTTAGAGGCAGACCGTCCACAGATCAGGAGCAGCTACAACAAAAGCTCTGGCTCCTTGAAATATCCGAGAGCATCCGGTGTGCTGACCTCATTGCTCTAACTGGAGCATGTAGCTGCAACGTCTCAGATAAATAAGTCAGTGCCAGCAGGCCATGCAAAGATTTAAAAACAACTAATAGGAACTTTTTATTAATTGGATCCTAAAACTGATTGGAAGTCAATGAAGACAAGAGAGAAGAGGTGTGATGTGATCACGTCATCTCTTACCAGTCAGGAGACATGCAGCTCCAATCTGGACCAGCTGCAGGTGATGGAGCAATGGCTGGACAACACCAAGATACAGAGAGATAGAATAATTGAAACGAGAGGTTATAAATGTATGAATGACCCTGTCAAAGTTTGAGGGAGATGTGCCTTTACCTTCCCCAGGAGACACAGCTGAAAGAAGCCTGTGTGCAGTAATTCTACAATCTAATATCTAACAAAATACCCACCAAATGAGATGCTTTAAGACAAAGAAATATTAGCTTAAAGCTGCACTTATCAGTATGTTTATGTGATCATGTGGTCATTCACAGTGAGGAACCAACACATTCATGAAGCTTTTTTGTTGTCTTTCAGCTCAGTGTTTTGGTTTGCTCTTTTCAAAAGAGTTGTGATTATCTGACTGCACGCCAGTTAGTGACTAGCTGTTGAACATAGAGACCAGCCAAAGAAACCGTTATTCCCTTAGGAGTTGGTGGAGACCTAAATGGAGGTAGCAACTTGCCAGCAACACATTTTCACATTAATGCTAATGTTGCTCAGTGTCTCCTGGATGTGTGTCATACACAAATGCTTTTACTTTTACTTCCTGAACTTATGCATTTTAATGAAAACCTACATGTCTTGTAACATTGTTAAGAATTAACCCATAGTTATTTCTGCTCTCTGTGTCTCTGACCTCGTTCTTTGCTCCACAGTTATGGCCGACTGAGCGAGCTGGTGGAGCATGTGTTCCCTCTGTTGAGTAAAGAGCAGAACGAGGCCTTTGTCTTGCCAGAGTACAGCTCTTTCTGTTACTGGAGACAGCCCATACCAGACTTCAACCCCGATGAACTGCTCTAATCCAGCACATATGGATAACCAGGTGCTCTCATACGTGCAGTTGGACTTTGCACTTGAATGCATCTCCAGGAAACACATGGACAAAAACCCAAATAGTACTCAGACATGCACACACAATAACAGGGTTATGACCATAAATCCAAAAAAGCTGGTGAACAGTAAAGGAAATGATTCCTGAGAACCTTTTATCCCCAGTAGACTAATCACAACTAAATGATCATCTGTCCTCAAACCTGTGAAGGCATCTTAACCCAGTGAGCTCTCTGTTGTCCCCATCAAAGTACACGTATAAACAGCTGAGGCCAATCTCTTCTTCTGTAACTTCCAGCAAACAGGATGATCTGCATTTGCCATCAGGGATGCCACTGAAGTCCCACATGAGGTATTAACCGTTAGCACCACTGTCTGAGCTGTACAGAAGGAAAAGACTGTGTTTTTCACTTTCCCATTGCCCTGAAGGAGTGAAATGTAATCCTCAAAGTGTAGAAGACACAGGGTAGGCAGTTAACAGTGGCCACCAGTCATGCTGTCCTTATTTTGTTCTTAAACATTACTTAAAATCGTGATTGTGGCTGGCAAGTACCTGCTACACCACTTATGAAGCAGTGCTTAGTTATGTTCACGACTCTCTCGACTCTGCAGATTTCACCACTTTTTCCCTGGAGACGACTCATGTTCGGTATTGTTAATATCTCAGGTCATACCAGGGATACACTTTTACCAACAAGTATGTGAAGATACAAGTTTAAGATGTGACTTAAAAGCTAAATGAAGGTGTATTGTCTCGCTGTTATTTTGATATGATTATCCTGTTATACAAGCTCTGGTGCATCAAGTGTTTTTGTTAACAATGCAGTCATTATTTATGATAATTGGTATGTTTAAGTTATTGATTTCTATCGTGATGCCTTTGCTTGCTTGAAAAAAAAAAGTAATTTAGAACTAATGCAATGTGGAAATACTCAATAGGAACTGCTATGTCCGTGTTGTTTTACAGTGTTTTGCAGAAACATTCCTCAGCAAACTGCAGCTTTAGCATTAAAACATGTGTGTGTAAATGTTAAGATAATGCTTAGAACAGTGGAAATCAGCAGATCTGGTGAGAGCGGTTTAAATGAAGGATTTTCTGTTTGTGTGATCCTCTGTAGGATGACTATGGGAAGACGCAAGGGAGTGTGTGTGTGTGTGTGTGTGTGTGTGTGTGTGTGTGTGTGTGTGTGTGTGTGTGTGTGCGTGCGTGCGTGTGTGTGCGTGTGTGCATACTTAATGACTGAGCCCTGCTGCTGTTGGGTTGACATGATTCACGCATCCTTTTGCGTATGTTCCTTCGGTGGCTTTACCGAGACTTATCCCACGCACTTTGCCTAAGCTGAGCCCACAGATGTGACCTCTCCTCACCCACATGCACTTCACTGAAGGTCTCCACAAACTGCAGACCAGAGTATGAAATTAATGCCGGAGTGAAGAGTTCTAGCATTCATTGTGTGAGTGACCTTCTGACACCACGGGCAAAGCAGCTGTTCTGAAATATGATGATAATAAGCAGTTATTGAAAAGGGACTTGTATATTTGTGTGTGGAAAGACAAACGACTGATCCTGTGCCTCTGGTGACCAGAGGAAGGAGGAAGGATTGAACCCATTGGTTGAGAGATAAACAGGATATACTTGAGGAAGCTTTTTCAAAGCGCTTCAACTGACATAGTATGTATGCATGTGTTGAAGGAAAAGACTTATGAGCAGAAGATGTGGTGCTCCACTGGTGTCTTACCTCCAGCACAGTAACAGTGACATGATAGGACATGCTGTGGAGGTTTAAAAATCAGACATGAGCCAGGGTGAGGCTTAACAGACCACATCCATTCAGTGGAGGGAAAAAAAAAGCACAATTTACCATCATGGCCACATGAAGCGTTTCTGCGTTCACTCTGTAGCTCAAATGTTTTTGTTTTGTGATGATTAAGATGCGTGTTTTGATTTATTTGCTTGTTCTCTACAAAGTTGGGTGAAGTTAAATAGATATACATCTTATGATTAACAAAAGTAATTCCATTCTTTCTATGAAAGTAAGGCATCTTGTGTGGAAGAATCACACTTCATCCTATGATCCTGGGATACGTGGTAGATATACATGTGTGTATATATACATATATGTGTATATGCATGTATATATATGTGTGTGTGTGTGTGTGTGTTATATTGTTGTTCTCACTCAACTGCTGTGGAAAATGATCCAATATGTGTGTGCTGATCAACATGTTCCTCTGTCTTTGATGCCTTTTCATTTTATTATTTCTATGATCTCGTTTGTCGTCGTTGTGTTTGGAGGTAACGCTTGCTGTTTGATTGTGTCTGACCAACAGAAATATCTTAAGTGTATATGATGTGTTTGATTTGTATAGAAATGTTGTTTAAAGTAAAGAACAAAATATGTTGTAAGAAGTAAAGTAAATACAGGCCTAATGAAGCTAGCAAAGAGTGGCTTGTGGTCATATTTGTATTAAATAAAGTTTCTAACTGAATATGTTTACATGTGCTTCACTTTTCTCATCCCCAGATGGTGTTAAAAAGTTCATCAGTGACCAGAGGCTGGAGATGTAACTTTTACCGTTTTGCTTATGTTTTCATATATCAATACATGAATAAGATTATTGCTCTTTTAATAGCGCCAGTAGTTCCAAATTTCTGTTTGCTTTATTGAACAACATTGAGTTACTATTTAACTGAATGTGAATAAGTATTTTTCTCGTCTTTAATGGTTAGCTGAGGCTGAACTCAAGGCTAAATGTGCTCCTGTTGGTTCCTCCAGTTTGCTGTTGGAATATTTTCGGTCTCAGCAGTGAGCTGAGGGGAAATGTATTTTTCATCCACACCCACTTCACGTAATGACCCAAATGGGGATTTGGCCTTCTAACCTTGTTTGTCAGTGCAGCTTCTCCAGCCACTTTCTCACACTGATTAAAGCTTGTCGTGTTTGCCTGTTCACTGATCACTCTCCCCCTCCACAGTCCAGATTACACAGCAAGCTCATACTTTGATTTGTCATGGTTTATTGCCTCACCAACAATATCATATTCTGAGATGGGTTTTATTAAAACAATAATTATATTTTATGACTTTTTTATGTTAATTTATAAACACTTATTTACATTCACAATAAGTACAAAAAAGCAATTTGATAATCAAATACATTAGAAACAAATCCTGCTTCTTGTATTCAGGTATATTTGGCCAATGGCTTAGACATGACAATGTACTGAACTTTATATGTGAGGATCTTCACACAAAGACACGGCATCACAGAGAATCAGTGAAAACTATTTCCTCCAGTCCAGCCACCTGGAAACAAACTAGTCCTTGCTGTCACCGCCTGGCTGAGCTGTGGCTATCTTTTGTCCTGTGGTGCGTACAGGAAGATGGCGCTGAAGGTGGAGAGGATTTCCCTCGCTCCGGTGGTGGCCAGCTGGCCTCCAGTCCTCACCAGGCCCACGCGGTCTCCTTTCCTCAAGGGCAGGATCACACTGAAGGACACGGAGCCTCCGCAGCCACAGCTCCCAGCAGCTGAACCTCCATGCTGAGCAGCCACAGCCCCCGCTGAGCTCTGCAGCCGCTGGACGCTGCGGTTGGACACGGACAGGACAGCCTCCACTCGCTCACCCTGCTGTGCAGTCAGCAGGCCTGAAATCAGGTATCGGCCATCCAGTGGCACAGTCAGGATCCCTGTGGCGATGAGACAAGGAAAGAGTTGGTGTGGGTAAGATCAATGAATAGTACTGATGTTTGCTAGTCCCACTGTGGGTCCTGTTCTCCATAGCCCGGAAACAGGTTTTTCTCTGTGTAGTCACTGCTGCTATTAATAGTGGACACATCCCAGTGTCCTTCCTGTGGAGGAGACTGAATCCACAGGAATCATTCAGAAGCTGTCATCATCGTTCCACAGCATCAACAGGAAAACTCGAATTCAATAGTAAAAAGACATCTACTTAATTTTAGTTTCTCAGACTGCTGCAGAAGAACAGATCCATATTTAGCAAAAGAGAGAAGCTGGGTGTAAATGAACAACAATCTGAAGAACAGGTCCCATCACCAGGGCTGGCTCAAGCCTCCATGGGGCCCGGAGCAAAACTTGAATTTGGGGCCCTCTTTTACTGCCAATAATACTGTTTTTTGACCATTCACACACCGAATGTACATATATGTGTATATGAACAGAGCAGCTTGCATTGATTATTTAACTAAAACAACAGTGAAATTAATGAATCCAGAGTTTTCTTCAGAAATAGAGGGGGGGAAAGCATTGAGAAATGTTTCCAAAAATAATAAAACCTAGTGTTTCCAATGTGTTATAAATAAAATATCTATGATTGTAAGTTTATTACTGAGTGCCATTAACTTGTCAGTATTAGGGGCCTTTTCTGAATCCTTACTGTCCCCTTTTTCGGTGCTCTCAGGGGCCCCCTAGAAGGCAGGGGGGCCCTAAGCAGATGCTTTGTTTGCTTATGCTTTGGGCCGGCCCTGCCCATCAGTGTGATATGCAAGAAGTCCATGTACAGTGTCATAGTGACGGTGCAACCTTAAATGTTGTTGTTGTTGTTGTTGTTGTTGTTGTTGTGTACCTGTGTGGGGATTGTAGTGTCCACCATCATTGACTAGAACTCTGTTGAAGCGGATGAAGCCAAAGTCTCCAGAGAGCGGCTGCTGTGTGAGGCCAGCAGAGAAGGAGAAGAGCTCTGGAAAGGCACTGCTGCCGACTGAAACTGGAATAAATGACATTTGTCACTTTATATGCAACAAGAGAGAGACACATAACTTCAACGTCTTCACAAATCTCCTCTAATGATTTGTTTACTCTGGATTTACCTGGTGATTCAACTGGAGTTTGATACATCAGGTTCCAGGGAACCTTTGCAGCTATGGGAACTACAAGGTACGAAAAAAGAAAGTGTTAATTGTGTGTTAATCCCCACAGTCACAGTGGTAAGCTGAAGGGTTATTTTTATCAGTGTTTCATTAATTATGTGTTTCTAATTATGTTTCATAAGTACATAAACCGATCAGGTATAACATTATGACAGGTGAAGTGAATAACACTGATTATCTCTTCATCATGGTACCTGGGATATATAAGACTTCAAATGAACATCTTGTCCTCAAAGTTGATGTTAGAAGCAGGAAAAATGTTCCAGCATCAGGATTTGAGTGAGTTTAACAACAAGAACCAAACAGTGATGTCCAGTGTTTCTCAACCCTGGTCCTCAGGACCCACTGTCCTGCATGCTTTAGGGTGTAATCAGCTCGTCATCAAGCTCTGCTGAAGCCTGATAATGACCCACTGCTTTTAATCAGGTGTGTTAGAGCAGGATGACATCTAAAACATGCAGGACAGTGGGCCCCCAGCACCAGGGCTGAGAAACACTGAGGACTGGATCAGAGCATCTCCAGAACTGCAGCTCTGGTGGGGTGTTCCTGGTCTGCAGTGGTCAGGATCTATCAAAAGTGGTCCAAGGAAGGACCAGTGGTGAACCAGAGACAGGGTCATGAGAGGACAAGGATCATTGATGCAGGAGGGGAGTGAAGGCTGGTCCTGGTGGTCTGATCCAACAGACCAGAGGAGTTAATGCTGCTGAAGATAGAAAGGAGTCAGATACCACAGATAACCCTTCAGGGGTCAGAGGTCAGGACTGTTTTGGCAGCAAAAGTGGGATCAATACTTGGCAGGTGGTCATAATGATATGTTTGATCAGTGTACAGAAACAATGTATTGAGTGTGTGATTGTCTGGGATGGTAAGATAAAAAAGATCTTTGTTTCAGTAAATATTGCCATTATCTAATGCAGCTATTTTCATCATCATCATCACCAAATTCAAATAACGTTCACCATCCAACCCAGGGTAAAACTTTCTGGTTGTGCCTGCAGAGTAGAGGAGTTAAAATCCTTCCACAGTCCGCCTACACCTCTTTAAACTAAACACATCAGTTCCCACTCCCTCACTCTCAGGCTACAAATTATTCACAGCTTTTCCATTTTTTTTAACACTGATGTAGTTGAATGGCAAAGCCTGCAGATGCATGCGTAGTAACTTGATAATGAGCTGCTTCAATACCTTGACGGCTGGTTGACTGAGGCTTGAAAGACGCAGGCTGCAGAGGAGGATAGCCTGCAAGAGGAACACATCATGTTGTATCATCAGCTGAAGAGAGAAGTTAGTGGACACGTTGCAGCAAAAACACAGTGGTACAAATTAAAACACAACAGGTCGTGATCTATACTGCACCATTTTTGTTTTACATGTGATCTTGGAATAAGTTTGATGTTGATTTATCTGTTTCAGTATAATGGGATCTTCAAAGAGATTCAGGCACCTTGAAGTGGATTTAAACCTGTAGGAAGTTGTGCAATTTGAGATCCAAATAAGACCGACAACCATAAAACTGAAATAAACCAAAAGCCAATCCCAACGATTCACAGCCCTGTCAAGAAAAGATATGAAAACCTCCCACTCACTGATGAAGGACGATTTCAAACTTTTTATGACTCTAAAACCCTTGAAGATATGCATGAATTTCGAATGCACAGTTTCAGGTTAAGATTCTTGACTGACGTGGATTTAAAGGACAACACTGTTCTCTATTCCTTTACTGGCAAAGCATGCCATGCGGAGGCTAAAACAAAGCCTTTGTTTTGTTCTTGGATATTTTCCCTTGTCATCTTATATGCAGCCCACTTAATTCAATCCAGAACTGGCTCTGTGTTGTCTCTTCCGTCCAATTTAAATTGGCCCCAGTTAAAAGCCTTTTAGGTGTAGCATTCCTGTATGTGTGGATGACAGAAAACAGCCAAGTACATGGATAATTAATAATTAAACCTTTTTTATGGGTTCCATGTGTGAAAAAAATGGCTTTAAAGACCAAACCCAGGCTACTGCTGATGTCATTCAGATGAGTGCATCTGACATGGCTAATGACTGACAGCGCTGAATTATGTCACATGTGTGGTCATGATGACGCCTCAGCCAGCTCTCCATGGTGTCCTTCTTGTCATGGAGTGATGACAGACTGCAGTTTTATCAGTCTTTCATACACTGTACACTGAGTATATCCAAATTGGAATTAGATTAACCCTGTAGAGTACAGCCTGGGGAAGCGATCATTGGGTGGAGCAGCAGAGCTGTAGCTGAACTAGTTATCCATCCATCTACCGTTTATCCTCACATAGGGTCATGGGGGGGCTGTAGCCTATCCCAGCTGTCTTAGGGTTAAAGACAGGGTACACCCTGGACAAGTCTCCAGTTCTCTTAGGACACATAGAGACAGACAACCACTCACCCTCACATTCACACCTATGGTCAATTTAAATTAGCCAATTAACCTAATCCCCATGCATGTTTTTGGATGGTGGGAGGAAGCCAGAGTACCCAGAGAGAACCCACGCTCGTGCATATTATAAAAGTTTTAAGTGTTCCAGCTGCAGGGTGAAGGCAGGCTGACCTCCAGAGGTGATCTCCACTCTTCACATTACTCACCCGGTGCTCCAGCAAATCCTGTGACAGGCATGCTGGACGAGTCTTCAGACCCTCGCCGCACAGTCACCCTGCGGCTGTACCCTGGAGGTCCCGCCTCGCCCGTCTCCACCACCGGCCTTATGGGAACCAGGGGGAGGGTGGCGTGGCCCGGTTGCCGGGGCCTGGATGGCTGGCTTGGCTGTCTGGGGCTGGATGGTGGCGGTGGGCGGATTTGTTGGATTCTTGCTCTGGTCGAGTCTGGCACAGAAGCAGGCCTCTCTGGTCTTAAGGTCATTCCTTAGAAAGAAAAAGACAGATGGGGAAGAGAGTAAATATGTCAAATTACGGTTCACTCTCTGACCGTATGATAGGCGTTACCATCTGGTCACAACAATTGAAAGTCACGGAAAATGCTTGAACTCATGCGGCACAAGCCTCCAATTTGCTTTTTTTGTTTATAAATCCCACTTCCTGCCTCACATTCAGACCACATCCCTCTCTCTCCTCTTGTGAATTCTCCTTTAACGACTTGAATTTTGATGACAGGCCAAGTTAGACCCAGCTTTCACTGCACCTCTGAGCTTGTTTTTCAACCGGTACCATTATTAGCCATCATAAAAGCAAAGCGGGCGGGCGGTGTGAGTATGAGGCAACGAGAACCATCTGAACAGAAACCATCTGGCTGCTTGCCAGACTCCCTGAGGGCACAGACATCACCTGGGATGTGAGACACTGTGAGAGTGTCCTGAGGACATCTAACAAATAATTACAGTACCTGCTTTGTGTTGGCCTCATCTCACAGCCAGCTGTCACACAGATTCTGTTTAAGAGCCAGTGAAGGGGTTTCTACATCAAGCCGCTTGATGATTCTTCATGTATCTGCATCACTAGTACCGTTTAAGCCTTTTAGGCAGAATTACTGTGATGTCATTCAGCCAAAGACACTAACATCAAGGAAATGACCACTTATTCCAAATGATTATACGGTTAGATGTGGTGGAAATGGCTCTGATCTTTGAGGAAGCACTCAAGGAATACAAACAGCAAAGCACGTCTACTAGGATGCAGAATTTAGAGATAACTGTAAACATAAATGAATGAGAAATCTCATTAAAGCCCACAATACCAAACACTTCAATACATGTTTTGGAGTGGTGAAAAGTGTCGCAAGGAAATATTTAACAACTTTTGTTGGCCCTCGAGGATCACGTCACATATGTAAACAAAATTGTGAGAGAACTCCATAGGTTATTTTGACATTGTTAAAGGATCAGTGCATAGTTTTTATGCAAGAAGGTTTGTGTTTTCTTACCTTAAAATGAGCCATTGATATACATTGACTGCCATGTTTCTACAGTAACCCAGAACAAATAAACCAAACACTGGCTCTTGATAGGGTGCTTGGCACACAGGAGGAAGTTCAAGTCGGTTGCAATCTGCCGCACCACTAGATGCCACCAAATCCCAGTTCCCCAATTCACGATTGAACATTCATACTTAAACCCACAGGGTAAATTACTTTTCATTATGTTTGGCCACAGCCGACAGTGTAACGATGAGTCAAAAACTGCACATCCAGTGTCACATTGAGGCAAGGTGATCAATCCAAGCACCTGAGAGCAGTATTACATTAGATTATGAAAGCCACTCTGTTCTTATCAAATAAAACATCACCAACCATCAGCAGAATCCATCCTTCTTACTGCAAGTGATACCACAAGCTACTCAGAAACCACATGTATAATCCAAAACAAATTAAACCCAGCAATCATGTTGCACTGAGATAATCAGAAATCTCTTCCTCATTTCCTCCCAGAGCCTCGTTCAGGACGTTGGTTGACTGAGTGCATATTTCCCATGAGCTCTCTGCCTGTGTCTCACTAAAGGGGGCAACCACAAAGCTGAAAAACACTAACTCTGCGCGCACACACACAAACACACACCAAGTGGTGGTGCAACCACGAGGAGCATCACCAAAACCAGATGTTATTGCTCACAAGCCGATTGAGACACTACAGGAGGAGGAGGCTGTAGTCAACATCGCTTCGGGTGACAGTGTGTGAATGAAAATTGTAGCAGACAAGCTGATCAAAATGGTGTCAAAGGGCACAGAGCAGGGTGTGGTGGTACATACAATAATGCATCACTCTGACCATGCATTTATCCCTTTCTTGCTCTGTGTACATGGACACAATTTCATCTTCCACCCCATTTTCCTCCAGTGATATTAATAACGGAGGGTTCAAATTCTGCACTGCCTGGCTTGGCAGACCTCAGGGACTCCCATTGTGTATCTGGGTCCATTCTCCTGTGAAGACTTCCAGATGGGTCAGAGATGGAAACACCTTGTGTCGAGGTTTCAGAGATCCCTCTAGGGAAGCTGCTGCAGTCAAAGCAGCCCCTCAAAATTCTGGTGCCGACTAAATATATATACAGTGTGTGTGTGTGTGTGTGTGTGTGTGTGGCAGGTTCAATTTTCCATTCTTTCCTGACAGACACCCTTTAACTTCAAGAAGCCTTTGATATCTTGTTTCTCTTGTATTCCCTCATCGCAGTAGACAGTTAATCTTACTGCCTGTCTCTCCAATATAAAGTCAGAATGATCAATTGCAAAGCATTGATCCATGAAATCAAAGCCTTCATTTTATCCCTGCTTTAAAACAACTTTTTTTGCTTTTCTTGTCTGTCAACAGACACACTCGCAGGACAGAGTGGAGGGAGACGAGGAGAAGAAGTCCTCTGGCATTCTTGGAAGGACAAATCGGAAGAAAAAAAACTGGACAGAAGGAGAATCCGCCGAGGGAGCAAAGGAGGAATAGTTCAGAGATAAGAGAGAGAGAGAGAGAGAGAGAAAAGCAGGCAAGTGATTTGAGCTGGACTGGGATCACCTCCAAAAAGAAGAGGAAAAAAACATCTTGAGGATGAGAAAAATTTTGCAGAAGAAAGTTGATTAGTCACCAAGGATTATGCTCAAGAAAACAGAAGCCTTCCCCATATTTCTACATATTATATTAAACAGTCTGCACCTTTTAACACATTAAAGCATCATCAAAAGTCACTTTGAGGAATAGGCCTCCATTTAAACGATACAACAGAGTCACTGCTGCTTAACTCCCTATCGGGAGGAAAACAGCCAGAAACGAACACACTGGCAAGCTGCAGCCGCAGACCTCTGCAGCAGCAGCAGCTGCTGCTGTGGGCCAAGCAGTGCCAGTCACACAGTTCCATTTAGCAGTCACATTGAGCAAGGGCAAAGTCATGCCACTTAATCCTTCAGTCATGTTATTACAGCACATAATCTGTTCGCAGCCTCCTCAGGGTCTTCATATGACGGAGTACAGAATATGAGCTGCAGAGAGGAAACATTTCAGTCAACTCTCCACCACCACACCCACAGAGCTGGAGTTTTTCCTGGAAATTTTTTTATCTACATTTAGACAACTTCTCTCCTTCCTAACTTGAGGAAAACATTAAATATGATACCTCAGCCAGACAGTTCAACTCCCTCTCTCTTGGGATTTAGGATGGAGGCTATGAGCAGAGAGAATATCATGATATTTGTCCTTAAAGGAAAAGATCAACATTTTGGGGAATACACTGTCTTATTGAGAGTTATATATGAAGCCACCACCAGCAGCCTGGCAGCTTAGCTTAGCATCAAGACTGTACACAGCAGGAAACAGCCTGATAGCTTAGCTTAGCATCAATACTGTAAACAGCAGGAAACAGCCTGATAGCTTAGCTTAGCATCAAGACTGTAAACAGCAGGAAACAGCCTGATAGCGTAGCTTAGCATCAAGACTGTAAACAGCAGAAAATAGCCTGATAGCTTAGTTTAGCATCAAGACTGTAAACAGCAGGAAACAGCCTGATAGCTTAGTTTAGCATCAAGACTGTAAACAGCAGGAAACAGCCTGATAGCTTAGCTTAGCATCAAGACTGTAAACAGCAGGGAACAGCCTGATAGCTTAGTTTAGCATCAAGACTGTAAACAGCAGGAAACAGCCTGATAGCTTAGCTTAGCATCAAGACTGTAAACAGCAGGGAACAGCCTGATAGCTTAGCTTAGCATCAAGACTGTAAACAGGAGGAAACAGCCTGATAGCTTAGCTTAGCATCAAGACTGTAAACAGGAGGAAACAGCCTGATAGCTTAGCTTAGCATCAAGACTGTAAACAGGAAGAAACAGCTCAATAGTTTAGCTTAGCATCAAGACTGTAAACAGGAGGAAACAGCCTGATAGCTTAGCTTAGCATTAAGACTGTAAACAGGAGGAAACAGCTCAATACCTTAGCTTAGCATCTATCTATCTATCTATCTATCTATGTGTACTTCCCTAATCTTAGACGAGTTGATACATATCTCTCATCTTTGTGCGTGCACTCGTTCGCTCTGGCGCACGGCACTGTTTTGTTAGCATTTAGCATAGTCCAGTACTTTCATTGGGATCCAAACAGGGGTGAAGTTAGAAGCAACCAAGCACTTTTCACATTTTCCCTATTTAAATAAGGTTACTTGAGTAGCTACATGACCCAAGTATGGTTGCACAAAATAAAACGTGGTGATTTTCTAAGCAGATAAAAAGGATGGACTATAATGTATGGCGGAATTACACTTGGGAGCACTTTGACGTCGGCGCAGTAATATCATTACTCTCTCGCCTTTTGCCCATTCAGGAGTGGATATTACTAACTTCACCCGTTTGGATCTCAATGAAAGTACTGGGCTATGCTAAATGCTAACAAAATAGTGCTGCACACCAGAGCGATTGAGTGCAGGCACAAAGAAGAGAGAGGTATGTATGTATATGTAACATACATGTATGTATCTGCAGATCTAAATAAAAACTATGTATATAACTCCTCTAAGATCAGGGAAGAATATAGTTCAATATGGAAATATGGTGGCATGTTCCTTTAATCACAATGAATAGCTGACTTAAGATTTGATAATGTGATGACAGGATGTTATTAATCTGGCAGGTAGGTCTGTCACAGTAGATACACTCCTGACTCACAACACACACATGCAGACTATCATAAGTTCAAAATAATACATGGACAGTGGTTGGCCTGCTCATGTTGATGTTAACCAGCAAATTACATTCTAGACCTCTGTCATTCAGAGCCCAGCGCTGCCATACTTTACCTGTGACCTGGATAAATATCTATGAACTGCTTTTTTTTAACAGAGTTCTGCAGTGTGTGTTCTTGGGGCTTCCAACTAAAGAATTGGGCTAACAGCGTCAAGACTGTAAACAGCAGGAAACAGCTAGTCAGGTTCTTTCTGAAGGCAACCAAACATCTGTACAAAAAAAAACAAAAATATAAAAAAAAAAAAAAAATAAAAAAAAATGTTAAAAAATATGTGTATTTCCCAAAATGTAAAACTTTGCTCACTCATATAAAACCAAACCACCGCATGAGTGAAATGCAGTGAGTGTCTATGAGCTAGCCAGTGGGGCACCCTTGCATGCACCAAAGGCCCACATGTCCACAAAGCACAGGAAAGCTCTGATTTCAAACACAAAAAGAGAGAGCGTGACTTCCCTCAGGTAGACATCTCTATATCTTTACATAGCAAATAGTTGTTTGTTGATGTACCAATGCTCTGGATATTGATTTCTGCATAAGTGCAATGTAATGTTATGTCTTATAGTAATTAACTCAAATATCACAGTTTGGAAATAACTGTTTTTGTTTTGCAAAGAGTGAAATGGAAAAGAAATTGCCTTCACGCTCTTTATCTCTCTACACCACAGCTATTAATCTATCTGCCTTGCTCTTCTCCTCAGGTCCCCATCATCCATCATAGCCATTGTTTTGGACAGTGGTTTAAGAAAGAGAGGCACCAGCGATGGGGCCCTAGTCATGACATCAGAGCTGAGGGTAGTCGAAGCATCTGGTCCTGGGTGTGGAGCTCTGCTTCTCCCTTCTCCATCAAGACTGGCTCCAGCAGTGAGTCAGGGAACTTAATGAGGACCAGACTCCACACATCAGGCTGAAGTCACCCTACGGGAATCTGGAGGTTGGTATGTGTGCATGCGTAAGGAGAAAGAGAGGGAAGGAGGTGTATTGTGTATGAGCCTGTCTGTGAGAATGTATTTGTGTACTGAGAGACTGGGAACTAAAATTGAGGTCTGTAGTTATGTGGTTAAAAACAGCTATGTCATGATGCACGAAAGAAGATCTCATAGCTCAACGTGTTCATAAAGAGAGTTCTGACATTTCCATAAGGGAGGAATGAGGCGAGTAAATCAGCAGTCGTTAGGAGGGGCTGACCCTGGCATGTCAAAATTGAATTCCTCATATAAAAACTGGGGAATTCTTTGGACAACATGAATCTAAGTCACAGGAAGTTTCCAATGTGGGCCTCATATTGAATGACATATCCAAGGCAAGCACGGGAGGCCCAGTGAACCCATGCCCTCCCTCTCCGGGAAATACCCTGTGGCCATTCATGGGATCTGATCCTTCCCTCCAACCCTCCATGTAAGCAAAGCAAGCAGAATGCGTTATATGGAGGATTATCTTCAGGAAAAGTTTGTGTTTACACAGATGTTAATCACTCGTTATGAACTCATGTGGTGGAAGTTAGAGAGGAAGCTGTAATGGAGTGTGTATATGCAGTCATTTCAGCGCCTGCATGTGCTAAAGTGGGAATCCATAGACTTTTGAGTGGTGAAATTGTGCCATAACCTACATTTAATTACTGTCACATCTTTTCAGTCACACTGAAAAGTAATAGGTAAAAGTAATAAACGCGCTGACTGTGTTTCTCGCTGGCAGTTCAGTATGAAGCTCCAGCCAGCATCTAGTCGGTTTAGACTCTCTCAAATGAATTAACCTTAAAACTTATTATATATAATTAAACTAAACAATATTAACTGATGCTGGCTGCAGCTATAGCTCCATGTCTTATTATCTAACTCTCAGCAAGAAAGCAAATAAGCTAATTTGTCAGGTTGAACCTTTCTTTGAAATTCAGTAATGAATATATGTCATATAATTAGTCCCATGGCATTCTCTTCTAATTGCTTCATACATGCAGCTCACTCTTTTTATGATTGTTGTGCTCTGCCTTTGCTGCTATGCCTGCTGTCACAGTAGTTGCCCGCTGCACCTTGCTGCCACCTCAGCATCCATCCACCCACCTGTCTATATTCCCCTAGGTTGGAAGAGCTTGTTATCACGCCTCACTCCCCGCTGTGCTGAGCTGTCTGCTTCCTTTTGTGGAGTGACATGGCCAGAGCTAAACACCAGTGCTGTACATATTCACAACGTGTGCTGGTAGTCTGACAGTCTGTAGTGATAAAGCCTATGAATACTGCTGCTCGTTAAATAAATACCAATAAATATGTCAGCACAATGACCAGAGATAGCTAGAGAAGTCGTCAAACCACCTCACCTGGCTCTTTGGCAGTGACGTCCTTCAGGACATGTTTGGCCATTGCAGACAGCTGTGCCTGGAACCTCTGCAAGGAATTCTGCAGTGCGATGATGTCTGCGCTTTGATTTCCACAGGTGGCGTACATCCTGTTCACACAGTCCCGCAGGCTGCCAACATGTCTCTCCAGTCCATCTTTCAGCTCTTTGATGTTGGCAGAAACCCCATCTAATCTTCCACACACCTTTTCAAGTCTGGTCACACGTCCATCCACAGCAGAAATGCCATGAGAAACACCCTGTGTGTTCTGTTTACACTGACTCAGTTCAGATGACACCTGCCTACTGAGAATGTCAAGTCTGTTCTTCAGCTCGTCCACCTGACGTCTGGTATCATCTGCGTGGTTACTGGGTCTGCTGATGACTGATGCCCAGTTGTCCCAGGCTGGAATCCCGGCGCCATGCTGATCTGTATGGCAGCATGTCAAGTTTACTCTTTGCATATCCTGGTCGTATTTGCTTATGGAGTCACCTAACGTGGTAACAGTGCCAGCAAGACCAAGCACATTATCTTGGAGAGTAATCAACTCCTTCTTGAAGTCCTCCATTGTCATCACACGCCTCTCATTTGCAACCGACTGCCTTCCAACAAGATCTTCCAGTTTCCTGAGCTTGTCCGTGTTGGCACTGACATCTGTGTGAAGAACGTCCAAGTCATTCCTATACCGACTCAGATCCTTCAAAATATTTTCTAGACCTTTAGGTGTGGGCGATGAACTCACTGCACCCACACTAATTCCTGACCCTGAACATCCTGCAGAGCACATCTCTCTAACAGCGTTGACCATGTCATCCAAACCCTGGAGGAGGAACTTATTGTTGTTTACTTGTGTCTGGATGGCATCCATCGTACTGGTTAGCTTTTCCTCAATATAGAAACAGTGAGTCTCTGCATTTTGCTCAGTGATATTAATGCGTGCCTCCAGCTCTTCAATCATTAGGCTGAAATCTGCACCTTCCTGAGGTGCAGACAGGTGCGCCAGCTCATTGTCAATGCGGACGTTCAGGACACGGTGAGCTTCTGCAATGCGTTCAATCTCACGCCACAGGTCTTTGTGGTCACTACGCTCCCCTTCTTCTTTGGACAGATCAGTCTGCCTTTGAGTTCTTATAGGTCCATCTGCGGCGGCCATGTCCAGACGCAGTGCCCGGATCTCCTTTCTCAGATCAGCCTCCTTGGTGTCCACCAGCTTGGTCAGAGAAGCCAAACCCTGATCACGGCTGTCTTCACAGGTCTTGATCTTGTCACTGCATGAGCTCTGTAGCTTGGCCATCTGTTCCTCCACAGTCTGGTCTAGCTCCTTTTTCAGCTTCTCAAATTTTCCATCAACGTAGGTCTGTATGACATCAAACTCCGCTATGGCTGGTGTCTGAGATTGAGAGGCATCCATCAGGACGCGGATCTGCCCCTCATGACTTGTCATGGTTCCTCTTAGGTCTTCTAAAGCTTCATCTTTGCTTTTCAATTCATTGTCAATGTCATCCAACCGGGTCAGTATTTTTTCCAGAGCCTTGTCTCCAGCATTCCCACCTCTAGTGGCCTGATGACCGTCCAGCACTGCCGGGCTCTCCTCTGTGCCTGCAGCTGTACCACTGTCTGGTGGATGCATGTTGTTGAGTAGTGTCACTAGTATCTTCTTGGTGTCTTCCTGCAGGTCTGTGCGAAGGTTGGCAGTTAACCCTGTCAAAGCAGACTGGAGATCCAGGACTGTCTGAGACAGGCGCTGAACCTCACCTTCCAGAAGCTGCACCTTATCGGTCCCACCATGCCTCGTCTCATGGTGCCCTGTCTCTCTCCGCTCTGGCCCTATGATCATAAAAATAAAAGCAGATACAAACAAATTATTCTGGTTCAGTGGTACTTCGTGAAATATTGGCAGATATTTAGCATCAATTAAAAAAAAAAAAACACTTAAAGGGATAGTTAAGGTGTTTTGAATTAAAAGGAAAATCTGTTCAAGTGTTTTTTTGTATTTATAGTATTTTCAGCAGTTTACCTTACCATAAGACAGCTATACAGTCTATGAGTCTGAAGGGGAACTGAGGCCGTTGTTTGTGCTCTCATCTGCTTATACTGACTAACTAAAATCCATTTTACTCCCAGCCCCGTTCACAGCAGTCCATCACTTTGCTGCCTTGTCTGTAACTCTTTCCTGTCCGTCTCCAAGCTGGGGGAGAATTGTCATTTACTGTCAGTAAAAACACACTGGTGATAGATAAGCTGCTCATACAACCACTTCAAAACACCTGAACTATCCCTTAAAGTTAGAGGAGTAAATGGTGTCTTACGTTGTGTGTGTCTTGTTGCATATCCAGGATTTGGCAGGAGGTAAGGCTGTGTTCCCTGAACTGTCTGTCGGTCTGGGGGTGGTTTTAAATCTTTACAGTCCAGACCTTGGTAACCAGGACAGCATCTCCACTCCAACTCTGTTACTGTCTTAAAGGCAATCTTGTACGTGGGTCGAAACCGATTTTGGTATCTATAAAACAGAAAATAACCAATGTATTTCATCAAAATCCATCACAAACAAACATGAATATTAAATTGGGAACACTGAGCTTTATTTCCGAGATCAAATCCAGACTACTTGTGGGGTGTTATTCCTGTAGTCTTTTCTTGTTGATGCAAGATCTCCATTACATGAACCTTTCAACTTTTTCGCCAAGGCAAACATTTCCCAAAGAAACAATAGATGACATCACTTCCCTGAAGGCAGGGGTCATGTCATGCAGCACATCTGGCGATTTGATGACTGAAACAATCCTCATCTGACTTCCTGATTTCCTGACTGACACCCCCACTGACAGTAATAGTGCATTTCTAGCTAAACAAATAGAAGAAAGGACACTGAAAACCTTAAAAGAGGGGCTGTAATCAACAATGTGAGCTTGACTATCATCCTCACATGAGATAACGTGAAGCCAGTACATTATGTAATAACTCAGAAATGGAAAAAACAGAGGTGTCTCTTCTCATTGCCAGCTCTTACTGCATTTAGCAGAAACTTGGAAATGTGTTGCTATGACCTAACAATGATCTGTTTCCAGAGATCTTTTCCACATCACAGCAACTCTTGTGGATGTGCCTGGATCATAAAGCTCAACCACAGAGAGCATGTGTTGTTTCACAATTAATAATGATTCACAAAGCTAAGTATATTATATTGCAACACAACATATTCCTTTACAGAATTAATTACAGCTATGTTAATCATCTCTTACTGGTGTAGACAATCAAATTTACAGCAAGCAGCTTCTCCATTACAGGAACAGATAAGTCATTACTATTTACAGCTCATGCACTGGTCACAACGTTTTATCTGCAGGTATGATGTCATTTGTATGAGATTCCTTTTGATGTGGTTTCCAAATGAATTCAAAGTAATTTCAGAGCCAGACCTGTTCTGGACAAGTAAATCATTTCATAAAAAAAATATGTACTGTTTTCTGTTAACAAAGTTATAAATGAAAAAAAATGAATATAAATAAATAATATGAAGGATGTTAGTTTTTTGAACACTGGGAAGATCACTGGGGGATTTGGTTGAGTTTATGTTTAGAAGTCAAGCTTTTTCAGCCTCATGCACTACTGAGCGACATCCATAGGAGTGAACAAAGCCCCCTCCTCCTCTAAACATCCATGCACTGCTTCCTTCAAAGCAGCCAAACAATTTGCTGGTGCCAGTGGGTCTTCAGTCTTGTTGCCTCCGTCCCTGCCACTCTGGTGAAAAAGCCACACAAACCTTATGGCCACCACATCTTGTGACCTCACAGATATGTGTTGTCACCACAACAACTGACAACAAACAGCATTTACTTTGTACTAATGACCAAGGAAAACAGTTCAATCTATGGTTGCAAGCAGACTAACCTGTGTACTGCCTCTCAGCTATAGAGAAGACTTCTAGACCTCATTGAGTTTTTTTAAGCCTTGTTTGTGGGCTTTTTAACTTGCTTGAATATACGGCACTGTCGGTGCCAACAGAGTTTCCTCAGCCAGTGTGAATATTTCTGCCTCCAGGCCTCTCAGAGAAACATTTTGTCAGATTTTTGTCAGAACTCCATCTCATACATCTAAACATGCATCCTCGACCCCTTCCCCTGGCTCCCCGGATGCTCACGTCACTTGTTGCTGGCAGTCGGGCTGGTAGACCGGGCAGGGGGCCACCACGGGCTCCTGGAAGCTCTCCACACTCCCCTGCACGGCGCAGCTCACGTTCCTGCGCACCACATAGGCACACCAGTTCCTGAGGAGAGGCAGCAATAAATGAGAGCTCCAAGATGTAGGTAGCAGGAAACATTTCAGAGGAATACTGTGTAAGTGCCACAGGATTAGCTATGGGGATATTTCTGATTTTGGATCATGAAAACAGCCCGTCCCTTTTAAGCTTTCCAAAAAACATTGCGTGCGTTCAGTGATATTTTAATTTTTAACCTGTTTTAGTTGAACTGGAAAGGGTTGCAAATGAACCAATAGTCTTTTGCAAATCTCTGACATTCCTGTGGATGTTATCACCTTTTGGCAACACTGGCAAACTGGAGCCAAATTTAGCCACAGGCTGATAAAAGCGCAGTGAATGTTAACAGGGCTACAGATAAGAATATGTAGCCCATAAGGGGCTAAATATCCATCACTCTGAGGCCATTCCTGACAATGATAAGTTTGTTTAAATAAATTTGTTTTATAGACCACTGCGCAACAAAAGCGCACAGCTTTTTACCTCCTGGAAAAGTTGGTAAATGCTGGAAAAAAAGATGAGCAGGTTGTTGTGACATTTACAAAACACAGAGAAGCTGAAATGGTCGCCTGGAAAGAGCCGTTTCTTACCTGTTTCTGTGTCTGTGCATCACTCCAGTGTATGCAGACCCTTGGAACAAATCATAAGAGGAGGGAGACCCGTAAATGAAGTGAAAGTTCAAAAACAGTGTGAAAACTGTCCACCACCGGTCCATCTCTCCACTCCTGCGAGTCATACTAAACAAACCGTTAAAGTGTTTAAATAAATATTCCTAACATAGAAAAAGAAGAGGGCTACTGTGTTATTATCATGCGCCACAGTCACATAGCTCCAGTGACTGATCAAACTCCAAGTTTAAGGAAGTCCACATCCAGTGTAACTCCCTAGGAATGACGTTTTGGGCCAACACCCTCCTCCCAAAACTTCACGAGGGGAAAAAATTCCATCAGCCTTTTAAAAAACACCTTTTATAGCTCAAAAATGTGCTTTTGTTTGTTTGTGTTTTCCTTCAATGGTGTGATGCTTTTGTAATGGAGAAGGTGATATTTCCATTAGAAAGGATTTGGGAGTTGATTACTTCTTTGTCTGCCAGCAGCCAATAATTCACAGCTCAATGATGAACATTAAGGGATAATGTCTTTTGAATGCAGCCTCCACAGTTGAAAGAGGTAGAGGTTGTGTTGATGATATATTCATGGCCAGGGATAACAGTAGTAATTTGCATGCTGTCTGCTCTGCTGCTGAATGGGGGGGATATATGTGATGTGCAGTCTGTTCTTTTCTGAGCAAATTATTTTCATTCCAAAGCCAAACTGAGCAGTTTGCTGAGGAACATCTTATTGTGGAGGGAGACAGAAAGTAGCACATTAGTTACACAAGAGCTTCAATTCGCAGCACTCGAGGCAGGGATTCACTGTCAGAGCTTTGCTGCTGAAAGTGTGAGAAGGAGGAGAGCTTCCAAGCACACAGTGGCTCTGTGAAAATTATTTTTGTGAGATGGCCTGAAGCCATTTCCCCCTCCTCCCCGGGGTGCTGTCATGGGGCATATGAATCAGATATATTCTGTCAGTTAACATAAAACATTAGTAGGGAGGAGGGACACAGACGGAGAGATAATAACCAAGGGAGACTGAGACTTAAATAATGGCGAGGGAGAATTCAAGTGTTTGATGTAAAGTATCATGGGAGGAAGAGATGTAGGCCCTCCTCCAAGTCACCATTGAACTAGGAGCTTTTTTTCCCTGTCAGACCAGAGATAAGCCATCCCATAATAATACCAGAGAGATGCTGGAACTGGTTGTGAGAGTAATTTGATTTTCAAGTGTCTCATCAACATGAGCGTCAGATAAACTTGGCACATCATTCATACAATCCATACCTCCCACCCACAGGACCCCTTAATGAGGTTATTGACAATGTCACTGATTTCTCTATGTTTATTTCCTCTGTCTTTCTCACACCTACACGTTATTCTAACCCAAACATTAACCCATGTCACACATTGGGCCATTCAGACAGGAAAAAAACTGGTTGTTAATGGAGTCAGATTTTGGACCTGTTTGTTGAGCCACCAGAAGAGGGCAGCACAGCAGCAGTAAAGAAAGCAAAAAGTACTTCTTGTAGTCATGGCAATTCCTTTCCAAAAGTGAAAAAAGGGATATTTCATTACTGAAGCAGTGAGCGCCCAAAATTCTCCAGCTCCAACACCTTGCCATGTCAATTACCATCCCTTAGTATTACCGAGCATTTTCTTGGAATAATGTTATCTCTCAGACTTAATCAGCATCCACCACACTCCATTTCTTTCTTTGTTGAAACCATATGACAATTAAGATTTAGAGATTATTGTCATCAGGTGATAATTCGATTTCACCAGTGCATAAAATCCCAAACAGATTGACACAGTCTGTTTTCACTGATCTAACTGCAGGTTCTTTAAAACCTTCGCTGTTTATTTACCGTACTTATCATGGCATTATTGAGCCACCCACCTAAAACCTGTGTGTCCTACTCAAGTTAAAAATAGCCATTAACTTCATATATGCTCTGATATTCATGCATAATAGGAAGTAAGATGAGACATGACTGAAAGAAAATACCCAGCCATATCTTTCAGTTTAACAAAATAACACACCCTATGATTTTGGACCAAACATTCACAGTGCATTCCCTCATTCCACCTCCCTCGGATCAATTTCTTGCTTTTTGACTTTGCAGGAGTTGAAGGACTGAACCAGGGCGGGTCCTTTGCAGCATTCAATACATTTGTCATTGAGACATCCCTTACAAGATTGCTTGAATCCTATAAATGTTAACTTATGATAAACATGCAGGTGCTCAAGGTCGCTGCCACAGCAACACATTGCAGGTTTTTCTTTGAAAGGACCAGTTTTGTGCTGTACTGTAGAGCCATTACACTGCATAAGTCCTGGTGCACACAGTGTGTCATGTCTTGTGGATCAAATTAAATTCAGCCAGAGCTAACTGCTCATGTTGGTGCACTGTGGATGTTGTGGGCAGTAAATGTGCTTTCGTAAACTTACTCAAAAAAAAAAAGGCTTTTTGTGTCACCCAGGGAGACTGAGAGGTGCTGCAGAGATCACTTTCATTAGACAAGCAACACCTATGCACCACACACACTTCTCCCTGATACCACTGCACATACCCATGGGTGACTCAGTAGGGGGAACCGAGGCATGAACACAATGCCCACACCAGTACAGTTTTCAGTTTTTACAGTTTTGAAACAGAAAGCAGGATCTCTTTTTCACCGTTAAAAGTTTTTTTTGAGGAGTTTTTCCTTAGTCAATGTGAGGGTCGTTTGTACAGTAAAGGACAGAGGGTGTCATATCCTGTACAGACTGTAAAGCCCTCTGAGGCAAGTTGGTAATTTGTGATATTGGGCTATACAAATAAAATTGACTTGACTTGATCACACATTCCAATTTATTCACTCACCGGTGAGCTGAAGTGAATTAAAAAATGTTTGCATGATAGTCAACATATTCAGGAACCCTGTGCATCACTCCTGATGTAAGGATTATTTGTCTCTTTTTAGGTTATCGAAGCGGCTAAAGCTAAAGACTCCTTGGTCTTATTTTATGCTGTTACACCCACTCTCAGAGGCTTTTTGAATAAGTGTTAGGTGTAAGAGAAGCAGAAATGATGATACCTCAGAGAATACACTCTGCCAGATTGTCTCCCAGCATCATTTCAGATTTATCCCTCATGTCTCATCGTCTCCCCTCTCATTCATTTTGCTTGCCATGGGGAAAAAAAAAGTCTTAACAGAGACTGACTTGTGTTGCTGTCGCTTTGTAATAGTCGGCTGATCGAAAATAGCACCCTAGTTAGTCGTCCTTTCCATTATGTGAGACACTTGCTTAGCTGGATTCCTCCTTTTAAGGTCATTAAATGGCATAGTACTGTGAATGACCTCATCTGGTTCAGATTGTAGGCTGGATTTTTCTTGCTGTGGAAAAGAAGCACAACGGGTATGGTTCACTACACTGTCATGATCAGAACATAAGATTAAGAGACATTTCAAACAAATGTCACGGTCAAAGACAGACAAGGAGACAAAAGGAGAGCTATAGTTGCTTGTTGTGGATGTACATAAATAACGCACCCACACATTCACCTCCCCCAGTCTCTCACACATGCACAAACACATGGGCCTGTACATGCAGACACACACTGCAGATTATAAAGAAAGGAAAGCTGATTTATTGGTTGTAAAATGTTAATACAGCTATAAGCCGTGCTCATGAATTCTTAATTAAGGCCGTGACAGACTCGTCACCTAAAATGTTAATGAGGTGAGATTGCGTCGGGGCTGAGAGGTCTCTGTGAGCTTCTGAGAAAATACAATAGATGAGCTGAATCCACAAGACCCCCCACATGCTGTAATAAGAAATGCTGAGGGCACCTGAGACAGTTCGCACCTATTTGGTCATACAGAGTAATTAAATTAATGATGGCAGCATGTGAATTAACTGTTGTGGTAATGAAAGGGATTGATGAATATAATCCATTTACACCCTCAGCCAGACTAAATCTGTATTGTCCTATTCATACTGACTCATCTGTGGTGGAAAACTTACTCTTATCTTTACATCTGAGGAGTAACATATAACTTGGGAAATTTAAAATAACAGTGCACAGTAATGATTCTTCACTAAGTGTCCAGCTCTGACAGAGGAAGGATGTCCTGTGGTGTTCAGTGGTGCACCTGGTGGGTGAGTAGTAATGGTTAGTCGTCCACTGCAGTGTTAACACCAGAGATTCAGGTACAATTGCCACTTTAACAATAACAGAACTTTTATTTTAGTGACTTTAGTGGTAATTTAAAAACAACCCCCCCAAAAAAAACCATGATGCCACAACTGAAAATCCCCATTAACTTTAACAAAGGCTGGTTTCCATGTCGGTGTGCATGCGCCAATTGATTGTTAATTCGACACACCTGTGTTTGGAAAACCAAAGTGCCTGCTGTGGGAAAGCTCCAGTCAATTAATAGTAATTAATGGAGCAAATTATAAGTTATTGTTCATTTTATTATAATTACAAGTATCTGGGTGATACATGGGGCTATGATTCTGTATAGGCCTTTTGCAATACTGTAAGAGGTGATACATATTTTTTGTTTTTAATTGGAAAATTGGCCTCATGTAACAAACACACCTTCATATGCATGTTTTTTGAATAAACAGAAGTTTGCACTGATGACAGTCTACAGGTCTTCCACTTTGTGTGGGACTGCACAGCATTTTCATCACTTTTGATGCGTCCCACAAATTGAGGCAATGTCCCACATTTGATTAGCAGCTACAACAAAAGAGAAAGTATTTATTCATGGACAAAGCCACTGGAAAATGTTTTTGTGAGTTCATTAATATACAGCAGCTTAACTAATGAACATTTACCACATTGTGCAGAATTCACAACATAAACAGATAACAGCAGCTCCGGGCATTTTGTCAGACTTGTACATTTTTGTAAGTAAATTGACGCATAAAGAAATGTGACTTTTGCTTCCATTGGTTAATTAATACTGTTGCTGTTTTTAATAGAAGTGTTGAAAAAATCCATTCAAGCCAAATACATATGTTAGGTCCTTTGTATCCAAAATAAAGTTTCAATGCAAAACCTGCATTCGTATTTCATTGTTTTGGTACTGTATACGTTAATACGTCATTGGTTTCAATTGAAATGTTTATTTTCACTTTCTGACCCACGTGTGGCTCGTTGGCACCTGGTCACCCTATCACAATCCCTTTGACATCATAGCACTACTGTTCGTGAAATCTGAGCTGCTGTCTCTCACACATCTTTGCTTGTAAACTATGAATTAATACGCATTACATAACAGCCTACTGACAAAATAGAATTAGCATATTTATAGATTTGTGTGTAAACGCCACACCGGGCTGTAGCAGACCATATATCTAACACACCCTTTCAAACTAAGGCGGGCTATGCTACTAGTTTCTGCTGAGAGCTGTCTCTTATTCCGGTCAACTTTGCTCTAGTTTGTTGTTTCAAACACTATGTAAGCTAGACATGCTGAGAGTGATATAGTGTCGCGTCGGGACGTATTTGTGGAGGAATAATCACGAGGAGTGATGTCACACCAGAGTTTTCCTTCTTCTCCTGCTGTCCTGGACTTGAGCTTCCAGTAATCGGACAGCATCGCTTCACGTCAGCTAGCTAGGGTAAGTGTTTGCTTTTACTGCTCGCAAACACATTGTGAGTGCTAGCTTAGCTTGATGATTTTTTATTATTATTATTATTATTTGTCTGCTTCTTACTGTCAGACTGAGACACGGTCGAGCTGCTGTCTTTTTCACTGGTGGTCTGTATTTAGGAGTTTGCTAGCTAGCTAGCTTGCTAGCTCCTGTTGTGCCTCTAGCTATGCTAACGTTTTTCGCGTGCATCATTTGCATTGGTTTCTAATGGTTATTCCTGCCTTGGACTGTTGAGTTTATTTATCTGCAGTTTATGCTTTCACACTGCTATTACAGTATTATTGTTGTCACAGTATATCATATATAATACTATAAATACTTGTGTTTTTATTGGGTGTTGTATTTTTAAATCCATCCAGTGTGTTGTGGGGTGGTATGTGGAGAGGGAGTGTTTGATTGGGGGCGTTTTATTATGTCTGTGGATGTTGTTAGAGTGGTAACAAAGTTAATGACCCCTGGACAGTGTCTGTTTTTGTTTCAAGAAAAATAAATTGTGCCATTTATAGTTGTGCAGTGTATGAAGCACAAGTGTGCTTGAAACATTTAAACCTTTGCTTTGTGTGCATTTGCTTTACTGCTTTTCACAGTATTGCATATTGCTTCAACATGTATTGATCACAGCTCATTCACATGAGGCTTTCTATTTCATGTAATAGTGGTTTTATTGAAAATGCCAACGGTTGTATGTTGTGATTGAGATCCATTCGTAAAAATAATTGTTTTGTGTTAGCTTTCCATTTCATGTAATAGTGGTTTTATTGAAAAGGCTTTTCTTCCAGTAGGTCATGTACTGCACATTCAGCAATATTTCCCCTCAAAAGCAATAGGATTATGTGGCGCCTTGTTGTTTTGTTTTATCTAAACAGCTGAACTCAGTCAGCTTCACTCAGTAGCAGCATTAAACTCATGTACTGATGGTCAACATGGCACATATCAATGCCACTTAGCATTTTAACCCAATAAAATGATCTGCCGTCCAGCTGACGATTCCTTGTCTGCTGCTGGCTATCAGGTGGATTCCCGCATTTTGATTTCTCCAACTCTGTTCACTGGATAGTATATTGATTATAACATAAGCATAACATCATAACTACTGACAGGTGAAGTGAATTGTACTGATTATCCCTTCATTAAGGCAGCTGGGATCTATAGGACATCAAATGAACATTTGTCCTCAGAGTTTATGTGTTAGAAGCAGGAAAAATAGGAAAGCATGAGGATTTGTGTTCCTGCTCTGCAGTGGTCAGGATCTATCAAAAGTGATCCAAGGAAAGACCAGTGGTGAACCAGAGATCATTGATGCAGGTGGTGAAGGCTGGTCCTGGTGGTCTGATCCAACAGAACAGAGAAATTAATGCTAGTTCTGATAGAAAGGTGTCAGATCCCACAGATGAAACCTAATGAAAGACCTTTGCTGGGAGAATGACCACATGATGGCTGCTGAAGGCCAAAGTCAGATAAAGACACACTGTACTGGTGTGGTCCTGTGTATATATATAGTAGTAGTACTGCTCCTTCAGTATGCATTCATGTGAGTAAAATGCAGTAGAAAACACACCTTTTATAAACTTTGTGGAAAAAAGTTTACTGCACAAGCTTACTGTAGATTGGGAAAAGTACACACACAGCTATTAGCTTTAGCTAAGTTTAAGCCAAGTTCATTTTTTCACACAGAAAAAGTTCTCCTCTCACGTCATCTGTTTTGACTCTTCAACATCTCAAGGCTTTTTCGTCAATCAAATAAGCATTTCATTGGTCACCTTCAACCTTCTTTTTTAGAGTTTTTCCTTTCCTTTCATTTTTAAATCTTTATCTTTCTATTCTTTCCTTCGTCAGTCAGTCACAAGCCTCCCTTCTAACATAATTTAGTCAAGGACTACTCTGAATCAGATGCAAGTGATGTAACCCTTTCAGATTTTGTCCTCTTGTTGTTTGGAGGGAACAAACACTTCTCAATTTTGTCCTCTTGTTGTTTGGAGGGAACAAACACTTCTCCGTCTGTGCTTTCTGTGAGAAGTGTGAAGAAAGGAATAACCTTGAGCTTTTGCTTGAATGCCTCAGCGTTTGTTGGAAAAGCATACAGGTTTCTGAAAATCTGACACATCCCATCTCATCTCATGAACTGAACTATTTTATTTGCACATTGCCTATATGAAGCTGAATTATGGTTTATGAGATTTGCAAAATATGCAAGTTTGTCATTTTAGTGACCTCAGTATTCAGTATTGATCTACAACATTATGCCACAGTATTACTCAGTGATGTGCATGCTTTTTCTGTTGAGTGTATGACGGATGGGGCTGGGGCCGGTGATGACGTCGGCATGACATCAGAGAGACCTATAATGCCATGAGTTAATTGGCCCTCTTTGTAAATCACCACTCCCTTTTTACTGTACATATTCCCCAGTGTCCCCACTCGTCCTCCCACATGCAGCGCCCCCTGTTGTGTGCAGTGTTTCACTCTGTGCCAATAGCACGCAGCAGGGATTCGCACAAAAGTAGCCACCGCTTTCAAAGAAAAACTATGAGCTCTCTGTTCTTCAGCAAGACACGGAGTGAAGAGAGGACGAGGGGTAAAAAAATGCAGATCACCAATGGTCTCTGATCCATATTGGTGTGAATGTAATTGATTTCCTGCTGTGTGGAATCTGTCTCTCAGAATCACAGAACAAACACTGAATAGTTGAAAGGGCAAAAAAATCTGGGCTTTATCTCTCTGTTGTTTTATCCCTGTCAAATGCACGGGCAAACTCTAGCACACATGGCCTTCTTATGGCTATTATGGTTCATTACAGCTGTCTCTTTGGTGAAAGTTTGTGTGAGTAATGAGTACAACACCATGTATACCATTTCTAGGTTATCTTGAATGTTTTTTTAGTTTGTCGGGATAGGGGTTCCACATATTGATCAGCAAGGCACAGGAAATTGTGTATTTGAAAGGACCGGGGCACCAGAGTACGACCTCTTTGATTGAGTATGTGGTAATGTCTAGAAGTTTACTGTTCAAGGTCAGTGCCTAACCTGAACTACCATGGTTAGAGTTCCCTGACTTTCTTCTACACCTACAGGATGGGAGCTGGCTAATGGGAGGTGTTTTTGTTTTAAATTATGATGTGTTCAGGCACTGTTTAATTATTATATTACAGTGTTTCCCCTACCATTGTACAGGCCTGACGGGCCCGCCAGACTAAGGAGACCTGCCGGCAAGTCAAAAAAAAATAAATACAAAAAAAATAAAAATGCCAATAATCAGCCACCTATCAATTCATTCACAAATCAGTAATTGTTTACATTAAAATTAGGTATTGAAGAAGGGGTCACTTGAACAAATTCTACAACAAATAGCAACCGTTTATGGACTGTTTTTGAAGGATGTAACCACCCCCTTTTTCTCTCCCCCCTTTTTTTCCCTTTTCTTTTTCTTGTTAATTTATTTGTTTTATTTAATTTTATACTTGGCAACTAGTTTAGTTGTTTGTTGTTGTTCTTAATATGTTAACAACTAAAAAAAAATTGTAATTACAATGGTGTGTACACATTTAGTACTGGTACTATGCATATTGTTATTTATATGCATGTTACTGCCTTCTTTCAATAATACCTCAATAAAAATATGAAACAGAGAATAATCATTTACATTAGGAGCACAACTGTGCAGTGCAATGGGAGTCGGGACCCGCTCCTCTCACAGCTTTCCAGTGCACTGCTGTGCTGTAGTTTACTGTGAAAGATCAATGTCATATTTAATGTGGGTTGATGTGGAAAAATAAATGCGAAGCAGTGTTTTGTGTGACACCAGTGTGGAGCGGAGGTCCGCACGGTTGTGCGCACAGACCTTGCGGACATCCGCTTTGAGGACGCGTGGAGCTCCGTGGAGTTTGCTCCACGTCCGTTCCGCTCGAGTATTAATTAGCAACTTATACAGTGGTGTGCTACAACTCTCTGCACTGTTTAATTTTATTAATTATTAATTTTATTTTATTTTTATTTACTACAATATTACCACTTCAGTTGTTCGGTCTCAACATGTTTCAAATCCATTTATACTGTACAGTACTGATTTTAGTTTTCTATCTGGTCTCCTGCATGTTTTAAACATTTTTACACAGTTACCTGTATATACCACAGATCAGATTAAACATATACCTACTGCTGTTGATATTTGCCTTCTATTACTACCATTGACTAGTTATTTTAAAGCATTCGTGTTGCTACTTGTTCTTTTCTTGTTTACTGATGTTTCCTTATTATTTCTTATTTTTCTTATATATGTTTCCTATGTTCTTATGTAGGCCCTTATTACTATCCACTTGTACAGAAAAGATGTACTTGATGCTCATATGGGTTCAGATCACCACACTGCAGCCTTTCAGGCCCATGCAACTTTGATTAAAGGTTAGATTAAGCCTAATGATTTCATTTAAGTGATATCATTCAGCAATATAGGCCTACAACGATTTTTAATATAAATACAGTCATGGAAAAAATTATTAGACCACCCTTGTTTTCTTCAATTTCTTGTTCATTCTAATATCTGGTACCACTAAACGTATAATACAATGAACACAACAAAAAATGCAGCTGGTCACATAATACTTTATGTCCTATTTGACATTCTTAAGCTTAATTGATTCCCAGGGTATATAAGAGGCCATTTCATGTCACAAGCAGCACTGCACATGCAAAGGCCTGGAGTGGTTTCCTGCTTACATTCAAGCCGTAGCACAACTCAGAAGTTGTCAGCTCTCACATAATGCCTAAAACAAAAGAATTATGTGAAGCAACAAAGGCAGCCATCTTGTTACTGCTGGAAATTGGCATGAGTGAGAGACAGGTAGCGAAAAAACTGAAGATCTCCAAGACAGCCGTTCATTCCAACAAAAAAAAACAAGCTGAACATGGCACTACCAAATTGCTACCTGGCCGTGGCAGGAAACGTCTTTCTACCCCACGAGATGACCGTGCACTCATCCGTTCCTGTGTCAGGAATCGTCGTCAGACCTCCAGGGACCTTAAAAATGAGTGGGCACTGTCGAGAAATGTGACTTGCTCGGCAAGGACAGTTCGAAACCGACTTGTTGAAGCTGGTTTGAAGTCACACAGAGCACGCAAGAAGCCCTTCATCAATGAAAGGCAGAGGAAGGCCCGGTTACTCTTTGCTCGAGACCACAAGGATTGGACTGTTGATGATTGGGCTAAGGTTCTCTTCAGTGATGAATCCAATTTTGAATTGATGCCCACTCCAGCCAACTTACTGGTTAGGAGGAAGCCTGGAGAAGCTTACAACCCAGACTGTCTTGCCCCTACAGTAAAACATGGGGGTGGATCAGTCATGATCTGGGGTTGTTTCAGTCTGAGTGGAACAGGGCAAATGCAATTGTGTGAAGGCCGAATGAACCAGGTCAAGTACAGGACTACCCTTGAAAACAGTCTTCTTCCATCAGCTGGAAAACTCTTTCCTGCCTCGAATGACTGGATTTTCCAACAAGACAATGCCCCTTGCCACACGGCAAGGTCAGTTAAAGCCTGGATGGAGAACCACAACATTCGCACCATGCCTTGGCCTGCTCAATCACCAGATCTTAATCCAATTGTAAACCTGTGGAAAATCATCAAACTCAAAATGGAGAACCACAAGCCCAAAAACAAAGAAAATTTGTTTGAATTTGTCCAACAGGAATGGGCTGCTGTGACAGCAGAACAATGTCAGAAGCTGGTGGAGAGCATGCCAAGACGCATGGCTGCAGTCATCAAAAACAATGGTTATGCAATCAAGTATTAACTCTTGTGTGTATCATGTGTTTAAAGCAAACAGAAAAGAAAACATGGAATGCTTAAAAGTAGTGTTTTTGGCGGTACAATGCCATAGCTATTGATGTAAGTATTTAAGTAATTTTGGTTATTATCAAGAAAACCATGGAAAATGAATAATCCTTAGTTCTTAAATTAAACTCTCATGAGCTATTTTTGTTGTTATCATTATAATTGTCCAAACAAATGTACCTTTAGTTGAGCCAGGCATTAAAATTAACAAGAAATTGAAGAAAACAAGGGTGGTCTAATAATTTTTTCCATGACTGTATTTGTTATTGCTGTATTTTGCAGGTCACACTGTCACAACAGCCTTTGAGCCAGTGTTGAGAGTTGAACATGAGGCTGTGGTAGGTGGTTTTAAATGTGATCTTGAACACACTTTGGTTGAACAAAAATTTGAATGCAAATATAAGTATATATAATATAAGCAGTCTGCTTGTTGTGCCACCTGACTTAATCCAACTGCATCAATACACCATCCCACACGTCTCATCTGTTTTGGGTTTTTTCGGTGGGTACCACCGGGCCTGCAAAAAATTCTAGGGGAAACACTGTATTATAATGTTGTCATGTGTTTGAGCTCTGACTTGTTTAACTTCCTGACAGAAAACAGTGTGCAAATGGTAATGAAGTAGTTGATGTTATTGGGATTTATTGTTTTACTTTAGGTTTTTACTCTAGTACCAATTTGATTGTGAAATTTCACTGGTTTCACTGGCTTAATTAGCTGACAAGACACTTACTATTTGTTTCTGTGGTGCAAAAAAAGGCGTTGAAAATATTTTTGTGGGTGCCAACCAATGTATATTGTATATCGACATAAATACATAACATAACATAATATGTTGTTTGGCCTGAGATGTTTAATCCATTCGTAAAAATAATTGTTTTGTGTTAGACATGAGTTCAGGATATCTTACCCGTTGTTGTAGTGCTGCTACTCGAAAACCACAGCATCTCTCAGAGTTATGTCTCAGCCAGGACTTTGGCTGTCAGAAACTACTCGGAGTTCATGCGCTGCTGGCAGTAAAGGCTCATCTGTAACACTGGAGACGGTGATTAGAGAGATGGAATCAATAATACATGGTAAGGGACGGCTAATGTACCACAGGGACTGACAGACAGACAGCAACGTCTCTGATACCCACAGCCCGCTGTCTCATATCCGCTGGTTTCCCCACACAAATCCAGACAGAGCAAGCACACGAGGTATGAAAAGCAACAGGGGAAATAAAATCTTGGGGAAGAGAAAGGTTAGACAAATAGAGATAAAGGAGTTTGAAAGAACAGAAAAAGAACACGAACAAGAGAAACTGAAGAGTGAGGAGACAAATCGAAAATCTGATTTTAATTAATAATTTCCTTAAATTCCCCAATAAGCATGATCCTTTGTGGTCATAAATGAAACACAATAACGATAAGAATGTATTTGATTGACTACACAAGATGACAAGCCAACAGCAGCACACACACACACACACACACACACACACAAAACAAGCTTATTACATAGAACCATGTGTTCAAAGGAGGGCCCTTCATCCTCACACTGACATGATGTTTCAGAAATCAATACAGGGCTGTGAAACAGGCCAAAATGAAATAAGTGGACAAGCTATCCGGGAAATAAGATTGGCTGGCAGACAGAAGCATGCCACCAGTCTCAGGGGACAGCTGCTCGCCAAGCGGTCTCTCGTCCAGAGACTGGGGTTAATGTCTTTTCTGCATTAGCACACTAGCACCACGTCAGCCAGCGCTGACCTTGGCTACAGAAATACTAGATGAACCACGAGAAGTGATGATCTAATTAATCAGTGATTGGAAGAACACACACAAACACACACACACACACACACACACAGGACTGCTCTTCATTACATATACACAAGCTCAGTTTACAGATGCAGACTGAAAGGTATTTTTCCGTACGAAGGGGCCAGTGACGCTTCTGCCTGAATAAAACCTCATTACTGAACTGACTGTCCACAAGCAGACTTGTGCTCTGCCACAACGCCACAGGTTGCTCGTTACTGCCCGACGTTTCTTCGCAGATTAATCCGCTGCATCATGCTGACCAGGCTCTGTTAGCTCTCCCATTCAATCACAGACTGTGACCATCTGACAGAAAGCAATGATTCGTCAAGCAAATATACAAACTTTGTAAAGTAAAGTTAAGTCTGAATGTGGCATTTTGATGTTGTATCATGGTGGATACAGACATTGGCATTGAGCAGGATGAGCGTCAAGAGCTATGAGAGTAATTTTTAAAAAGATGTTTTTCTTATGTAATAGTAAAAGCGTTACCACGGAGACGTGAAAATCACGAAGTGAAATCAAAGAAGTGAAATCACTGAAATGTTTTTACTATTAACCTTGACTCTGACGCAGCTAAATATGAAGCTCAGTTCAGATTTTTGTGTTCGGGAGGTCTATTGAGAAAGAGTGAGTCATGCTGACAGCTCAGTGAAGTGCTAAGAAAGTTTGTGAAAGCACATGCGAAAAAACATACAAAATGTTTAGGTGGAAGATATCAGTAACAATTATTTTTCATTGATTGCCTTGCCTATAATACTAGGGCTGGGTACTGAACTTCAATACTTTTGTAGCACCGACCAAAAAGCTTCGATCCTATTGGGCATCAAAAACTTTTTTCGGTGCCAAAGTCCGATACCCAAGTGTCTGTGAGCCATGCTCTCAGATGTCACTCGGGATGGGGGGGGACATGTCCCCTTCAGATTCATAGTGACACTGATCCGTCACCCCACTTTCCTGGCATAAGGAGACGATAAAACATTACATTACAGCATTACTGTCTATGCAGCAGTATTGGCAGTCCGGCATTTGTTTTTAACCTAATGGTATGTGCAGTTGTACAGCAATGTCAGAATTTCCAAGCTCCAAGTTAGAATTGAAATCAGAACCCCCATGATCAGATCTCCAACTCAGAAAGTCGGATTAAACTCACCACCCTGACATAGAATTCATGCTATCTGCTACTGACGTAAACAGTAGCTACATGATTTGTTGTACGTAAGGCTGTCTGTAAGACTGTAAGAGCTGGGAGTGCTAAACTTTGAGGTCACGTTGATCTGAGCTCCAAGTTCTGACTTCCAGTGAACACACCATACAGCAAACTCTGACTCCCCGGGGTCCTAAAGAGGAACTGGTAGCTGCCTGTGCCTGAACATCAGACCATTGTCTACGCTGTCTACCGTAAAGGCCAAGTTACACAAAAACAACTTATTCAGTTGACAGCAACAACAATAATAATAATATTAATAATAACATTGGTGATGACCGTGATTAAAGCCCAAATTACACAATAGTAACTTATTGAGGTATCGAAAAATGTATCGTTCTAGAACCAGTATCGAAACAAAGTTATTGAAATTGGAATCGTATCAAAAAAATTTGAACAATACCCAGCCCTATATAAAATGTCATTAAATAGTGATAAATGTCTGTCACAATGTCCCAAAGTGCCAAGGAGACATCCTCAAAACCTGAAGAATTTACAGAGATAGAATATAGCAAAGGACCTAATCTTTAAAAGTTCTAAACATGTCATGTCCTGGAAATACACTAAGAGGCATTAAAAATGCAACATTGGATTTTTTCGATATTAATTTGAATTTTCATAATTTATTGGGCGACTTCACTTGGTATGATACTGAACATGAATGAACAAAAGCAACAATAGAAAAATTAATCGACATGGATTACAAATGTCAGTATCTTGTGTGATCGTTGTGGCATAGATATGATGAGCGCGTTGATTTCGGCCACTGGAATTGCTTCCCACTCTTCCAAGAGTGCAGTATGGAGATCAGCAACCGTCATCGGCAGTGGAATACAACGCTGTACACGCCGATCCAGATTGTCCCAAAGGTGTTCAAGTCGGATTCATATCCGGCGAATAAGGTGGCCAGTCCATAACCTGCACATTATGTCTGTGCATAACGTGCCTGCAGGCGTGAGATAGTGCATCTGTGGACCCCAAAATGCCTGGCTACCCTCACTTCGGTCATTCCGGATCTCAGCATACCAATGGCCTGCTCCCTCGTGTTTGCTGCTAAGCGTGGCTTGGTGACAGTCTGTGACAACTTGCATTTTTCCTCTGGGTTTTTAAATTCTTGACCAGTTGAGCTCAAATCACCAAAATAACTCATTGAAAGCTTTCAAACAATGTCCTAACAAATCACACATGCAAAAACAGGGATTGGTACCGTCTGCCACGTTAATTTATTGTTTGAGCTGAAAAATGTGGCTCCGTAATTTCAATAGCCACAAGTGGTCGTAAACAAAATATTTTTTTGTATACAAAGTAGTTGTATCCAATTTTATTTTACATTGACTTTTTTGTTGTGTTTTCAATGCCTCTTAGTATATTATGCCTTTACATTAGGGGTGCAACGTTGACATGGCTGACAAAAATTGATAATGAAATTTGTTACTGAATTCATTTGTTGATAATAGTGAGTGACGTCACCGCTCGAGGCAGCGCGACTGGTGGCCAGCAAGCAAGAGAGAAATTGCTGTGGCCCCTGCAACAACATCACAACCTAAAAGTTTGGGAACATTTCTTCCATAACACATCAAAGACGTTTTAAAAGGTTTGAATGATTAATTGATGTACTTTCTGTCAGCTCAGTGGTTTGTGTCAATCCACAAATTGATTAATCAAATAATCCATCAACACTTAACAAAAAAGAAGATACTTCTCATCCATCCAACCATCCATCATCTACAGCTTATCCTCTCATAGGGTCGCAGGGGGGCTGGAGCCTATCCCAGCTGTCTTAGGGCGGAAGGCAGGGTACATCCTGGACAAGTCTCCAGTTCATCACAGGACACATAGAGACAGACAACCACTCACATTCACACCTATGGTCAATTTAAATTATCCAATTAACCTAATCCCCATGCATGTTTTTGGATGGTGGGAGGAAGCCGGAGTACCCGGAGAGAACCCACGCAGACACGGGGAGAACATGCAAACTCTACACAGAAAGGCCGCAGGCCCGGGATTCGAACCCGGTAAGATATTTCTTATTTTTGGGTAATTTTTTTTTATTGTACAGAAGTGAGCTTGATGAGCCCAAGCCTCTCTGACATAAAGTGATTATAGATTGTGAGTAACACTGTTGGAAGCGTGTAAGGTTGTGACAAACGGGCTGACTGGCACCTTGTCAAGCGCTCATTCACCCTCCTTCTCCATGCACGCTCTCTGCTGGCGTCTGTGATTCATCATCTCCCAGGCGAAGGAGGTTAAACTGCAAAGGGGCGTTTGTCTGTGTCGGAGAGGACTCTCCCTGAACAGCCTGTGATGACACCATAGCCGAGATCCCTGTAATGAGACGTCAAAAAGCCACATCAAAAAGCCATCTCCTAAAATAGAAACGGATTTCAATTTGAGGACACCTATATTGATATGCAAAATAAGTGGGGAAAAAAAACTTTAGAGTTGGATGGTCTGGATACATTGGGAGCCAGTAGAAGCCATGCGATGATGCCTTGGATTGGTTTGGTCAGCAAATGCCAGAATAGAATTATGCTGATAGATATGGACTGAGAAAGGACATTTTGAATGGGAAGAAAAATATTAATTTGCCATTCAATTTTATTGAAACTGTATGTGTGTTTCTTCTCCAGGGTATTTTTTTTTAACCCTAAGTCAATTATATACTGTATTTTTTGATGAGTGTTCCTCAAGAAATGAGAAAACACATTCAATGAGAAAACAAAAAATTATTATCATTTAAATAAAAGCATTAGCTAAGTCAGTAGCTATAGCAGAATGAGGTACTGCTTTTTGCAGTGCAGTCCTGCCAAGAAAAATGAAATATCATTTTTCATTATTGATGAAAGTGTAGATAATTTTTAAAGTAATGTGATTAGTCTATATGAAATATGCTTTTTATTTCCCCCATTCTAGGATGATGTTTTAAAATGTAGCCTATTGTTTTGTCTGAGCAAAAGAACAAAAACCCTGAATTTTCAGTTTCCTACCAAACAAAAAAAGCAAAAAAATCTTAAATTGCTGAAAAAAGCAATATAATTGCAAAATATTAATTTTCCAATCAATTGATGAATCCACTTTTCTGCTGCTTAGCTGAATTCAAAGCTCTCAGATTGACCAAAGTTTGGTTAATTCTCTGGGAGAATAATTGTGGAAATACCAAAGCTTAACTCTCCTTCTGTTGCACTGATATCTTGTCATTATTTCACCTATCTTGTCTTTTCTGCTGCTTGGCTCACCAGTATAATGACCCTCTGCTCTCCAGTCAGAATAATTCATTAATTCACCGTTTCAGTGTTTGTACCCTGGAAAACTGATCTGTCTTGTTCTGATCTCAGAAACTGTCTCACTGCTCTTCACTTAGCCAAGTGAGCAATTGCATGATGCTCCGTACGGCTGTGGAAGTTTCTATGGTGGCTACATTTTAAGGACCTTTATATTTGATTGATTGATTGATTCTTTTACAATTGTAACTGCCATTTAATTTTTCCAAACGCTCAAAGTAATGTGGAACAATCACCGTTACCAAAAGACCTCAAGGAGTGTGTTGTAGAGCTGTGCAATATTACCATATATATATATATATATATATATATATATATATAGGTATGTATATACCTATATATATATATATATATATATATATATATATATATATATATATATATATATATATATATATATATATATATATATATATAGGTGTGTATATATATATATATATATATATATACACACCTATATATATATATATACCTATATGTATATATATATATATACATATAGGTATATATACAGTCATGGAAAAAATTATTAGACCACCCTTGTTTTCTTCAATTTCTTGTTCATTCTAATATCTGGTACCACTAAACGTATAATACAATGAACACAACAAAAAATGCAGCTGGTCACATAATACTTTATGTCCTATTTGACATTCTTAAGCTTAATTGATTCCCAGGGTATATAAGAGGCCATTTCATGTCACAAGCAGCACTGCACATGCAAAGGCCTAGAGTGGTTTCCTGCTTACATTCAAGCCGTAGCACAACTCAGAAGTTGTCAGCTCTCACATAATGCCTAAAACAAAAGAGTTATGTGAAGTAACAAAGGCAGCCATCTTGGCACTGCTGGAAATTGGCATGAGTGAGAGACAGGTAGCGAAAAAACTGAAGATCTCCAAGACAGCTGTTCATTACAACAAAAAAAAACAAGCTGAACATGGCACTACCAAATTGCTACCTGGCCGTGGCAGGAAACGTCTTTCTACCCCACGAGATGACCGTGCACTCATCCGTTCCTGTGTCAGGAATCGTCGTCAGACCTCCAGGGACCTTAAAAATGAGTGGGCACTGTCGAGAAATGTGACTTGCTCGGCAAGGACAGTTCGAAACCGACTTGTTGAAGCTGGTTTGAAGTCACACAGAGCACGCAAGAAGCCCTTCATCAATGAAAGGCAGAGGAAGGCCCGGTTACTCTTTGCTCGAGACCACAAGGATTGGACTGTTGATGATTGGGCTAAGGTTCTCTTCAGTGATGAATCCAATTTTGAATTGATGCCCACTCCAGCCAACTTACTGGTTAGGAGGAAGCCTGGAGAAGCTTACAACCCAGACTGTCTTGCCCCTACAGTAAAACATTGTTATTGGGATATAAACTTGGCTATAACAGGATATAGAGTTTTATCCATATCGCACAGCCCTAGTGTGGTGACGATGGGACAAACTGTAAGACTCTCCTTGCACTGTCCTGCATAAAGGCTGGAGTTCTAATGGTTTAAAGCACAACAGGTATTTGCACAATTTCAATACAATACAAGCTGAAGACAGACTCTCACCATTTATTGTTGTGTTGTCAGTTGTGGAGGAAACAATCACTTAGAGACAGAAAGAGTAAAGGAAAAACAAACATGCAACAGTGATTTTAGTCTAATTTCCCTCTGTGGATGGAACCAGATGAAAACATTACATGCTCTCCTCTCATCGGAAGCTTTCATTTTCTCCTGAGCCTCGGATGAAATCTACCTTATTACTGCTTCCCTCCTCCCCCACACTCGGCGTAATGAGAGAATATTTCCCCAGAGTGTGAAAGCAGATCCAAGCTGTACTTTTCGAAACTTTATTATACCAAACTAAACAATTATTTCTGTGTTTGCTTTCCTTCTGACGAGTGACGATCAATTCAATGAGGCTGGTAAATGTTAATAGAAAATTAATTTTCTGATCACTGATGTCTTTCTTTTTGGCCAACAGTGCTGCCAATAATAGTTTCATAGCTTCCAGCAGGTTTGGTTCAGCTGCATGGGCTGCAGATATATGAAAAGTATTGGAACAACACAGCAGCAACACCTCTGAGTCAAAGGGATTGCATTTTAATACAAAACTATGGCAAGGCTCCAGCTGGGGTAAAATCTTTTATTGAATTGCCCAGTTCGCTTGTGATCAAACACTTTGGTGGGAGATTGCGTCTCTCAGCTGACATTTATCTATTTATCTTTTCAGAGAAAAATTGTTCGAAAAAAATCAATCAGGCTTTAGAAATGAGACAAGGTTGGCTGCTGCCTGATAAATGTCTTTTCACCCACTGAGGACATGCCCAAGATTCCCTCACAAGATGGTTAGCTACAACAGGAAGTACAGATGAGTCAATTTTCTTGGCCCATCCTGATTTGCAATTAAAGGTCTGACCCGCTAATTGGGAATTTTACCATATGATTTATAATAAAAATTGGATGTTGTCAATAATAGTAAAACACAGTTAAAAGCCAGGATCTATTTTGGAGCCGCGCAAGCCCTCAGTGCTTTTCTACAGATATTTTAGAATAAAAGCCTAAAATAATGGATTCTGCATCTGAGCTGAACCTGATGTTAACCTGATTTGATGCAGGCTGTTTGGCTGCTTTAACCTGTTAACAAAGGTGCCGAAATAAAAAAAAAGCACAGAGAGCCACAACGAATTTATTATTTTCATTGTTGATTAATTAATGAGTTCTTTGGTTTAGAAAATGTCAGGAAATGGTGAAAAATGCTTATCAATAGGGTATTGTGGGTATTGTCAAGGACTTAATGATATGATACGTATCACAACACTTGAGTCACGATATGATACATTATTGTGATATTTGCGATATATAGTGATATTCTACATAGTTCACCACGTTAATGCGGTAGAAGTAGAGCATGTTGCGCGCACACAACACTAGTTAAGCCTGGTTTATGCTTGTGAGTGAGTGAGACGTATATATACTAGGGATGTGCGCGACTAGTCGTTTAATCGTTTAACCGCCTACTCATTTATTAAACGTTTAGTATTTTACTAGTCAGTTAAACGCTACATTAAGCATCATGCATCTTGTTCTTCACGCCTCTGCCTCAGCTTCTTTGTAAACAGGCTGAGCAGCCAGGGAGAGAATTGCACCTCCTCCCCTCCCCCCACATGCACACGTAGCAGGGGACGGGGCCACAAAGTTTGGGAAAGAAAGTTTGGAAAATTAAAGTGTGAAGATGGCGACGCTGAGTTTTGTAGCACTGACTCCTCACAGCAAGAAGGTACTGGGTTTGAATCCCAGCCTGGGGCCTTTCTGTATGGAGTTTGCATGTTCTCCCCGTGTCTGTGTGGGTTCTCTCCGGGTACTCCGGCTTCCTCCCACCATCCAAAAACATACATGGGGATTAGGTTAATTGGCAAATTTAAATTGACCGCAGGTGTGAATGTGACTGTGAATGGTTTAGGGCTGATTTATTGTTTTCAGAACGAAATCGTGATTTCAGACAAGGCGATCCTGTGATCGTCAAAGCTGTGGTTTTGTGCAGCGCTTCTGACTTACACAGGATCTGTTGTTTTAATTATTTTACATATACTGTACATGCCGTCTCTCTACCGTCCTGCCAAGCTCACCAATCTGAAACGGCATGCTACTCGTGGACAGATCACGCTAACCAATCAGTGTGTTAACCTGCTGTTCCTGCTTTGTAACTTTAACGTGTTTAGAAACTACTTCAGCAGAAATAGAAGCGGAGGAGGGGATCACAAACAGCACAGCTGTCATTAGGTGGTATCTGGGGTTTGAGACGTGCACCAGAAACAGGAATTGTGCGTAAAACCTGTCGCTCTGAAGTTGTAACATCCAGCGGAAACACAACCAACTTTTACAGACACTTGAAAAATCACAACAGGCATTTGCATGAGGAGTGCATGACAAAAAAATCCAGTGAAAAGTCTAATGGAAATGATTCACATGTTCAGATGTTACTAGGGATGAGGGGTCCATGTCCCCCTCAGATTGATAGTGACGCTGATCAGTTTCCCCACTTTCCAGCATAAGGAGACAAACAGCGCCGGTAAAACAGAGCATTAATGTCATTGCAGCAGCAGTGGGCACTCAGCGTTTGTGTTTAGCCCACAGTGTATTCAAGAATGTCTAGGCCCCAGCCCCCCGCGACCCTATGAGGATAAGCGGTAGATGATGGATGGATGGATGGCACTCAAGTGCTCTATTTTAAAGGACATAAATATACATTCTTGGCACTCCATCCAAGAGTTAATTTAATATTTGACGTAACAAGTAACTTCATCGCCTCTTCTTTTAAATCTAGATTCATTATCACCTAGAGCATGAAGAAATTATTGTGTATTTCTTGAGCATGTTTCTGAGCAGATCTGTCACTGTATAGCATTTGCCACTTATTTCTCTTAACTGTCAGGCAGCAAGAGGACAATGGACATTATGATAATTTGAGGCCTCTGGTGTTCAAAGCAGTATTGTAACCTGGGAAGCAGTATGTCAAAAAGCTGTCATTTCTCATGCAAAAGGTAGCTTTCACTTTTACTGGGCAATGGACTGTCATGATTACCATTTCTACAAAGGTTCAGTTTCCATCGCCTATGGCGAACTGTGGCAGTGGGATGGAAGGAGCATTTCCTGCATTTAAATGGGCAGTGTATCCTCCTGAGCTTTAATCCATGCACTGCAAAAAATCAAAATCTTCCCAAGAATATTTGTCTTATTTCTAGTCAAATTATGTATATACACTTAATTTCAGACAATATCATGTAGAACAAAATTTGTACTTGCTTAATTCAAGCAAAAAATTCAACCAAAAAAAATGCTCGAATTCAGCAAAAATATCTGCCAAGTGAAAATGTCTCAGTAGGATTTCTTGAAATTTCTGAGAAACAAGGCCCGCCATCTTAGTGCAAATTTTGTTCCAAGTGATATTGTCTGAAATTAAGTGTAAAGACATAATTTGACAAAATAGGACAAATATTCTTGGCAAGATTTTGAATTTTTTATTTCGATAGGCAGTGTGTTTGAAAATGCTAAGTTCATTAAAATGCTTGCTTTGGCCTTCTGAGACCAAACCGAAGATCCAAGGTAAAGCCATGTTTAATATTGGTGTAAATGGGTTCTCATGTTGTGATGACCCGGACCCTGAAATCGGCTAAATATTGATCCTCTGCTTGGCTTTGGTAGGAAAGGATGAACAACGTGGCGTGTCGCCTTATTGTCAATAAATTCCAGTGCAGTATGTCTTGGAATCTTCAGTACCACTGCTGACCCAACATGTTTGCTTGTTTATTACCCAAGACATGTTACAAACTCCAAGTCATTATACTGTTTGGTCTATATAGCCTGCAGTGGATGAGACACAGTAACCATGAAGGGAAAAAATATATTTTTTTGATAGATCCATGGAATAATTTGAAGTAATAGTAACCACATAGCTCTTTGCACGGGTTAGTGTGAAGGGCTTTAGGTGTGCATGATGAGTTGCATTGTGAATTTTAAGGGGCATTTAATGGCCTTGGTGCTGATAGCTTCAGTAAGAGTGCCATTGTTCATCATTTTGAAATGTAAATTGAGTGGACACCTTTTCAAGGTAATGAGAAGGAAATAGTATTTCCCCACAAATGTAGCTGTGAAAATATGACAAATTTTGTATTCTTAATTCTATTTAATGACTCGTGATGAAAGTACTCGTAGAATAACTTGATGGGATAAGATACACTGGATGCCTTGGCATGTTGAGGCTTCAGACATCTGACAAGGAAACTCATCTGCCTGTACTTATTTTCTTATTAACAACTGCTGCATCAACAAACTCAATTTGCACCTTCTCTGAACTCCCTCAGCACAATCTGCTGTTACCAAGGTAACTGTGGGATTCATCCGAGTGTAATGCACCGCCAAACGTCCTTGAAGTCTATCACGTGACTGCCTCAGAATTTTAGGCTAGTGGTGACAAAAGCTGCACAACTTGGCCTTTTTAAATGAAGGTGGACTTCACTTGAGTGAGATTTGCTGCTGTAGAAAGGCCACACAGCTGATGTGATCCTGTGAATTGAAGGCTGGGACATGAGTGGCGCATTCCCCGGGGGAAATGAAGGCCTGAAATGTATGGAGATAATTATTTCCTCCAATCTTCCAGCCTGCCCTCTGCCCTGGTCCTCTGCATCATATCTGTGACTGACCTCTGTTCCCCAGAGACTCATGTCAATAATTAATCATTATTGATTAACAGGATGTCCAAAGCAAGAGAAAAGTCAATTAGAATCACATGCAAATTTTTGTGATTACATTGTTGCTAAATATATTTAATAAATAATCTTTAATCTATTTTAAAATTTTGTTGAAATTGTAAATTGCTTTTTATTATTCCGTCTTGGTGCATTGAACAGTTTAGTTGTGGCCATGTAGGAAACAGCAACACTTGTCATAATAAAAGCCTTAGAAAAAGATTAGAAATATACAATGTTGACTTAGATGATTCCATTAAAATAAAGTCTCTTCGTATGTCATCGTATGTTTGCCTTTCCGACATGATGAATTGCTTTTCATTGAATGCCAGTAGCTCACAGGCTGCATGGTTAAATCCACTGCAAATGTCGAAACAAGCTCACTGATTCAGTCCAAACAAGTGGTGAAGTCTTGAAGGGTGACCAGCATGAGGGTGAAGGATGATGAAGGGCTTCTTGTGACATGGCAGCACTGTGAATATTTCCAGTGGCGCGGGGTTGAAGGGTCATCCATCTTTCTGTGGAGACAGAAAGACAAATAGGCTGACACTCTCCCGTGAGTGGCTGTCATACATCTGTCTCATTATTATTGAGCTGCTGGGGACCGGCACCCCATCAGCTCATGTCACACTGCCTCCATTTTCACTCAGCCATGGTACGCAGAATCAGACACAATGACAGAGGGGAGCCTCTTCCCTGTGTTTGGTCTCCCAGGTTTGGACTTTAGTCAGCAGTGCAACATTTTTTTAAACATGTATCGATTTTGTTAGTAATAATCCCTTCTTCGCCTTGGGTAGTGAGAAGAGGCCTTTATTAAGTTACTGAAGAGCATTTTTCAGAGAAATCAATCACTATTATTGCCACTTATCATATATGGAGGGTAGAGCTGGGATGATATCCGCATCACCGTAATACCGCGGTCATGTGATGCCTACCGCGGTGTTCAGCTCATTACCGTCATCACTGCGAAATATTGAATAATAACAAAAATTATCCCTACATATTTGCTGTTGAGAGTTACAGGACTGTATATTGTGATTGTGTTGTGTTTATATGAAATATAAATAGTGATATTTAGTAAAGTCCTGTTTTTAAATCTGACGGAGAAACAAAACTTTTCACACTGCAGCTGCGCAGCGGGAAAGTCCATTAACTCTGGGGGTAGTTGTTTTCATATCATCATATTATCGTAATTTATTTCGAGGTTTCAGTACTTCGAATGATTAAATTGAATATATTCACACATAATCCACAGGCATAAAACACAGAAGCACTGCATAAACAAGTGTTCAATTTCAATAGTCAGTGCTTATAGCACACCCCTCTATAAACACACCCCTCTTATGTAGTACTGTCCATAGTTGTTTACGCTGCTCTGTTGAATTGATTTTATTCAACAATAGCCGCAAATCGCGTTATAAAGTAGAACACTGTGTCATACATTTTATGCCAGAGGACAAGGAGTGATCGGTGGGGTTGTGGTGATCAGGAGGGTAGAGGGATTGAAGTGGGGGTGGCGGAGTTGCAGTGATCACGGTGATCACTTAGAGTAACGGATTGTAGCGGGGGTGGCAGAGTTGCGGTGATCACGGAGAGTTACGGATTGCAGCGGGGAGGCGGAGTTGGTGTGAGGGGGTGTCAGGGGGATACCGCGGTAAACCGCCATACCGCATTGATTGGGTGCTTTATCACCGCGGTAATAAAAAATCCATACTGTCACAGCCCTAATGGAGGGGTGCTGTGGGAGAATGAATGAATGAATGAATGCATGAACTAAGATCCAAGAGGAGACCCAAGCCAAGTTCCTAAGTCTTGCTTGCTACCTGCTAAAGTACTTCAAGTGAAGGAGTTGAACAACTGAACTGCGCTGTTTATCTGTATTCTGTTATTCTTTATTTTTTATTTATGTAGATATATTTTGGTCAATTTTATATTTATATAGATATATTTTAAACATGCCGTGTCTTACATGTGTCTTACTATGTGCCTTAAGCTGAGAGTTGCTGTACAAAATTTCATTGTGCCTTGTAATTCTACTCCAACTTTTTTTAAAAAAAACTGCCATTTTGAGTCATCTTTCATGATGTACGGAATATTTTGTGCTATGGCTCTGAAAACACTGAATAGCTGAAATGAAAGAAGAGACTCTATTTCATCATGAAAAATGTTTGTTTTTACCTTGTTCCATTCATATTTTATTAGAGGTGGCCTAGAGGCCACTCCCACCAAAATCACCACTTTTTGTCGAGATTCTGTTTGTTTTTCTCTCTAATCGCGGTCGTCTACACTCCCTGCTTTGATGTCTGTGGTGTATACCATCTCATTATGTCCCGACTACAAATCCCTGAAGCCCCAATATTACTCACAGGCTGAATGCGATCTTTTGTCCCTGCTGCCGAAAAAAGGAAGACACATATAGGTAAATGGCACACAAGCGTTCTGTTTTTAAAGATGTAAATGTACGTATTAGGCACTCAGAGTTAAGCCTCCCTTGAAAGAACAGAGTGCACTTAACTCTCTGTGACAGGAAAATTAATATTACACCAGCAAAGAGTTATTAAAACAGCGTGCACCCTGTATAATTTGATTTGCATGAGGCGCAATGGGGACACATTGTTTTGGTAAAAATACGGTTGCCTCACCAACATAGCAGAAATGCATCGTTTGCATTTTTACATACTACTGTGTTTGATGTATTGCTCCAAGAAGTTCAAATCTGCCAACATCTTTCTAAAGCTGATTTTACACCAAGCAGAATCAGCCTTTCCTCCATCCTTTACACACATATGCTTTCCCCCCTTTCTGTGCAGCTCCTGGTATCTCTCCTGCAGCACGCAAGAGCGCAAACTCCACTGCTCTGCGCTCATCTTGGCGTAGACTGCTGCGCCTTTGCGCGGAGCAACCACAATAAATGGGTTTCTCTCGGCACACCTGCTCCTTGCGCATTCATTGTGAAACCAGCTTACTTTTACTTACTTAAATGAACCGTATGTAAGAAATTTATTTAAATTAATCATAAAATGGCCCTGATATGTCACCAGACATTAAGAAATCATGTTCATTTCAAATACTTATATCACTGACAACAGTAGTCCAGCCAGGATATTCTCATTTAAAAAGCCAAGTTGCAGCCCTCAACTGATGATTGTTGTCATGTTTTGGTCTGATGCGCCACCCTCCACCTGTCTCCCAATCACAAAGTCAGTAGTGTTTCAGCATCCTAGTTGCCAGCTCTGCTCTGCTCACCACAGCTGCAGCTACGAACATGTCAGATAAATAATGTCTAACGTTATGAGACATAAAAGTTTGTTATGAAGCCAAATTACATTATGACAAAGTCCAAATTGAAACAAGGATTTGTATAGGAGATGCCTTTGAAAGATAGAGACAACTGAAAGTGGAGAAGAATTTGAAGACAGACGCCAATGTTGCTAATTTTCTCCTGGACAGATAAGATTCATCTGTGTTTGGCAAACTTTCTTGTACTCAATGTAAATGGACATTTCAAATATATGTTTGTGCATAATAACGTTAGCGCATTTGGATGAGGTGTGTCATTGTATTGAAAAGGTAACAAATTGTTTGGGAAGTAAAAACGGTGACTCGTCTTTGCTAACATTTGCAATGCATTATCAGAGCCTGTTTCTCTGTCATTGTGCTGGGATGCCAAGGAAAACAATATTAGCACGGTCATTATGGCAATGTGAATCGTAATTGAGACAGTAGCCTAACATTAACGCGGTCAAAGGATTTGTTCTTTGTGTATATTGTGGACTACCCATGCTGCAAGTTGACCTGTATGACCATTGCCAACGTTAGATAGTTATTAGTGCCGATCTTTTCTGATAGGACTGAAAACAACCGTGTGATAGCCATTGGTGATATTGAACGCAGACATGGCCTAATTTGCCCTGCGTTATACTCTCTGTGGCAAATGTGTTGGTTGTTATTTGTTACTTATGACATAAACACTTATCTCTTCAGCTATTATGGCCCCAGCACCTCAAGTCCCAGTAAGAGACAGTGGAAGAAGCACCACCTGACTGCACCATCAGTTTCCTGCTGGATCCTGCAGTCTAGCTGGCAACCTCTAGTCAGGGGGGAGGGAGAGGGGAGACACTGCTCGACAGTAATTTGAAAGTGATTGCAGTATCAGTTTTGGCCATAATCCTACATATGGTTCCTTTAAGTGCTGCAGTTCGGCCTGTCACGATAGTCAATAAATCGATTTATCATACGGTAAATAAAAACAAAGTTAGTCGTTGTTTTTCCGGCCTCGATATAATGCCATGCGCATGAGCGCGTTTTCCTTGTCTCTCTCTACCAAAGAGGCTGCACAACAAGAGGGTTCGCTCTGTACATTTTTGTCAACACGTGGGTGCGTTAGTTCCACAGCAGAATGAACAGAGTGAGACCTCTTGTCAGTCATAACATCTCTTTGTCTCGGTGGGAGGAGGAGGGACCGTTAGCAGACAAACAGAGCAGCTGTAGCAGGTGAGCTGGTGAGGAATAGAGAGCCAGGTAATGAGGAGACACTAATAGGAATAATGAAAGTGATGATTTTAAAGTTAAATGCCTCAGCCCCGAGTGCAAGGGTCCGACATCAACGGTTGCCCGAAAGCCCGGGTGAAGTGAAAATAAGCGGCGGGCCAGCAGACAGTGCGCAAACAAGCCCGATCATGCCGGCCTGTGCCGCGTAGCTCAGAGTCACAGAGCCCGGTGCCATCTGTAATACTTTATTATTACGATAATTTGATTAGTTTTGAAGTTAGGTAAGAGAAAAACAAAGAAGTGAAGGGTCGACAGTTTGTCACCTAGTTCTTTCATAGGTAAGGTGGGTCTGTGATGGAAAGGGAGCGAGTGTCCTCTTTTTAAGAAATTAAAATATGGTCACCCTATGTGGAGTGGCAGTGATTCACAGCTGGTGATAAATGGTTGAGAAGAGGTTCTACTGAGTAACATAGTGTCTGATTTATTTAAAACAGGTGGCTCAATTCATCTGGGAAACCCTCTTGTCTTAGTGACCCTTATTAGCTAAGATCTTCTTAACTGCGCTGTTATCTCTTAAGATCACATCTGGGAGATATGACCAATGCTGGTCAGATTACAGTTATGTACAGTAATGTATTATGTAGGGCTGACCCAAAAAAATTTGAAGCTTCGAAGCTTTGATCGATGGCACTGGATTTGAATTAAAAAAAATAAAAATCGAAGCTTCGGCCTTTTTTTGTCTATGGTTTCAGTTTCACTCACTAGCTACAGTTCCACTCACTAGCTACAGACAAAAGCAAACATGTGCAAGAAGTGATCAGATTATTTGAAATGGATAAAGGTATAAGTAAGTCAACGCCCGTTAAAATCTGCCACGTCATTGTTTCTGCGTGCGTTGATTAGATGTGCCGTTATGATCAGGGATTTAATATGTAGCCACATACAACTTCGCTCCACCGGCAGGGATGCACGAGCCCTTTTCATAATTACTGGCAGTGTTTCCGGTTTGTTTATTTGCACCCCTGCCCCCCGTCGAAGCTTCAAATATAATTTGTTTTGAGCTCCGAAGCTTTGAATGTCAAAAAGGAGATCAGAGGTCAGCCCTAGTATTATGTGCAGTAATTTCAACTTTCTGTCACTGTCAATTACTGTGAATGTTACCATTTTAACTTTTGTTTTAGACTATTGGTTGGTCAAAATAAAGCAATCAAAAATTTACTCAATATTGAAAACAAGGGTTAGTCGAAGCCTTCCTATTCTTAGCCTTCTTGCTTGTTGTTCAATTGTGTATAAAAAATATATGGGCCCTCTGTGATACTCCCCCCAAAGCCCTGACCGTCAGGGCTAACCGTTAACTTTTTCAGCACACAGCACTAGTGCTACAGAGGCTGACAGTTTTTTAGCACAGTACCAGAGAGTTGTAGCACACCCTAAAAATGCCCGTCACCTCTACAGAGGACAATTAATGCAGTTCATCACTTACACAGTAACATCAAGTGTAATTCATATATACATAGTGTAATACAGTTGTAGAATAATAACTCAAAATGTTTTCAGATACAGAAGAAGAATCTTTATCACACTTCAAAATCATTTTTAGATAACAGGCGTGCCACGTGACAAACATTTATACATGAAACACTGCCAGTCTAAAGACTGTCTGCTTTCGCCACACAGTAGGCCCAGTAGGGCTGCTCGATTATGGAAAAAAATCATAATCATGATTATTTTGGTCAATATTGAAATCACGATTATTCAAACAATATTTTTTTAATTATGATGCATTTATTCAGCATTTCTCTCTCTCAATACATAACACTTTGTTATTGATTCTTTACGCATAACATAAATATAGGCTACAAATTTGTACCTTACAGCTGTGTACTGTTCTCTTAATGTGTTATGCTGTGCTAGCGTTAACAATGATTAAACAGTCAGCCAAACTCCTTTTCAAGTGCCAGGAAGGATGAGCGTCCTTGCTCCTTTATTAACTTCCACAGGTTGACAACAGTGAACTTGAATGAAACTGGATAAAGCAAGAAAAAGAAAAGCGGCATAAAATCGCATCCCATGTGACTATACTCTATATTTAGCAACCAAGCTAACATACGACCGGCGATCGTAGCTCCGCTAATGCGATCATATCTCCCCATCAAACATAGTCAGAAATTATCAAACGTAACACATACGACGTATTAGCACACAATGTTATGCCACATTGCTTTCTGAAGGGATAGTTTGAACCGAAAAGCACACCAGAACACGTAACCTAAGTAGCAACCATGCCGTTATGTTTACATTCTCTACTTTCTGTTTCCACTGTACTGCATCGTTAAGCTTCAAAATAAAGGTCCTATTAATAAAACTACGACACCCAATAAATCGCTTCAACTCAATTACATGAGTTTGGAGATCGTTTGATAACAAAATCGAAGTTGTGATCAAAATTCGATTAAGTGCACAGCCCTAGTTTAACTTACTGTGATGGTGGGATATGTTGTATTTTTTTCACGTTGGCTTTCTTTAGTGGTTGCCGTTAACAAAGAGATTATCCTTTCTTAATTTAAAGGGTGCTGTCTGACTAAAGGAGCAATATATTACTTGCTTTGTGGCATCGAACTTGAGCCAGGTGAACTCCTGCTCCCACTCGGTGTTGTAGCTGTATGTTTTAGCTTTCACTTTTGTCACTGGTGCGTTTTCGGTCGGTTCTCGTTAACTTCATTTTACGTTATTGTCTGTGTCGTCCGGGATGCCTGGGGTCTAGTTCGTTTCGTGTTCTCAACGCGGACAGGTTGGAAAAATCTCTTCATGTTGTTGACTTGTGGGAGCAACGTCAGCGTTAGCCACTGTGTGCCAACCCAGCCGCATGGCACAGAGCGTGAGTAAAAGCTGCAACCATGAGGAATCGTGGAAATTGACGTTCAATAGATAAGACATATCATTAATCATTGACCACAGTTGACTACAACTACCAGGAAGGATAGTCGTAGTACCGTCGTTCTACTTTGGTTTTACGCAGGAGGATTTTTTCCCCCCCAACAAGATTTTTTGATTTTTTAAATCTGCCCTGTAGCACCCATGCTACAGGACAGATTAATTCTTAGCACAGGCATGTTTTGATGTACAGCCCTGACCCTGGAGGAAATGGCAGGCAGAATGTATCTAGGAATAGAATGAGCTGTGAGGGTCAATTCAAGCCACAGAAACGTCAGTGGGCATATCCTGCCGTCCTGTTCGGGTTTTGTTTCTGGTTGGCTGCTCGGTGTAATCACCAGGTGCAAAGAATTCTCATTATACTGGGTCCTGATCTCAAGGCACCTGGACTGAATAGCAACTATGTTTTGCTAGTGTATTAAAACTTTGACCCCAGGCATTAATTGGGCATAATGGGTGTGTTCCTGCACTGGGAGAGGTTGAGGGATTTTCACTGTGTGGATCCTCTTCCCCTCGACAGCTGCTGGGTTGAGTGACGAGGGCTCCATGGGTCAAAGGAGATTACATCCTCTCTCTCTCTCTCACATACCTGATCTGAGCATTACTCTCCTGCATTGGCGCATTGACAGCGATATAGGTATAATTTATTGCTGTAAATGAGATGGCTATTTATTGTTCAATAAAACTCAACTGTGAAAGGCCAATGAAATTCATTAAGCAAAGAAGGCAATAACAATACTCATCTATTAAGCAGGAGCCTTTGGAAAGAAGAGCCAAATACTAAAATTACTGCACTGTGGGCTCCGTGTGTGTGTAGGCTTTTATGTCTATCGTGTGTGTTTGTTCATCTACAGCAAAGCTCAAGGAGCAGACATGGTCGCCCCCTGAGATTAGAGTGCAATAAAGGAGGATGAACGCATCTGGAAGGTTCCAGAATGCGCTCCAGACACCGCCTTACTGGAAATCAATCCGCTCAGTCAGGCCTCCTGCATACTGGGTTTAAGTGGGAGTGATGGAAAGAGAGAATAAGCCGAGTAAAGAAACAGAGAGGGGGAGAAAAATGAGTAGAAAGGCTGAATGAGAGAGCTGATTGAAAGCACTATGGTAAGCTTGATTAGCGGGCCAACTGTGTGCACTCAGGTCTGAGTCGAGGTCGGCGTCAGTCAAAGGGACAAGAGGGCTTGAGGACTGCAGCTTGGATTTGTTTGTTTTTGAGCACTCGTCAGCTGGTGGTGCGATTCATTGAGCAACCAGGCTCAAAATGCCAATATGTCTGCTAGTTTAATAGCACACACACACAGAGGTGAGTCCACTCTCTCTACTGGAGCCAAACAAAAAGTCTGAAGCAAGAGAAGAGGTTTTTATCCTTCAGTGAAACTTTATTCTTGCTCCCTCCCATTTAAGAACTTACTGTATCGGGGTCAAGAGAACCAACGGTCAACAATCATATCGGTGCTGCTGAAACATAAAAGGTTGTCTGGAGTGTAATCTGCTCACGCTTCAAATCAGAACAATACGAATTGTTCTTTGTTGTGAATGAGTCAGAGGTGTCAGTTGTGTGAATTGCACACTGATCGGGGGGACGGCATCACTGTGAAGAGTTAAGTTCCCACACTGCAAACACTAACAAGTTGTGGGTGCTCATCTCAAATGAGAAGTCTGCTGTGGAGGTGTCTAAGGCACACATACTGTACAAGCGTCTTCTCCACTCTTAGCCTTTATTGTTGTGCTTTAATCACAGAGAGGAAATGAGTGACTGATTTTTCTTGGTGACATCTCTGTACAGACATATTGACATATGACATTAAACATGTAGAAGGACAACAGCAATGTGCTTTGCACAGCAGATACAATACAGACTAAAATTAATGGTTACGTCTTTCTCTTTTACCATTTATCAGTTCATTCACAAGGTATTTTATATATCAACAAATGTCATGAAAGGGCCAAAACAAGTCTGTCCCTTTCTGAATTCATCAACCTGTACCTCTGTGGTAGCTTTACCACCAAAAATGGGCTTAAAATGGGAATATCACCTGCTATATCCTTTCATCTTTAAAGTGTCAGGCCCAAAAACCCAATAATATTACAAATACAATAATATGACTCAGAAAAGACAATCCTCCAAACAAATCCTCACATGTAAGACTTTGGCTCCCTTTGTGTTGTGTGTCTCTGAGCCAAACATAAAGGATTGTGGTATTTGTTGTTTTATAATTAAATTCCATGAGACTGCTTCCCTACAATTTTATGGTCTCTAATGGATGATGAAATGTCAGTCTTGGCATTATGACAAATCGCAGTAATCGGATCAATTGCTGTACAAGAACATTTCCACCTATGATGACAACTAACCTTTCATGCCATTTTGAAGTCTATTGCCATTTCAGGGTGCTCCAGAGTACACACGGATATTAACTAAATGGCAACGGCCAATATTTTTGTGTGTGAAGCATGGCGTTTTTTGTGGCAGTGTGTAAATGAATATATGTTGGGGAAGTATTTATTCTGAGGAAGGTTTGGAGCAGAGATAAAGAAATAGTGTGAAGAAGGAGCAAGTGAGCTGGCATGTGAGAGTTGTTGAGTGTTAGGAATAAAGATTGTCATATGCACCATACTGGGGTTTATTCATACACCAAGCTGTTGCTGTTGTCATTCAGCCAGGGCCACTTAGAGCTCCTGGGAAAGGAATGATCCATGTCTCCATCTGAATAGTGGACCGCATGTTGTCATGTCAATACTTTGCTATTGAAATGGCAGACAAAGACTTCCCTGTAAGGCAAGAAAGCTTGACCTTCAACAAATCACAGCTCTTTCAGCGTGCTGTAAAGAGCTCTGTCTGTCTTACGTCTGGCCACCTGAAAGCACAGGGAGATATATTTTAGATATGACCAAGGTCACGGCTGTAGGTTCATGTTAATATATCTCATAACTATTTTTCAGCTAATTTCACTTGGATATTTCACCTGATGCAAACATTTTTACTCAACAGCCACTGCATTATATAAGTAAGTGTTTATTTAAGAGGTAATTCCTACCAAGCCGTTCATCCACCATGAAGGGCATTATGGCATGGTCACATGGAAAAATGTATTAATAATTTCGATGACATATAGGCTATTGTATATATGTAATGTGTTTTGCTACCTGAATATAAATGTAACTTTTAACAGCGTCATTAACTGTGGCGGACCAAACCTGACAAAAGTATAAATAAATAAATAAATTAATTAATAAATACAGACACATTTCTGGGTCTGTAGGCTAATGAGGTAGGAGGGACAAACGTCAGTCTCATTCAGGATTGCTTGAGGTGGCGCAGAGAAAGGAAGCAGAGGCGAGGATGGCAGTCGGGCCCAGCTGTTCAGATACAGAAACAAACGCACAGACCACCGCTAACGGTCATCTTCCTGAGCAGCGTCAGATCCATCACCCACAAAATGGACGTATTGGAGCTGCAGCTCGCCGCTAACAGCTTTGTCTGGAACTGCAGCATTATTTTCATCACTGAGACGAGGCTTCACCCGCTGATCCCCGATGCCGACTGGCATCCTCGCCTCTGCTTCCTTTCTCTGCGCCACCTCAGTCACTTCTGGGTGGGCTGACCATCCATGGAGCTCCTGGTGGTATCGAGATGTCCTCCGGTATGTTGTTTTGATGGTGAAAATCAGTTGTTACAGACAAATTGTACCTTAGCCCAAGGTAAATTAAATCCTGACTGCTATAAGTAAAAGTGGCCTTGCAAAAATCAATGGAAAACAATGAGATGTGTAGCGTCTAGCCATCCCTATGGATCTGATTGGATCACTCAGTTGACCAATCCTGAATGAGACTGACGTTTGTCCCTCCTACCTCATTAGCATAAGGACACAGAAATGTGTAAATAAATAAATATGTAAATAAATAAATGTAGAAATAGATGTGGAAATAAATATATGAATAAATAAATGTGGAAATAAAATGTGGAAATTTATATTTATTTATTCACGCATTTAATTACTTCTGTATTTATTCATTCTTTTATTTATTTATTTATGTATTTATTTATACATTATTTATTTATACTTTTATCAGGATTGGTCCTCCATAATTAACAGCTAGACTAGCTAGCTATCCAGCCATGTCGCTGTACCTGAAACTATGTCAGGAGGTTCTCAATGTCCTTTTTAGCAGAAGTCTTGCAAGCATAAAGCTAATGAGAGACAGTTTATAACATTGCTTACAATTGAAATACCCATCCATCTATCCATTTTCTACCGCTTATCCTCACATGGGGTCATGGAGGGGCTGTCTCAGAGTGACAGGCAGGGTACACCCTGGACAAGTCTCCAGTTCATCACAGGGCACATAGAGACAGACAACCACTCACACTCACCTTAGCCAATTAACCTAATCCCCATGCATGTTTTCCAGAGTACCCGGAGAGAACCCACGCAGACACAAGGAGAATATGCAAACTCCACACAGAAAGGCCCTGGGCCGGTAATCAAACTCAGTACCTTCTGGTTGTGAGGCAACAGTGCTAACCACCACACCGCTGTGTAAATGTAATTTAATTTGCACTGTGGTGAAAATATAATTTAACTGGTTAGCTATCCAGTGATGTCGCTGTCCCTGACTCCTGTCACTAATTAATGAGGCCGAAACTGCTGAAGCAGTGAGTTGAATAGCAGATGAGACAATACGAACAACCTTCACTGAAGTCCCTTTTACACCTGCACAAAAATCCTGGGTCAACGAGGAATTTTGTGCAATGTCAAAGGGTTGCCGGCCGGTTGACCCGGGAGTTTGTCGGCTTGGTTGCAGTCTGAAAGGTGTCCTACGTCGACCTGCTAATTTACCTGTTGATGCCTGTCGCGTTCTGCTTTAGTCACTGGTCAGGCTGTCAGTGTGAAGCTCCAGGGCTGCAGAGCTGCTCACGCATAAGATCAGTCCTCCTGTTGATCACCCAGAGACCGATCTCTGAAGGACATCAGAGATTTTATTCAAACAAATGAAGTGTGAATTGCACGACCGTGTTCATACACAGCTTAGCGATCTGACACCTTTTTTATTGATCATGGCAGTTATTCATTCATTATTCATTCAGTTATTCATTGAGGTTATTCGTTCTTGTTCTTGTCTTCTAATTCATTTTTCATTTATTTTATTCAATTGTAGAATATTCTGGATAATAATAAATAGGTCATTTTTTCTCATACTTACTGTTGCTGATTATTGTTCTCTGTTTGAGTAATATCAATTGATCAAGTCTTTTCTAACATGCCATACTACAAAATATGTAATAAATGTATCTATGATTTGTGCTGATATGGTATTGGATCAATGTCGGTGTCGGACAGTACTCAAGGCTCCAATATTGGTATTATTTTATATTGTGTTGGGACACCCCTACTTTTTTTTTTATTCCTTTAATGTAGCCGGGGCAATAATTCTGAATGGTGATCGTTTCACTGGAATTATGTAGTAGGTGTACATTGTTAGGAATTAATGCTGCCCGCAGCTGGTTTAAGCAGATATTCTAGATATTTCTGAAGCAACACCAGAAGACGATCTCTGTGGCCAGTGGCTCGTATTGTATCTGGTGGTTCTTATTTAAAGAAGCTCAGATGCTGGGATGATTTGCTTGAGGCGAGAGCTGAGGGAAGGGCCTGGGGCAGTGCTGAGACATCAAGCACCAAAGAAACACTGATGAGGAGAGAAGCTCGAGAGCCTGTCATCAATCATAACTCCACCCAGCATGCACTGCTGGAATCCAGCCGATCAGAGTGTTGTCATGAGGCATGACTGCTGATTACTACTGCATGAAGTAGTTTCAGATGATGAAAAAATGTTAAATTAAACATTTTTTCTCTCACAAAAATGTCCAGCAAGTTCTTCGTTAGCAGCAGCAGTAGTGGTCATATCAAATGCATGAATTTCACATGAATTTCAACAACAGCCTCCAGGATTTAAATCATTAAATTGGACCTGAGAACAGGACAAATAAGCGTGTGATTGTGGTTTGTGTCTCAACGAGGTTGTCTCAAGAAAAAACAGCTGCTTTCTTTTTTTTTACGCCCTGTCATGGCCTCTTGACAGTCCACCCCCGTGTAGATCGGTAGCCACAAATGAGCTCATTTAAAATGGGACTGTTGCTGTGGCAGGGCTAAAAGTCAGACAGGCAACTCTCGACAGGTGTCAGAGTGCCCAGTTGCGTCCTGAGCGAGGGCGAAGCACTAAAACCCTTTCACCTTCTAGTGTAGTGAGCCTGTTTTTCAACAGGTGCGTGTGTTTTAATGCAGAAAAGGGATGCTTTTCATGTTCTGTCATTAATGATGCATTGGAGAAAATGAATTCCAATATCTCATAAGTGAACGAAATTTGTGGTTGTATCTGATGGCTGTCTCTTCACTAGAGATGTTCCGATACCACTTTTTCCTTCCCGATACAGATTCCGATACTCGTGCTGTGGGTATCGGCCGATACAGAGTACCAATACCAGTACGTTATAAATTTTTTATTTTTTATTTTTTAAAATCATACTACGCCTGCATGGCTGTGATATGATTATCACTGTGGTGAGGCCTGGCTCAAGTTAAAACCTTTGAAAAACATGAATGAATACAACAAACTGAAGCCATTTCTTTTTTAAATTTATTTTTAAATAGAACAGAATAAATAACAAAATGGTGCAACAGCAACCTAACTAAATAAACCTAGGAACAATTATGAGAAAAATTAATGTGCAGCCACAATATTTTACTAGTTTTACTAGTTAGCTCAGTTCTTCCTCACCCCTCTAAAACAGCAGGCTGTACAGGAGGTGTTTACCCAGGGCACCAAATAGGCTAGGACCACTCCTGCAGCTAGCTACCACCTTAATTTACTTTATTTCTTTACATTGTGTGCTGCTGTCTGTCACTTTGTATTTTTTATTCTATGTTGGGACAAAGAAAGTGCTCCAAACCGAAGTCAAATTCCTCTATATGAAAACATACCTGGCTGGCCAATAAAGCTGATTCTGAATTTGATTCTTCATATTTGATCAATAACAGTTAGACCCTCCGTGCCCTGTCTGAACAGGTGAGCCACCTGTTTAATGGCCGATCACCAGCTCAAATTTAAGTTCACATACATGAACATTAACTAGTTCATGTTCATAGGTCATGTTCATGTGTGGGGAAAAAAAATGAACTAAGTTCACAGTCCTAAAAATTAACTAGTTAACATTGTGACTTTTTAAAAAAAATAAATCAGACATTATGTTATTCAGTAGAATCTCTTCTTAACCATTCCTCACCAGCTGTGAATCACCACTCCTAAACAGTTAAATTATCGTATCAATAAAGAATCACAGACGCCGGCACTGGCTGAGGTCTGCCATGGCAGCAGGCTCTGCCGCAGCAACAGGCTGAGCCGTGGTACCGGTTGTGTGCCGCCGCGGCACGGGCCGAATCAATTCAGCATGAACTGTCTTCTCTCACGATGGAAAAAAATATGCTGACTGCGTAGCACAGCAGGTGACAGATGGCACAGGTGCCGCTATTCAGCCTCATAGTGATGTGGCCTTATTTTAGCCAGCTGTCTCTGCATGCGGGGATGAGGAAGTTATTTATTTTTCAGAGGGACGTCGTCAAGACTGGGGATCATTTGTTGTCAAGGTGGCCGTCTTAAGCGCTGCGGGAAACCCTGCATATAGGTTCCTATTTTAATAAATTACGTGGTATCGGATTGGTGACTGGACTCTAGTACTCGCCGATACCGATGCCAGCATTTTCTGCAGTATCGAAGGCATTTCCAATGCTGGTATCGGAATCGGAACAACTCTACACTTCACTAATATTTTCATGGGTAAAATTCCTTCTTGTGATGCTTGTGTATATCTTGTCCTATCTGGAAAGATCTTTGTGTAGCGATATGAAACAACCACGATTTAATACTGACAATGCAAACTAAATGAATACAATTAGAATTTTCCATTGGTAAAGCAGTTTGTTATGAAAATGACTTAAGTTGTCATAGCAGATGGCTATTTTACAAAGTCGTGAGAAAAACTTGTATACACAATAATTCATGCTCTGAAATGAATAATCCATACGTTGTAACATACTTCAGAACTTCATCATTACTCCTGATTTGCATGCTTCGTACTACTCCAACTATGAGGACTGCTCTTTAATTTCGAGATGGATGTGTTTTGTGCTATTGTCAAGGTATGACAAGTTTCACGAATTCTAAAATTGTGTGAACACATCTATCTACCGGCCAAGTGTTTGGAAGCATGCTCAGATTTGGACAAAAAAAGCTCTTATTTCTTTGTTATACTTTGCAATAAAATAAGCGTGATTATTACATAAAGAGTAACTTATCAGAGGATATTTCTACTATAATTATCAGGTATTTGAGTTTTTCTTGCTTAGACTTTGCTTTCTTCAGAGTAGCCTCCTCTGGCTTTAAAGGAACATGCCACCATTGTTCTATACTGAAAAATGCTGGGCCGTATGACCAAAAATTTTTGTAAATGATGTCATTTTGTTTTCATGCATAATCAGGTGTTCACAACATATTCTACTGGTTGAGAGAGGTGTTACCCCCCGTGTTACCTGCTTTTGATGGGGAGGGTGCGTTTAGCTGTCCTTTACTACATGCATTCTTGGTATTCTAAGGCATGTTTGTTGCTAAGGTGATGTAGCAAGTTGCTTGTGTTGCCTCCTCCGATGACAACTTTGGCCCGACAACATTTGCATAAAATGGTTGTTTGGTCGACGTTGGATTTTTTTCTAACCAAAAAAAGCCTACAAACAACAGACACAGCTCCTCTTTTTTGCACAAGTCATCATGGTAAACAATTTCTTCAACTCTATCCTAACTGTTGTGTCCGTCACTAGGTGACATAGTATTGCTGGGGTGCACAGTGAGAAGAGAGAAAGACGTAGAGTATGCATGTATGATGGGAACATGTGTGAGTTTGGCTGATAAAGTAGCCTATGAAGCACAGTCTGGTCTCCCGTGATGATTTTACTTTAGCCTCCTATGAACATAACAAATTGCTGACGATGTCTCTACCCATGCCTACACCGTCTGTACCATTCCTTACGTGGAGGAAAATGTTCCAGGATTACCTGTTAGCCATACATGCTACCAGCAGTGCCTGGCCTGAGGCTAGACAATGGTCCCTGCTCATCCATTCCCTCGGTGCTGAAGGACAACGCCGCATAATCGCTGCAACACCTGAGCACTAACTAATGTTTGACACGCGGTCGCCCCGTGCATGTTGCGCAACATTGAAAGGGTCCCTATGTCATGCGGCACAGCATTCCAAACATTGTGTTATGAGATACACCGATATAGCAGTATATCAAAAATTCATTTCATAAAAAAATGACACACCGGTATTTGATATGAACTGGTATACCGCACAGCTTTAACACTGAACTATATTCTTCCCTGGTGTTAGCTGAGTTGATTCATACCTCCCTAGTCTTTGCATGTGCACTCAATCACTCTGGCGTTTAGCATTTAGCATAGCCCAGTACTTTCATTGGGATCCAAACAGAGGTGAAGTTAGAAGAGTGTGTGTATGTGTGTGTGTGTGTGTGTGTGTGTGTGTGTGCGTGTGTGTGTGGAAATACGGTGGCATGTTCCTTTAACAACAGCATGGCAAATACGAGGCCTTCGTTCTACTTGTTTTTTAAGGAATGTGCCAGGAAGTTCATTCCAAGCTTTCTTAAGTTCCTCAATTCTATTTCCAATTCAGTGCACCCAATGCGATGAGCGTTGTGCTCATTCTCTAACATATTATTAAAAGTGGTGGGCTTGTGAGATGGAAGTCAGTGTCTGGTATTAGTAGATCACAAAAATATCAGGTCTGAGACTGTAAGGAGGAACATTTATTGAGAAATGATGAGAACTTTCTTCTCCTGTGTGTTTGTTTTTGTGTATTTGTCTCCAATCGGTGCCAAGCTGGGGCACACAGGCTATGTGTGTTTGTCTATGTGTGCACATGTGTGCACTCTTTCGCTCCCCTGCTGACAGTGTGTGGGTGAAAGATGGCAGTTGTGTGTACCGACTGTTATGACACACACACACACACACACACACACACACACATTTGGTCGGCAGTTGGAATTGCTAGCTTTATTACATGAACAATACGAGGACAATGACAATGCTGTCTAATGGAGCGTGCTAATGCTGTGTCACATTCTCTCCTCCTGCATATTCCCACTAATCTGGACATCCGCCTCCAATCATGTTGATTCATCGCTAATGAGACAAGCCTCTCCTGCTTTGCTTTAATCAAGGAACCATCTCTGCTGTGAATATCTATTAATAATATGTTCTCCTCTCTGTTGCAGATGTAACTGAGATTGCAGTTATGTATTTCTAAAATGTTGTCAAATCAAATGAAGAGAACTACATTTTAGAAATGTTAGACTGCAATATTTCTGAAATGTTGTGATTAGAACAAAACAGCTTGTCTTTCTACACACTCGTATTTACTTAGTCTCTAACTTGTTGCATTTACGCATGCTGGATTTGATGGATGATGATTAATGGATGGAAAATCTATTAGGTTTTTTTTTAAACTAATGTTTTATTTGAGAGTACTCACTGAAATGTCTGCTGTAGAAATAATGTAACAGTTGTGATTTTCATCTTCCATTTGATTAAAAAAAAATCAGATATTTGTATATCATAAATCTTGTTGATGGAAAAGCTTTTTTTTCCCCTTATTCCTTCCCTTAAAGCAGAATATTTAACAACTTTTTTTTTAATGAATGAAAATGAATGAATCTGCCAGTGATTGTGGTCAGTAAATTACATTTTCATGTCACTTTTTTATAAAGACAGAATTGATATTTCATGCAATTCAGAGGACTGTAATATAGGGCTGCAAAATTCAAGGTGGAAACCTCCCACAGGAATTAATGGGGAAATAACGTAGTAAAATGTATACAAGGGTTCTTTGCTTACACTGTATTTATGATGTCAGACATTGGCTAACAGAAACAGACCTTTAATCGTATCTAAAGGTGGACGTCATCCATTAATTTGTCAAATGCATACAAAGTGAAATGTGCCATGTGATGAGTTATAGCTCACATGATCTAACAAGTTAAGTGATGGGTAATGTTACTACTAGATTATAAAAGACATGTTTTTTATCCAAGAATAAATGGGAATAAAACTTTGTTAATTTTCCTCAATAAGCAGCAGTTCAGTCATATATCCACGTGTTAACAGCTAACTAGCAAAAAGTAGCAGACAACAAAAGACTGTACTGTATTTTGCTTGAGGTGACTATATGCTGGTTAACTGAAAGATCATTGAAATAAAAAGTCTATTATTTTTGGTAATATAAAGAAAAATTGTATGAAAGCATGCAGTCCTCAGCCTCAGCAAGTGCAGCAGTGTGGGTGGTTATCTGCTGAGCATGCAGAGGCTTGTAAATTTACCATTTAATGTTTTGTTTCCCTTCAAATGAACTCACTATTAAACTGTATGATTTTATATTTAAAGTTTGTGAAATTCTCTAAATCCCAGAGCTGAAACTTCCCTTCCTATTCAGAAGTGAATGGTCTTAAAACCATAATGTATCATCAGATAAGTATCATGTCCTGTAGTATCTTCAAGCGGATAGTAACTGAATCATGCATCATCATCTTTAAAATATTTATTGGAAAATATGATTGATTGTTTTGCTTTCATGCTTTAGTCTTTAACCTGAGCATTTGTGTACATTTACACCTGCCCTGCCACCATGTTCTCGTTCTGTGTACATATGTAATTGTTCCTGTGTATCAGTTGATAAAGTGACTGAAAATAGAAGCTGACCTTAAAAATGGGATGGATGAGTTGAATGCAGACAGGCACTGGCCCCTGTTGGCTTATAGCTTAAGGTCAACACATCGTGATGGGAATGGGGAGCAACAAAAAAAAAAAGAAGACAATTCGCCTCACCGTGGCCTGAACCTCTGATCCCTCATCACAGCACTGTCTCGGTCGTCTTGTGTTTTACCGCAGCCAGACATGTCACAGCGAATTAGGAGAACTCAGTCGCCAGTAATTGGTTTCTTGGGAAAGGTTTTTAGGCTGACATTAGGAAAAGGGTGACTTCCTTCTCTTGTTAATTGAGTCAGTGGTTAGAGCCAAGGGACATGGCAGTGATGTTCCTCTACAGTGAACAATGGCATTAAGCGCTTAAAAAAGTTTCTGCTTCACTTTGTCAGGTCATTGAAAACCCGTCCAGCCCGCCACCATGTTCTGTGAGCATTAGTGGATATCATTATGAAAGAGATAAAAGGATAATGGGTTGAATGAAAGCTGCTGTACCTCCTGATGCGATTGTAGCCAATTTGCTCAGAATGATGTCGAGCAGAAGTGTCATGGTGCATGGGTCTGCAGGGTGTGCTTACCAATGCGTTTTTGATCTCATGACCCTCCAATTGAGTTGGGGAATCGAGTTGTTGGCAAGGGAAGGAAAAGAGGATGCCTGCACTGATGTGTTTGCACATGTTTGTCCATTATGAATTCATTACAGGGAGCAAGTTCACAGATATTGACTCACTAAATAGAACTGTAATCATAAAATGATTTACTGAAGGCAGGTCTAGATTGGCTTCTATGAGAGTCTATCTCAATGTCTGGATATGTGTGGGTGTACTTCAGCCCGTCAATGCAATGTGTGATTGTCTTCTAGAAACACAATGCGCTGGTGTGTGTGTGTGTGTGTGTGTGTGTTACATTACATTGCATTACATAGCTATGTACCCATACCTCTGCAGATAAAATATGTATTTCTGATCTTTTTGATCTTGTGATGCTGCACAAGATTTTGCCAGAGACGTTCTATATTGTACAGACAGACTACTCAGATCATTTTGAATGGAGAGATCTGTAAACGGCAAAGATGGCGCCTGTCCCGCCTCCTTTCACTAAAAGCCAATCGCTGCATTGTTACAGCCGGCAAAGTTATAACCCAATCATGTTGTTTCACCAGCGCATGCGCACAGATAGCTTTTTTCAACAGAACAAGCTACCTACCCAACTATCAAATTTATTGAGTGGGTAATAAGAAATCATGTATTAGACATTAAACTATCATGTCTTGTCTGTCAGGTCCATACATCCACAGTCAGATAGAGCAGAGCAGATCATAAGCCGGTTTCAGACTGTCGAGCCAGCCCGGGCTAGAACCATTAGGGGGCTACCTCAGTGCTAATAGCCCTGAGCCACAAGCCCCATGCCCCGAAACCGTTTGTGAGCACACTGTCGGGCTACTAGCCCCTCCGGGTTGTGACCCAGTTTGCAAAGAAGTCACTGATACAACCCATTATCAAACAGGATAGGTCTGATAAGTTTCATAAAGAAAGAAAGAAGGTGTTGTGGAGGCTATGTGCGGGACGCAATCGAATTACAACTGGAACGACGACTGAGAGCCAAGGCATGGAAACACAAAAGAATTGAGGTATGTTAACCATAAAACAATCTGTTCATAATGCCAGCTATACCACATTGTTACGAGGCTGTGCAAAAGATAGCTCACTAATTGATGGCCTATTTGTTTACATCGATAGTAGCAGGCAACGCAGCTGACAGCAAACACCAGCAACCTTGACACCGCCGCTAGCCCTGCTTTGGTTCCACTAAAACCATGATTTAGGTAATAGATTAGCAGACCGGCTTCAGGCCGGCACGGATTCAGTCTTACAGTGGACCTGGTGTCGTAAATCCACACGCATGCGCAGTGCTCCCTGTGGGAAAATAGCATTTTAAATGTCATTCTACTGTAAAGTGTATGGTTTTTTGTTTCTTTTTGTATCTAATTCCACCGCCGATCATGTACATATTTTTTTCTGTCCTGGTATCACGTTAAAGCGTGGATTTGACCATGTCCCCATTCATTTAGATAGGGGTCTGGTCTCCTTGGTCTCCTTGGAGGCGTTGCCAAGATGGCTGCCGAGTGGCATAATTTGCCTAGAAGGACTTTGATTTCGCGACCAAGTCAGTCTGGCCAAGTTGTCTAGCTCTTCAATTTCAGTTTCCCCCAGGAATGGGGATCAATGAAAATCTAGCATTTCCACCGGCTTGATTGAGGCGTGTTTAAGGCAATGACGTGCCAGTTCTTCAGTGGTCTGATTGGTTGAAGCTTCATCCAGTAGCACACAGAAGTATTGTCACTATAGCCAGGCTAAAACAGCAGTGATGTGAAACTGAATCTTAGTCTTTTTTCAATGAATAGAGGGACACATGTAGATTAATACACCACCTCATGAGTGTGGAGCTGTGTGAGAACTCAGCTGTGAGAAGTAGAGGCACAGCTGTCCTTTTGTACTAGAAAGTTTCCACAGATCTACTGCGACACATATCTTTTCACTGACCTTTAAAGTACAATGTACGTTTTCCGACAACATAGGTTTGAAGTCTGTAGCAATTCAGTCAAAAACTGTGTTTAACTGTGTAATAAAATCTGTTAAGGTAGCACACTGATTAGTGCACCAACAAAGCACAGGTGGGATCCATTCTCCATCACACAGACTTCCAAAAATGATTTCCCTTGAGGTATTGTTAGAAGAGAGACGCTTTCTTTGAGAATGCTCCCAGGGAGGTGCAGAGACGTGAGCAAAACTGAACTCGTCTTTAGTATGAAACATTTTCATTCCCATATGTCTTGACTCTTGCTGTCAGCTGGGTGGTTGAGTCGGGTTAAGGCAACAAACATGGCTCGTTCTGATAAATCAGTTAGTTGAGCAACAGAAAATAAATTGGCAACCGTTTCAAGAAACAATTTATCTCGGCCTCCTAAAACATGGTGACAACGCACAGACCTTTGAGACCAGGGCTGGGTACCGAACTTCAATAATATTGTTGCACCTGTCATTGCAGCAGCATTGGGAGTTTGTGTGTTTTGGCTTATGGTGCCTTCAAGTTATAGATGAGTGTCAGAATTTCCAAACTCCAAGTCAGAATTTAAATCAGAACTCTGAAAGTCAGATTAATCTCACCAACCAGACATAGAATTCATGCTATCTGAAATCATAAAATAACAATTCCATTATTACTATTATTAATAAAAACAATAATCATAATGAATAATAATAAATTAATATTGATGAGAACAATGATTAAAGCCCAATTTACAGCCCCCCCCCAAAAAAATTATTTAGGTATCGAAAATAGTATTGTTCTAGAACTGGTATTGAAAGAAAGGTACCGAAATTGTCATTGTTTAAAAAAAAAAAAAAATTGAACGGTACCCAACCCTAGTTGCGACAGGTCATTCATCTCCCATAACTGAAGATCTCGTTTGTTGCTTAAGTGATTAAACAAGCCAGACTAAACAGATTCATCAATAGTGAAGATAACTGTTTTCCATCAAAATCATTTGCTTTTGCTTTATATACTGTTATACTTCAACAACACTGAGCGTCAGGGTTGCATGATATTAGGAAAACATGCAAAATGCCATAACGTTGTTGAATACTGTGAGAACGATGTTTGTTACCTGCGATAAATAAAAAAAAAAAAATACTGCAGTTCATTTCTTTCTGCTGTGGGTTTGTTGCTAATACAGAGAGTAGCTAAGCTTATGTAGGCACTAGGGAAAAAAAAGTATCAACATGGTTTTATTGGGGAAGAACAACTGGCTACAGCTGCTATGTTGACAATTATTTATCATCTCAGTGCCCACTGAAAAACTTTTCTGGTTCTCAAACCTGAACTACCTGGTTTAATGAAACAAAGAAATACAAATCTGAAATCAAGTTGAATGAATAATAAAAAGAATTAGATGAATGTAAATTTAAATGTAATTTAAATCCAGCTGCAATGTGGTTGGGTTTCCTAACGTTAGCCTTGTATGTATTTTAGGTTGTTATGGAGATTAGTTTCCTCTGGCCACAAGTGTTCAACATGACTTGTGTGCTTGCAACAGATCATCCCTCTCGTCATAAAAGACATGCTGTTCTTTTTAGTTCTTCTTCATCAGCCACATTTTTCATTTTTGTCCTTTGCATGTACAGTAATAGTTTAGTTTAACCACAAAGTTGTTTTTTGACAGTATTGTGGCATTGTATCTGGATGGGAAACCAGTCTGTTTACTGCCATTTTTCTGCCATTGTTTACAGCTACCTACAGGCACAGGCCATTTGGGTACACCACATATAATTGTGAAGTGAAGGTAAGGTACTTGTTGAAGAGGCTCTCCAGTGAGATGATTTGGGAAAAAAAAAAGATCCAGATTGAATTAAAAAGCAGAACCTTGACAGTGGTGTTTATTGTCTGTAGTGGTGGTAAATATGCCTTTCTCTCTACCTTCATTGCCACTTTATTTGCTACGAGATCAATTTTCAGAGATTGTCATACTTAACATCTGGGAAGCAATGCAGTCACCCTTGAGCTCATCAGTGTAAAATAGGAATCGACCACATTCATCATGACACCATCTCATTTCCTGCCAGAGGAGTAGTGGGAAGTGGTCTGATCAAACACACTGGAGTGAGAGCATTCACCTCAGAGGTGCAGCCATAATGCCGTTTGAACAGACAAAGAGGAAAAGAAAGACAGATGGACAAGTCCTCAGATTCAGAGGATGGCTGATAACACTCAGTGTTTGTCAGTAATTACAGGCTCTCATTTTGTTCCGGGTGGGCTGGTATGCCATGAATGGTAGTTGCAGGTAGAAATGTGCTGTGGGTCTGGAGATGTCGGCATCAGCTGGGTGAAGCATGAACTCTTAGGGCATCATGAAATAAATATGTGTGATAGAAAATGAGATCAGTTCTCTCCCTGAGGAGCATTTCAAAAGTCTGATGCTGCACCTCTGCTCCAGGAAAAAGGGTAGATAAAGCATCAATGTGCTCTAACTTAAGGTATACGACAACAACAAAACTGTAAACCATACGTTTATTGAGAGACCTGTGTTAATATTTTTAATTTGGCTTGTTGCAGCATAGGTTCACCTTCTGACTGTGGGCTGGGCAGATGCTTGCTTCCTATTGTTAGGCAGGAATAGTGAAAGGTGGCATTGTTATTAAACCTTGCTGCATACGGGGTCAACTCACTTACTCAGGTTATTTTAAGCTCCCAGGCTGCGGCGCGATTGGTCAATTGTGGGTTAGCCATAGAGATAGCCATATCTTTGACAGCCCTCTTTTGTTTTGAAAGGCGTAATGCTGTTATCACTGCCGTATCTTCTCTGATGATGACGTGGGTGACAGCAGTGGCGACAGTCGAGAATATGTTTCGTTTTGTTGATTCCTGGCAGAGGTCTGTCCACTGTGAGCCCACAAGCATTCATGTTAATTCCATAGTTTTCAAATCCTAAATCCTATTTGTTCACTTAATATGGAACAGTTGCTCTCCACGGAGATGTAAGCAGCCATGTCCTAAGCTTCTCTGTCACTTCTACAGTCCTTCCAGTAAAGAACTGTGTCTATTTGTTTCCATATTGTGACTTTTTTTCTGAGACATGTTTCTACAAATTTAATTATAATAATAATATCACATTGATCATGGACTCCGTTAACTGAATCTCTGTGCTTTGTGATATCAGCATATCACTGTCCAAAGTGTCAGTATTATTTTGTATCCTGACGACACGTGATTCACCCCCTTAAGAGGGGCTACTGTCTTTTTAGGAAATAATTACAGTGGTCCAAGGAATAGCTGGCTTTAGTCTTTCCACATTGAATAAATTGTGCTCATTGAATCCATTGAGTCTCAGCTTTCCAGTCATCTCCAGTTGATGCCATTCCAACACTGTTTCGGGACTGCAGTATGCCAAAAAATTCAAACAAAAACCCAAAATGCTTATGATTAGTGTAAAGATATTCGATTTTAGTGAGTTTAATCACTATTCTCCATGGAAAAGTTTCACTTAAGAGGGATGACAAGAACAGTTATCAAACCTTCATCAGTCAAAGTCATTTTTTTGGCTATATTTGGAAATGCATTAGATCTATGCACTTGTCATAGTCTAGTTGTGTACAACCTTGTTGTCGTAATCAATGTCAGGATGAAATGTCTCCTGTTTTGCATCAGGGCTGCTCTTGCTTATGTTTGGATTCTGAACTGGACTTTGACTATCTCATGCATCCTACTGAAAAATTTGAGCCCTATACCAGAATTAGGATGTTTGGAACCACTGTAGCAAATGAATAAAAGGTAACAGTTTGCAGAGCTGACAATGGCTGGCTATAAAGCCATAAAACAGATGCTCACAGGGTGTTCAGAAACCTTGAGTTAAGATGGGAATCTACAGGATAATGGTGCACACCTGCCTGTGCAGGTCTTCATGTGTAATATCAACACTCAGGAAAACAAGGGTATAAGACCCTCAATAGGTTTTTAATAAGCAGAAAAGTAATTTTGAGCTAATTATCTGCCATCTCAATAGATTTGTGATTGCTGCAGTATTACTCTAATTCCTCCACCCTCTACTGTGCTGAATGATAGCTGCGTCTGAGAAGCCAGAGCCCATGGTGTCGAGAAAACACATGAACTCAAACAGGGATCTGACAGGCATTTCCCGTAACCGATGTGTGTGAATGTTCGGCATGTGGGCGGTTGCAGTGGCAGATGGAATAAGTGTGTGTGCGTGCATGCGCAAGCCTTAATGCGAGCACACATCAATGTGGTTGGCTGTGTTGAACTAAGTGGGATCCGTTTCAGTGTTGACGGTAAAGCTGGGTTTCATGTAGCAACTCTAAATTGCTGCCAGTCCATCCATGAAACTGGTAGCAAACAGTAGACATGGTGTGATGATAAACATGAATAATAAACAGGGTTTTTGCAGAGGCAGTGTTGAGGAAGATACAGTGAGCGAGAGAGCTGTGCGTCTACACTGATTTGTATGTGGGGAAGGACCGTCCTCTGAAGGTTCAATCAGGATGCGTATCGGCAGGAGATCTGTTGCTGAATTGCTTTCGATCAGTGTTGAAGGAAAGCTCCACGTTTTCTAGCCAGGGAGGCAACAGGGAGCCAAAGTTCAGGTGTTAATTCTGTTTTTCTGACCGAAAACAAAAACGTTCACCATTAGTCAGAGCTTGCATCTAAACACAAATGTAACGCAATAAACAAATTAAGACTGCAGCTCTAATTATATTTTTGTTTATCACCATCAGGTTTTGCTCCTGAGCCTGTCTTTCAACAGACAGGCGAGTGCAGAACTTGTGTCACAATAACTTATTAAATCCACATTCTTCCTTTAAGTTCCTCTAATCCTTTACGTGAAAGCAGTTAAAGGGCTTTCAGCTGCAACTGTAATATAAGTCAGTAGTTTATCTCACCATCTCTCCTCATTAGTGAAATCTCCTGGCTACCACACTGCTGATTATTGTTTTGTTTTGGGAAATTGTGATCTCCTGAGCACTTTGCGAGAGCCATTAAAGTACCATTTGCCTTACCACAATCCCTCTTTGAGTCATTCTGAATTCTGGTTGTCAGAGAATGAAGTGTTTGTTTTGGTGTTGAGGAAGGTTCTAAATTTCCTTTTATATCTGAAATGGTAGCAGTATTTCTTCAACATGGGCAACATTAACACGCACTTCTTAAAGGCAGATGTTTTTGTGCTGCTGCACCCTGCCTTGTCAGTTTTAGTAAAACAATGAGTCCTTCAAACATGTCAAGAACATTTGACAAAGTGTTACGTAAAAAAGAAAAAAAACTTAATATCATAAGAGCTAAGATCTGGCTGTCAAACAATTTTCACTGTAAATGTGCTGGGTGTGACCTGTGATCTGGCGGTAACTATTGGAGCGTTTACAGTTTGCAACTTCTGTGTGTGCTACTTGTGCTAAGCTATTTCAAATGAGTTTGAGCGAACAAATGAGCCAGTTTAGCTTTGAGAATATCAAGTGGAAGTTGCAGTTTGTGCAGAAATAAATGCTGCACCTCCTCTAGACCAACACATCATGTTCCTCAAGTGGAGCTGATGGAGTGACGGTTAACTCCTCAACGAGTGACTTTATTCTTCTTATTCTTCTTATTCTTCTTATTTTTAGGTTGTTATACTCTAAATTATGCATATAATAGTGTATTCCTTTCAGTAGATCCCCCTAAATGTTGCTCACTGTTCCTTTAGACAATTTAAGGACTAAAGGAAAGTCCATGTCTTTTGTGAGCACCACATTGTCCCTGTGTCAGTGAAGAGAGTAAGTGGGTGTTGAGGGCGTTTGTGATCTTATTACTTAATACACAAAATGACCAATGTGCCAAGATCTGCGAGATGTGTTTTCATTAAAGCACAAAGTTTGAAACATCACCAACTCAAAGAGATCCATGCTATATTACAACTTTGCAGAAGCAAGCCGTTTCCGTGGTCTTGTAATGCATTTTACCAATGCATAGCTGGGAATATACTGTATGTAGCACAGCACTGCACTTGTTTTGTCGTTCAGCATGTTGCCACTAGAGCTCACTCTTAAGCAGAACAATACACTTGGTGAGTGTCTTGTTCTTTCTACTACACCCTGTTTCCTTTACATATCTGCTTACACACAGAGAAGCATTTATAATTTTGGGAACATGATGCCCCCTGACTATATTTGGATTCATTTAATAGCACTCCAGCTACTTAATGTACCTGTTAGGCTCTGTAACCCTTTACTGCCCATGTTTGACTGCAGTGTTTTCTCTCCCTAAGCAGAAATATTCAGATTCTTCCTGTAACCTTTCATGAAAAGTTGAACCCCTCCAGTTGTTTTTGTTTTCTCTATCAACCCTACAAAGCTAGTCCAATAGGCCTGAGTCACGTCTCTGCAAATGACTTACTGAGCCTCTCCAGTCTAATTCTTTGAGTTGCACATGAAGCATAGAAAATCTTGGCTTTCTCAATCTAGTCATGCTGATGAAGCTAATCCAAAACAATGAATATATTAAAAGCATTATTACACCATACCAATGCTCTCCAGCACGCACTGTTGCTCTTTGTGTGTACAGATGTGTGTTTGTGTATTCAGGTGCAGTCTTTGGAGCTGGACGGGGTAACCATGAGAAAACAGCACAAAAACACGCAAGGAGAGACACTTCTGAGCCAGAGAGAGCCACTGACAAGTGTTCACTAATGCTGTCACAAGACCCTGAGAAACAATCCCTTGTTACAAGGCAGTGGCAAGTTCAGGCAACAGAAGACAGGTAAATTGACAGGACAGTGGATAGAGAATGAGTTGAAAGCAGTTTACAGAGTTGGAGAGCACCCCTAGGGAGAGTGTGGGTAGTGGGTAGCAGGAAGAGGAAGAGGGTGAGAGATAGACTTAGAGAGGAGTAATAATGAAGAATGAGAGCAGGTGGGAGGGAGCTGTCAAAGCAGAAAGAAAGTGATCAAGTAGGTGTTCAGCTCTGAGGGAGGCATGGGAATGAAGGGACAGTGCTGGTGAGAAAAAGGCGAGGACCAACTGTTTTAATAACTTCAACTTACCGCAGGTCAACTGAGACGAGATCTCCCCAAACACACAGGTGCCTTAATGAAAGCCTTGCACATCACATTCAATAACTCAACCATGAAAAAACAATGAAAGCTGTCAAGGATGTGACAGACATATGAACCAATGTATGGATCCACTCACCTCTCTAAGGGCTGGCATTACAGTCATCAAAAGAAGTCAATACCTAGCAACTTTATTAGTTCTTAGTAGATCGGGTTAATGAATCCCACTGCACTCACAAAACACAGGCACATGAGCCCGCACATGGATTTTCCCCCCTTCAACCCAATCCATCTCTACACCTGTCTGTACTTCATCTCATCATTCACGTTGACTATCACCACCGTCACCATCCTCTATCGTTCCCAAGTGAGAAAAGCCCTGCTTTGGACGTAGGCTTTACCGAAACACATTATGTTTACCACTATGAGGTGCTTGCGTACGTGGTGACATGTCATGGTAATCACGGTGAGTAAGGCTGTCAATCACAAGACACAAATACTCTTGCAGAGATCACTGTTGTGTTCATCCTGACTCTCCTGGCAGAAACAGAGACATGATCAGTGGAAGCAGCAAATGCAGGAATTTCTGAAGATGAACTTGCTATCTACCTGTTGCTCTTGTTGACAAACCACACAGTTTTCCCTGGTGAAAGGACACCTTTACTCAGGGGTGAAGCTGGTGTTTAAATTAGCATCCTTCACAAGCTCCCTGGATGTTTTGGTCTAGTGACTTTTGGGTAATGTAGTGCCGCGGGGAGCCAGGAAAAAAAAAAAAGCCTTGCCCGATGGGGGGTTGGTGTCAGGTGGAAACATGCAGAGAAAGACGTCACAGATACAACTACCCTCCCACACATCTCCCATCATATGACTATTTCATCAACTCACCTTTAATTAAAGATGAAAGGCCTTGACATAACATCTGCCTGGACTCACTATCACCTTGAAATCTGTGCAGTGGGCCAGATCGTGACGAGTCCTGCTGGCAGGATCAGTCCTTGTTTAAAAACATGGTTTAATATTTGTTTTGTCAGAGTCACAGTTGGGGGAGATGACAAATTATTTTTCAAAAGCTGGAAGTAAAAAGATTTTATGGTAAATTAAGTTTAATATTTAGGCCACAGCGGTGCTGTCACAGTTATCTCGTCATTCTAGGTAATATATGTTAAAATTATCATTCTCACCACGCATGATGCAGCCTGGGTGAGAGCTTTAAAAATAAAATGTAATTTATCAAAAAAATGATTTTTCCAAAAGCCATACTATGATAGTTTGTACACATACCCAACTGAGCTTGTTATCATTTTTATTAGTAGTCTGTCTTTTCAGCCTTTTTTCATACCTACAGTGTAAATTAGACTTGCGATACTGACACACAAGGTATCCTTTCACAGTGCTATGAGATGCTATGATTAACTATGATGTGAAACCAACAGCATCAAGAGTAAGCACTCAGAAAAAGAGCTGTGGTGACAGTATTGTAAAGAGTAACAGAGAGACAGTGTAGAGGGGAAAGGTGCTGGACAGTTTTACTGTCACAGATAATTTTCACATTTTCACTGTACTAATGTAGGGGGGGTGTCTGAAATTGATATTGAATATCGGTCCAATAAATCAATAAATAAATAGACGAGTATCGGATTATATCAACCTACATCTAAAATCTCTGATATAAGCGCTCCACTTTGAGCAGTTCACTCCAGACAACAACAGCTGTGCTCAGGTGCTACCAAAGTAGCAGGAGTAGGAGTGATGTCGGCCGAAGATGCATATCTTTAAGTTAAACTAGTGCTTATTTTGCCTTTTGATTTATTTTTTTTTTATTTTATTTGATTTTTTGAGGTAATTTTCCAGGAATTTTTATTTTATTTTTTATTAATTTCATTTAATTGTTGAATATTCTTATGTGTAAAGTTAAAATCGATGTAACTCATTGGTTAATAATAGATGGGTCACTTTTTCCTCATACCTACTGTTGCTGACTGTTGTTCTCTGTTTGAGTAGTATCACATGATTAAGCCTTTTCTAACATTCCATACTACAGAATAAGTAGTAAAAGTATGTATGATTTGTGCTGATATTTTATTGATTGATAGTGGTATCGGCCACCACTCAAGCTTCCAATATCAGTATTGTATCCAAAGTGAAAAAGTTGTATTGGGACACCCCTAAAATGTGGTAATGTCGAGCCATGTCAACCATGTTGCTTTCAGGTTGGGAGTAAGTTTCTACTCATAATGTGATGATTAAAGTCATCACTTAACAGAAAATAATCAATAACTTAAATATTCAACCTACTAATGATGAGAAAATGTGATGGAAACGTGATCATGTTAGAAATCTGTAAGATCAGTAAGAGCTTAGGTCACATAGTAGGCTTTAATTAAAGTACAGTGTTAATTAAAGCAACTTGTTCACCAACAATTCGTTGTGTTACTCTCTTCTTACATCATTGTTTACCTGACTTTATGTGCTTTACTTTGTACAGCTCTTAATAGAACATATTTGTCCACACTCATCCCTGATCCTTCATCAACCTCATCGGAAAAAATGTTCACGCCAACAAAAGCTGTTCAGTTAGATCACGTTGACGTCTCATAACACTAATTGTGCATACATTGAATTTACCATGGATGACTTTTCTGTAGATCGTGGTCAACCTCATCGCGCTCAGAAGGTCATACTGAAGCCTTCAGCGGAGCTGCCAGTGCTGTTGATTGGTCAAGAAAATGTGTCGTGAAATCAGTAAACATGAGCTGGCCTCATTAGCAGGCTGCACTGCTGCAATCACCATTTATAAAAGCCTCTGTGGGGAAATAATGGAAGCACAGCAGGTATCATTAGGACATGTTTTTGGATACCATTATTACATTGTTTGTCTTGGTTTGACTCTCCTTACATACACTGTGTACAGTGCATACCTGCACACGCAAACACACATTTAAGACTCACATACGATACAAACAACACAAAAGCTACCATTGTTTATTTTTTTTCCAGCTCACGCAGGTAATGACAATGAGATGGTTTCATAAAATGATACTGCTTCATCTGAAGATGAAGATTAAATTCAGGATAAAGGATAAAGCCTACAGGCTTATTTCCATCATGATCCTGTAATCACAAATACTATATCTATCTCATAAAAGCAACAGCATTAAAGTATAATGGAAGTGTTTTCCATTCAAATGCAGTTGTGTGTTGAAAGGTGAACTCTTGAATCTAAAAAAGATAAGATATGTTGAGTTGCATAGTTGTGATTGTCTCTGAAGCTCAGTGCTTTAAAATGACATTAGCAGGAGCTGCTTCAATGACACAAGTTAGTGCTGTCTACTCATTTAAGTGCTCCTCAGGTTAAAGAATCTGCACGTCTAGGTGACTGTTGACATGTAGTGTAAAGAGCATTGAGTGGTCAGAAGACAACAAAATTAGACGTGTTTTTAGCACGTCAGAATGTCATCTTATGAATGACATTAGTCATCAAAATGCCAGAAAGGATAGTCTATTATATTTTTTAAGTGATCCAATCAAAGTGAGGCGTTATTCGTCCACTGATTTAGTGAGTGTTTAGTTCATTGTAAAAAAATGTGGCTTTGTGTAGAAGAGCAAAAGTATGCCCAAGTGTCAGAAAAAAACGATGGTGTGTATGCAGGAGTCTGTTTCGTCTTGACTCGTGTTTATGCTGTTTGCAAGTGAAAAGTTACTCATGCTCATGACACCTTGTTGTGTTATTGGCCTGACAACGCAACCTCCTACAGTATATTATTCCATGTTCATCCAAGAGTGGCTGAGCTAATGAAAGAGAACTGGCTGACTCGCTGAAGGGTCGGCTGATCAAAGGAGTGCGCAAACCCTGCTGATTTAATGAAATTGTAAAGTGGTTGGCCAAGTTGGACCACATTTATTTTGTTTTTGTTTACCCATGCTTAAGTATGTTGTTAACAGTATTTGGAATTGAAATTGTTCTTTTACAGCCAAGAAAAAACAACAAGTGGTGGCAATTAGGTTTACGCAAACCTTTTGGTTTACTTGTGGTGCGGTGGAGTCAAAGCCCTTGTGAGGAAAAATGCTTTGACTTGTTTCACAGTGTATCTGCTGCAAACTGTTTTAACCAGTGCTAACAGATGTGCAGAATTCAGGGTTTAGCGGAGCCAGGGTTTAAGCTTGACTTTTTAGTGTACCTCCAATGTGACTCGTTAATGGTTCTGCTGCTGCTGCTGACTGTCTCCCCATCTTCCTGCTGCAGACATTCAAAGACAGGGTTGCTAAGACATGTTAAAAATAAATAAATGCCAAAAGCAAAAATGTATAATACAATCAAACAAAGGTATACTTGTCAGCTCTGGAAAAGAAGTTTAAATTAAATTGAATTGTGACCTTAAAATTGAAAGTGAAATCTAACCATGGATGTGGAGAATCGTGACTGTGAGTGAGATTAAAAACTCAAAGTTGTGATTATTTGACTGTTTACTGGTTTACCATCATTTTGCTTTTACTTAATTTTTGACGAATTTAAGCATTGTATGTTCTGTGTTGCTTCATTATAAGATCAGCACTTCTCGATGAGCTCATAAATAAAGCAAGCTGTTTATGTTTACACCTTTGTGGCCAAAGACAGACAGCTCATCTTTTGGCATCAGTGAAGATGATGTAAACAGAACAAGGAGCAACGGGGAAACAAAGGACTACTAAGTAACTCTAAGTACAGAAACAGTGTTTGTCTGATGTGTAACAATGCTACATAGTTAGGATTTGACTTAATTCCTAATTTGAGATATATACCTATCTAATATTGTGTTCGTCCCCTTTTGCTGCCAGAACAGTCCTGACCTCTGACCCCTGAAGGTTTAATCTGTGGTATGTAGGGCTGTGATGGTATAGATTTTTTATTGCCGTGGTGATAAAGCACCCAATCAATGCAGTGTATGGCGGTTTAACGCTGTAACCCTCGACATCTGAGAAAAGTGCATATTGTGACAGCAGAATAGATCAGAGTCGTGTGACAGTGTATGCTAAATCAGTTTCTGTGCTTTTCCCGACACTTTGCTGGTTCTGCGCTGCGTTTTATGCTTTTATTGGAGCAGCAACAAGCCACTGTTGCTTTGGGTTGTTGGGTTTCAGAGTGCAGTGGTGCCATCGTCGTGTTGTGTGCATAAAGCCCATTTTTGTACATTGTCATTGAAGTGATGAAACCAAAAGTCACAGTCAATTGACTGAATCAAACAAAAGAAGGTGTGGGTGGGGATTGCAGTTTATCCAAGCTTTTCAAAAGGTTTGCAGTTATCCTTGGCTGTGATTTTCCTTTTAATGTCATTAGAGTTTCGGCACAGCTGAATGCCGCCGTGCAAAAGAATGGCATGTCCTTGGTGTTGCCTGACAATCAGAGCTGTTAATTGAATTGCTACTCTTTTCAGCAATGAGGCTCACAGCTTTTATGGCTTAGTCAGCCAAGGGCCTTTAGGCATTCAGGTGTAACTGCAAAAACCTCACAGCATACATTTTTCTTCAGTTACTGTATGCACTGGTGAATTCATCATTTGTTTCAAAATGTTACAGCTGTTTTAATGCCCTATACCAGACATGGGCAAACTACGGGCTTTTTTAATTTGGCCTACCGAACTTGTCCAAGTTATATTAACTTCAATTATATTATATTTATGGTTCCTGCTACCATGTTAACGTGATAACGTGAATAAAATATCACAAAGACAAGCTTTTCCAATGCACAGACAACACAATTTTAAAATAAAAACTATGATTCAAAACACCAACATTTTCTTATTGCACTGAAAACTATTTTAGAACAGTAATAAAATATGATTTAAAATACTAGGCTTTTCTTTTTACTCTTCGCATTTATCATAAATCGGCAGCTTTAAAAACTTAATTTTTCTTTAAAAACTTTTAAAGCTGTAATTTCCCCACTGAGGATCTTAATTTTTTTTCAGAAATACTTTTGTGGAGAGTGAAGGCTTGCATTGCTTGCTTTTAGTACTGAATTTGACTTCTTTCATAGGTATTTAAGTTCTTACCTGACGGTCTCTGAACTCCTTATGGAGGTGTGGGTGCTTGTCTTTAATGCCTGGTTCACACTACACGACTGTCAGAGTCCTATCCTGGTTAATAAATGAGCCGCTTGTTGTTTTCTAAATGCACAAATGATCGCTGTTTACAATGATCACTTAATCACTCTCTGTATTCAGACTCCTCCTCCGTTTGCTGCTCCGTGCTGCTCACTTGGTCACTCGCTTAAATTACAATGCAGCGACGTAAACAAAAAAAGGTACTGTCCCATCCGAGTGCAGTATAGTACCGTTTTAAGTGCCTCAGTACCCCGGTACCAATTTAGTACTGGTATATCGAACAAGCCTACCCAGTACCTGTCTCTCGGGTTGTGTGTTTGGGCTCTCCTCAAAATGGAGCGCTCACAAAAAAAAATCTTTTTTTTTCCATGATTAAAAAAAGTCTCTTCTTTCATTTGAGCTACTCTGTGTTTTCAGAGCAATCTGACCCCCCTCATAAACATCTTTCTATTTCCAGGTTTAGCCCACTCACAGTCTTGGTAATCCGCAGAAAAAGAGGCTCTGAGACGTCACATATCACATCACTCTGGTCCGCTGTGACACCAACATACTGCTGCATCATGCAGCGATGCATACGAGCTCTAAAGGCTCAAAATGTTCTCCGAGTTCCAGTGGGAATCCTCACTGCCACCAGCAGAATTAGATTAAAACTGTGTGTTAAGACACCTAAAACACACATGTATTCTTTCCCTACCACATGAATAATCCTTCCAGTAAGTCTTTACATTGTGCAACATGTTGCTGTTTCATCTTGTACACAGGTAGTATCTGAACAATGAATACATACAAGTGTGCATATTTACAGCAGTTGTTTGTGGCTTCCCTCTGGTTTTCTGTCCCTCTGACCTCTCGGTCTGCTGGGATATTTGGCAAACAAGCAGCAGCAATGAAACCTTTAAAAAGATGATTTTGTACTGTCAGTGATATAAAAACATTTGAAACTAAATTTATTTTAGGTGTTGCTGAGTGTGGCTTCAACACTGTCTTTGAATGAACCAGAGAAAAGGGTGTGTGTTGTTGGTGATGAAATGTATTGTATTCCTCTCCAGCTTACCACTCGGCAAGCACCTCCCAGGAGGAATCTCACCTTGCCTGCTTGCAAACTTCTAAACCCGGTGGAATCTGTAGTGTCACATGGATTTGTTTCCATGGTGTTCGATTGCCCTATGTGGATATGTTTCCATGGTTTTTGATTTCCCTGCGAGAGTCTGCCCCTGTGCATCTCCACTGGTGTATTTTAACTCGTCTCGACTGTGTTTGGTAGTGTCAGATTGATTCCTAAGAACTCAAGCGTAAATAGTGGTTGTGAAAGTAGATGATATGTGTGACAGTTAAGTTGATATGTGGGCTGAAATACACTTGGAATGCTGTTGTAAAGATGCAATTTATGAGGCAACATAAACAACATATATAAATTTAATGAAAGGCTTATGATAACAGCGAAAGAAATGAAATGAGTGGATAAATAATAAATAAATGTAAATAGTAAACATTAGCACTCAAAAGCATTTTTTATCATTTTTAAGTCCTGATGACTTTAGGTTTTCTCCATCATTGTGGATTGAATAAAATAGAATAATTGTATTTTTTTCCCGTAACATTTTGTAGACTAAACTATTAACTGATTCAAGTAGTCGAAGAAGAAGAAGAAGAAGAATTCCTTTATTTGATCCCTCGATGAGGGAAATTACATTTTCACTCTGTTAGTGTGTATTTTCCTGTTGCACATTACACACACAAGTTATGAAACAACATGTGCATTGGAGAAGAGGTCTCAGAGTGAGGGGGCTGCCCCTTATCCAGGCGCCCCGAGCAGTTGGGGGTTCGGTGTCTTGCTCAGGGGCACCTCGGCAGTACCCAGGAGGAGGACCTGGCACTTCTCCAGCTACCAGTGTACTCTTGGACTTGGCAACGTGTTAATTGACAGGGAAACTATTCATTCAATTGTTAGGCCGATATTAACATAAAAATTTAACACCGGGAAAGTTTGATATCAGGTTTTTATCACAAATGTTCAACTGCTGTGAACTTCAGCATTTCTGAGCCTCCCTGAACACAGACTATTTTGTCCCTCGTCGCTCACTGTCTATCTACTGTAACGTTGCTAGGTATGCGTCCTGCGTCCCTGACGCATTAAAACAAACACCGCCGGTAAAACAGACGATTAATGTCATTGCAGCAGCAAGGGGAGCCTGGCCTTTGTTTAGTGCGTTCATGTGTACATGAATGTCGGAATTTCTAAGCTGCAAGTCAGAATTCAAATCAGAACCCCCGTGAAGTTGGATCTCAAATTCAGAAAGTCAAATTAATCTCACCAACCTGACAGAATTCATGCTATCTGCTACTGACGTAAACAGTAGCTACATGTTTAGTTGTACGTCTGTAAGGCTGGAAGAGCTGGGAGCATTAAACTTTGAGGTTATGTTGATTAGAGCTCCAAGTTCTGACTTCCAGTGAACACACCATATGGCAAACTCTCACTCCCCAGGGTCCTAAACAGGAAATGGTAGCAGCCTGTGCCTGTTGATCATCATCAGATTATCTAGTATGCCTACCATGATAAAGCCTAAATTATACAAAATTAGCTTACTGAGAAGATGATGATGATGATAATAATAATAGTAACAATAATAATGAATATTGATGACCATGATTAAAGCCTAATTCACACAAAATGTATCTATCTATCTATCTATCTATCTATAAGTCTTATGACTGTTACTCTGTTACAAATGAACATGCCCTGGATGTTATAAATAATTAGAAAAAAAAGTAAAAGCATATATATTACTGATACTTGTTTTTGTTTGTTTGTTTTGTTAGGTGATGTTTATATTAACAGTAAAATAATGAATCAGTAGATATTTTCTGTCGGATTATGCAAGATTTTTTTTTGGGCCGATAAAAATATTTTTGGCTAGTACAATTCTGGAAGTCACTAGCCAATGGTCAGTGAGCCAAAATCTTAGTTTTACACCCTGACTACTAGTCTGGACTGAAGCTGTTGAACTTTTAGTGCCTTTCATGGTTTTATTTGCACTATAGACCTGCCAACCTGTACGCATTTTGCGTACCAGGCATGCATTTTTACATCAAAGTACGCTGGTACGATTTGTCTTAATTCCCCCCAAATATCAAGCAAAGATGGATGGGAAAAGCTGAAATTGTTGAATTAACTTGAGTTAACGACCTACCAAGTTTAACGCTAATAAAGCCTGGGACCCTACGCCGTAGCCTGACGCGCACCTCCAAAAAATCCTGACTACGCGTCGCGTCAATGCGTTGAGATGCGAACGGCAAGGACTGTGATTGGTCCGCTCAGAATGTAATTTCCTGCGGTTGCTTTTCCGGTCAACAGCTCAATAACCCCGCTATTTGTGGAGCGGCACGAGCGGTACGGAATGGTCGGACAGACCACCTCCGCAAACGTCTTCTGTGCTTCAACGTTTGTAGTAACAGCATTTCTTTTTCAATTTTATGAGCTCCATCTCCAGAAACACCTGCTCCATCTCAGTTGTCATTGTTCACTGTAGGAAGAAAACCAAGGAATCCAATGTGAGCCCCCAGAAGCCACACAAAGACACAGCCACACCCCCCTAGCAGCTTGGCGGTGAATTGCAGAGCAACGTGTTCCCTTAACGCAGAGCTTCGAATGCTCAACGACAGCGTCGGGTCTACGCCGTCGCTGCGACGCAGAAGCCTAAACCAGGCTTAACGCTTGCTGACCTTAACATGCTTTGCAAGCTAGCTTCCTTGTTCACCAGGCTTTTGAGTTGGCCAATTGTTTAACATGACTTTTCATAGTACTGCCTTAGGGTTGGGGAAAATATTGATATGGCAATATATCACAACACTTCTTCCAATATCATATAAATTTTTTATTCCTTAATATCGATCCCCCAGCACAAATTAGCATTAACTGTTTATTTAATTAGATAGATAGATACTTTATTCATCTCACAGAGTGTGACCTTGCCTCTGCCCCTCAAAACTGCCAAATTACCAACTGCCACCAAGGAGCTGCAGGTAATAATGTAGCTTTAGTTAGAAAGGCTTCCATTCATAGCTCATGGGTTTAAGCAGGTGTACTGAAATTTAAGTTTCATAGTGCAGCACAAGTGATATTTTAGAATGAGAATATAATTTGCCTGATCAATTCAGCAGCCTAAACTTGAGTAATGATGAAAGTGTTGTTTGTAAATGACTTTTCATTCTTCATAGCCAATATTGGTATGATGAATAACTTAATGATCTGGTGTGACTGTAGAAATGACTGTGTGCAAAGTGAAGCGGTACAAAAGTGGGTGAACTATGCGTTACACTATTGTACTATGCGTTACTCAATATTTTCCCAGGGTTGGCAGGTCTGGCACTGTTTTCTTAGTCATACAAAGACCGGGGTCGATTGAGTCCAGTTTACAATTTAATGACTGTATTATGTGCCAAGTCATGGACAGTTATAAGATAAGATAAGATGAAACTTTATTCATCCCAAATGAAATTCTTTTACAACAGTTGCCATACACAATAGGAAAAGGGAGATTTAAAAGATGTAGAAAGACCTATAAAAGTATATATCTCATGTAACTTTGTGACAGCAAGGAGTGAAAGTCGAGCTCCATGTCACCATGTACAAGCTTCTATGTAAGAGTGCAGAGGGGTGTTTGCCTGTGTGTAACTTTGTGGTCTGCTTGTGTTTTTGGTATTTTTATATTACATAACCCCAACACAATTAGTCTGAAGCTCTTTTTGCTGATGAATGTGCTGCAAACCCCTGTATTTGGTTCCCAGGTTAGCTCAAGCTCATGTTTTATTAATGTGTTGTTGTTATTTGTTTTTTTGCCCTTGCTGGTTCCCCCTGCGTCTGTGGCGAACACGACACACTCCCTACGCAACAAACCTCAAACAAGGCAACTGCTTGCATACATAGGACAGATGAGGGCACATTTGAGTGGTAAAGCTGGCATTATCCTTGTTATCCTGTGTTATGTGGCTTCTTACGTTGCCCTTATCCTGGTTGAATGATGAGATTCATGCAAGATGAGGTTAGGCCACCAAGGAGATGATTTGAAATTCACACATTTTCAGTCTATAAAGGAGTTTCAGAGTTACCGTCATGAGACTGAAGATGATGGTGATGGAGGAGGTGAGGAATTTTTAATTTTATAGTATTCACTCTGAATGGACTGACAGGTAACATCAGTGGTTTGTAAAGATCAGCGTCCAATAACAGATTTTTGATGAATTAGAGCAGTTTTTAGTGTGTGTGAAAATGGGAGATGCCTTGAAATTGAATACAGTTGAAAAACGGTGAATAAAGGGAGTTTGAGAAAGATGGCAGGACTTCACCTGCAGAGGGACTGATGAGGAAATGTGAATGAGTACACCCTACACACTGAATTCAATCATCAGTTCATGAGCTGATGATTTTTTTTTCATGTTTTTTGGGGCAGATTCAGAGCAAACAGCAGGCTTCCCCACAACTTTGCCACCTTTGTCACAGTTGTAATTGTATTGCAGGTACTCCTCACTGCAGGAGAAGGTGACAATGTGTGGAAAGTTACAGTTTTCAGTTTTGACATTTTGAAATGTTCCTGTACAAGGAATTCTCTTCGTGAAAAACCTTACAGAAACAGACAATAAAGAAATCCACTTGTGTTTTTAAAGGTTCAAAATCTAGAGCATTGATTTAGAGCCATATGCAGAGGGTTGAATGAAATGATTGCATGTTAAATAAAATGGTGTAATACTCTTTACTAATCAATTAATTCATCATTAGCAAAAACACCAAACATTCATCAATTTATTTACCTATACAAACTATTTTCAGGAAATGACGCACACTTCAAAAAGTTGCTTAAAAAAGTTGAATAGATAGCAACAAAACAAATCTAATCACAAATATATGCATGCAGAAATATGCAAACATGTAGATACACTTCCGGCCTATATGACACATGCCTATAGTTGTGTTTATTAGAAGAGTACAGTCATCCCTTTGGTCATCAATTACCTGGATCCACAACAGGGTGGACATCAAGGAATAGGAGTTATGTCAGGCATGTGGCAGGATTTTTAGTTGCAGTCCTAGGAAGATGTTTTAGCTGAGTTCAAAACTTGTCCATGCAAAAGTTTCCTGTGTTGATACAAAACCAGGAAGTTTAATGTGACCAACCTCTTCACTCAGTTGAAGCAGCATCACAAAAATCAGCAGAAAAGTCATGGGAGGGGGGCAGCTGTCTTAGGGTGAAAGGCAAGGTACACCCTGGACAAGTCTGGACACATAGAGACAGACAACCATTTACACTCACATTAACCTACGGTCAATTTAAATTAGCCAATTAAACTAATCCCCATGCATGTTTTTGGATGGTGGGAGGAAGCAGGAGTACCTGGAGAGAACCCACGCAGACATGGATAGAACATGCAAACTCCACACAGACAGGCCCTGGGCTGGGAATCGAACCCGGTACCTTCTTGCTGTGAGGCGACAGTGCTAACCACTACACCACCATGCTGCCCCATTACGCTCAGTTGTAGAATATTCTTGTGTTTAAGGTTGATGTAACCCATTGGTTAATAATAAATAGGTCAGTTTTTGTCATACCTACTGTTACTCACTATTGTTCTCTGTTTTAGTAATATCAGTTGATCGTGCCTTTTCTAATATTTCATACTAGAAAATAAGTAATATAAGTATGTATGAGTCGTGCTGATATCGGATTAACAGGAATTTATTTCAGCCAATACTCAAGGCTGCAATATCAGTATTCGAAGTGAAAAAGTTGTATTGGGACACCCCTACTTTATAAAATCTAATTTGAATGTAACCACCTGTGTGGCTTTGGATTCAAACTCCCACAGGGTCTATTCTTGTGCCTGGCTCTAACATCCAGCCTTTCTCTGAGCCACGGTGTGACAGCAGAGTGACAGAAAAAGCTAATTGGTCCAACTGATGTGTCAGCGCAGACGAGAAGTGGCGAACAGGTAGCAGCTTCCGCCAGCCTCTTGCACCTGCAGACCGCTCGACCGATAATTTGAACCACCATAACACGAGTCAAATGCAATTCAGCGAGGCTGAATAAATCTGCAGAGCTGTTGTGTTGGAGATTGTCTCATGGGTTCCAGACAGACACATTAGGCCAGATAGCTGGACGGTCGAAGGTTAGGATATTATGTGTTTAGCTGCTGATGGCATACAGACTCTGCTTAACCTCGGTAAAAAACAAAAACAGTCCACATTACGGAGAATGGAAATGTCAGTATACATTGACATTTCTTGACATATAAGAAACTAAGAAAGTATGCAAGAAAGTTAGTTTAGTATAGTTTTTATTAGCTTTAGTATTTTTGTTTTTTCATACTTTGGGTTGTCAGGTGCAGGATTCAAAAACAATAAAACTTAACAAAAAGGTAACATTTTAAAAAATGTATTCAGTCACTGTTAAACCGTCCAAAACAACCAGAACAGTCCCAGCATAATGTGTGTAATAACTGATTCTGGGGTTAAATACAGGGGGTGAGTCTGCCTGCTACAAATACAAATAGCCAACAATCTAAAGACCAATGTTGTGCTCGTTACTGTAAAGTATTTACAGCTATTCATTTAAAAAATAACTCAGTTACTTTGCTACTGTTAAAAGTAACACATTTAGTTCCTCTTTAAAAGAACTTTCTATAATTCTCCATTTATGTCCCTATACAGTAGTTTCATTTCAGTGCTGAATGGAAAATAATACACTGTTTATTCGATAGTTTTTATTCATTTGCATTCATATCACTACACTCTGCTTATCATTATCATTAAATCAGGGGTCTTTTTCAGCACAGAGATAATAACTGTTATTACGGTAGCAACCGGCTACTGTTCTTCTAGTCTGTGCTAAACGTGCTCCCTCACACTTTCTGCTTCCTACCTGCATACTGTAATAAAACTGTTCTAGTCAACATGCAACATTTTTTTTCCTCAATCATAAAAAGCTGAATTGGGGGACATTTCTGATCGAAATCAAGTAATGGACAAACAAAATCTATAAATCGATTTAATATCAATCCAATATTGACAAAGACAACATTTTAAACTATGATTTCAATATGTTTTAGTTTTGTAAACACACAATACAGTTTCAGTAAGTTATCATTTTTCTTTTAATTATAGAATTAATTTATTTTAGTAAAGGAAAATGTTTTTTGCAATTCTAGTTTTAGTCATTTACTTTAACGATAATAACCTTGGTTACTATCTAAAGAAGCCCAAATTTCCCAGTGTGTCAATAGCTTCTGGGCCATTTTATCAGTTGTAAATAGCACTGGTGAAATATATTAAATGAGGCATGTTGTGTATATTCAGTATAGTCTGCTGTATATAGTCTGCTTACTCTGCTGTGTGGTCCTTCTGTTGTTTGCAGCTAAGCAGCAGCTGGAAGTTAAGCCTGGCTCAAGGACTGACTTTTCAGAGGACAGCCAGTGGATTTGCACAGATGCAGACAGCTTTACCATGCTGTTTCTCCAAACCTCCACATGTTACCTTTAACCTGAAATGTCTGAAACTGTGAATCAAGTTTGTCTTAGGTTTACACCAAATCTCCTTTATAAACCACATCTGATCTTCTGGGTCAATTCAGACATGTATTTACCTATTTTTAGACTTGTGCTTGAGTGTGCTTGATCTGAAAAAGTAGCTTTTCTTCTATTCTGACGTGTCCCTGGGCAACTCTTCTTTAGCCTTGAAATTTCTTGAGCCTGGTGGTAAAACAATCTTTTTTTTTTTTAAGTATTTGTTGTATAATCTCAGGAGACACAATAGACATTTTTGTCCTTGAGGCCAGCACTGTTTTCCCATCTGAACTAATGGATACATTTAAAAAACAATACATATTAATAGCTTTACAGGAAATGAGAATGAAACACAGATCTTTGTGCTTCCTCCTGCTCTGCATTTTCTTGGACAAAACATACAAAATAGATGACCCTTTTCTCCTTGTTCTTTTTCCCACTGTATCCTCTTCATCTTCTGCTCCAGCCACCTCCACCAGACATGTTTATTTATAACGACGCCTCTTGTGCAAACAAGCGATTGGCGTGTTGAACACTGAGTAGTTGAAAAGCAGGAGACATCAGGCACAGCGAAGCCTTAAAAAAAGACCCAGTTTGCTGTGGCTCTTCAGATCCCACCCAACCACTGGCAGGCTTGGGTTATAAAGAAGTGCCCAGCGGAGGCCTCTGGGGACAGGCCGTTGCCTATGTGACTCATCCTCCAAGTCTTATCTCTCCCTGGTTCTTTCCATTAATAACCATCTGAGCCCATCTGAACTCTTGTTTCTAATAGCTTCACACCCTCTACTTGGCCCAGAAAAGAAAAGCGTCCATCTTAAATGCTGTAGCCTGGAGGCATAAGAATGAATCCTCCCTCTCTTTTCAGTTTTATGTAAATTTCAGACCGTCTAGTATAAATATACCACACCTACGGAACTTGTTTGTCACTTTTATCTCAAGTCGTAAAAGAAGACGGATGTTCCGCCTTCATAGCAAAATGATATTTTCTCCTTAAAACCCCAAAATTTACTTTCATTTAGCAAGCACTGTTAACAGTGTAGTAGTGTTGTAAGTGCAGAATGACTCTAGAAGTGTAACAATTTCATACCTGTCAAAAACATGATTCACAAAATCAAATATGATTCATAAAGAACATTAGGTTCTGGAAAACACCCCAGCAGAGTGAAGCTCACTTGTTGACGTGGTAAAGTGTAAACAAAAACCCTCATTCAAGGTGCCATGAAATAGCTCTTTTTTTCCCTTTTTTCTCGATATTATTTTACTGCCAACATGAAACTGGAGGGAGAGCAGGAAAGGAGGATTCCCACATTAGGTGATGATGCTCACAGTCTCTATTTATGTCTCTGTGTGGGCAAATTTGTTGATGCTTTGATGAAATATTACCAATGTTACCGTTTTCAATCCCATCAGACCCTCTAATGTAATCTCTAGATGTTTAATTATACTGAATGTAGGAGGTGCACAAGGAGCTTCTGGAAGGTTTGGTATTCAAAAAACAATATACTCAAAAGATGTCTGCTCATTCTGAGTGTTAAGATTGTCTCCGAAGAAAAATCTACACTTTTAAATTACTATTATTCTTATTGTTAACTATGGCTTCACCTTGGTGTTCAACTTTGTTTTTATGGCTAATATATTAACTTTTAAGTTCACATGTATTCCAGACACAGCTACTGTATGTAATGGGAAAAACCCGTATAATGACGGTGACAGAATGGTCTGTGTGTATATTCAATTCACATGAAGTCTTTAATTGCATTTAATGTAAGCCATTAATTGCACTTCAGATGGCTTCACATTAACTTCTGTTAATCTATAAATTGAAATTTCCATCATTAGACAGTTGACAATAGAAAACACTGACACATTGAACAGTAAAACACTGATGATAATGTTAGCATTCAATAGCTACAGCTTGTTTAACAGACCTTGTGAGCCAGGAGGAAGTGTTGAAGGTGGGCCAGGAAGTTTATTTCTCCCAGCTGTTGCATTTACATGATGCCAGATTGCAAAGACACAGAAAAATGAAGCCAATAAAAGCTAATAAAAACACAATGATTTCACCTGATTATACTCTCCTTTGGTAAATTCACCTATATACGCAAATATTCTTACACCAGCACAAATGTTCGCAATATGTGAACTTTTCTTTTAGATCTGCTTCTTGTCCACCATGGTTGCCTGTCACACTATAGCTGCGTTCCCAGCTTCTACCAGTTCTCTGCTGGAGAAGATGTTGGAAAATCTTGATCTGGAGAAGGAAGTGTGTCTCCTTTGAATTGAAGTGTTTACACTGTATCTCTGCTCCTGTGGAGCTTCTAGTGTAACTTCAAGGCAGGTGTGAAACGCTTCTCCAGCTCTCTGTCAGTGGATCCCAGCAGGACTACGAAGCAGATAAACTTTTGTAGAAAAGCAGTAGCTCCAGTCATTCAGCAACAATAGCACAGACCTGATGAGGCTGTGGGCTCACAGAGAAAACCGTCACAAACTATTTTAGTGTCCTTCTCCACTTGTCTGATCTGCTGACTTGGAGTGACTAAGAACTTTAGATTTAAATTCCCAATGGAGACATCAAGAACTCCTCCAGATTAACAGTAAACGCAAAGTCTGCTGAGAAACCTTCTCCATATCTCTGTCAATACTGACCAGGTGAGAGAGCAGATAGTGCCTCTGATTGCTATTGATCCTCTAGTCAGCGCAGCTGTGTGCAAATAATTTCTATAGGCATGTCTAAATTGTTCTCCATTACCGATCAAAGTGGCCTCTTGTGTGGCTCAGTTCTAGCACCTCCGAGGACGATCGCTGAGTTGTTACGCAGCTTACTTCAACTTTTAATCCAATTTGTTAGCATTAATCCACAAGTCAATAAGGTACAACGGTACTTGCTCATTACTCTCCATTATCTCACCTGGCTGATGGACAGAGGGAAATATAGTGTTTGTCTCTCTAATATCATTTCACGTTACCTTCGGGGATCACAGTTATGGGATTGAAGTGTCAGGAAGAATAACGGGAGAGATGTATCAAAGAGACGTGAAAGTCAGCATTAGTGAAGAGCACACCATTGGTCTCACTAATGAATCCCGCTCTCTGCTCAAAGATTAGTTTAATAGACGTGTGTGTGTGTGTGTGTGTGTGTGGGCGCTTGTCGTGGATGGACTCGCAGCTGTCGTGGTGTTTTCTCTTTGATGCAGAATAGTAAATGAGCTGCAGCAGATGATGCTGCCGCGAGTCATCACAGTGGGGAGCTTGCCGGCGTGGAGAATGTCCAGCGGAGGCCACGGCTTTGACCTTTTTGTGACAAAATGACCTGTCTTCAATACGATCAAAGCAGACAGGAAATACAGTTAACTCTGGGGAAGGCTGTATCTTTCTGCTCATCGAGATAATCACATTTTTTGTTGCAGAATAAATTAAAATCAGTAATTCATTCAAAAAGTCATTAATTCTCCGGCAGATGTCTACCTAGATGAAGCTTTACATCTCTCTGAGGAAGCTTCCTTGTGTCTTCCATTTGGAAAATGTATTAATAGAATGGAAGCAGGATACTTCTATCAAAGTTCTGCAATGACTGCGTCTGTGTGAAGCCAAAAATAGATCTACTAGTGCTGATGCTTTCCTCCATTCCCCCTCAAATCCTCACTATCCAGTACACACACATGTGCAGCTCAGGGGATCCAGACTTTCTTGGTTACCTCAGAAATCGTTTGTTGTTGGCAAAGCTCTGCAAAAAGAAAAGAAATCTGTATTTCACATGAAGACGCTTGCATCGCTTGACACAAATCCAAGAGAAATTCTTTGATTTCCATGAGAGATGACTTGCAGATAAAGATGGGGATTCTGGCAAATCTTTTGAGGAAATCTTTTGCATTTTGCAATGTCCTCCACTGACTCTCTCCCTCCCACATGGAAGAAAATTCGAAAGCCTCACTTGAGCTGTATGGATTTGCATACATATCAGTATTTTCTGGTACAATTGCATAGATTGGTCTATTTCTATTTTCCCATCGCTGGTTTCTTTCATCCCTTCACGCATAAACACTTTGCATTTCTGTACTATAAATGGCGCTTAAATGACTCAGAAACATATATTCATAACCAGCTGTCAAAATGTTGTCATATAGCCTCTCTTGATTGCAGTCGTAGATTCATACATTCACATTCCATTCATGTCTGGTAGTTTAGTAAAGGAATATATAGATATAGATAGAAAACCCTAAGAAAAGTCCAGAAGCAAGGCAGGTTGTAGCAGCACACACAGCTGATGACAGTTAAACACAAACCACTGACTAAAAGTTGGGCAGAAAAACGAACTTTGGTTCTAATTAGGAAACATGAACCGCTCACCTCAGGCCACAGATCTGATTAACAACTCGGCTTAGGCATCTGGCTTGTGGAAACACCACAGCTTATATTTACAATTTTTATGCACAAAATACTTCTTTGAAGTTGGAGTTTCCATATTTATCTCTTGGAGCACAAAAGGTCAACATGTTTGAAGATCTAATAGACAGCAGTAGTCATTAGCCCAAGGCGTTCGTTTAGTCACACAAACATTATAAGCTTTGAGCACATGACATGACTCTTTACTGGATAAACGCACCGGCTCCCATAGCATGACCCTTGACTGTTAGCGTGTTATTAGCATGTGACTCCTGATACTACTCCATAGCTCATATATCATTAATAGCAGGTTGCACTGCACATGCTTGTTGCCCAACCCCCATTTCCTGCAGAAACGCTATAAATAGGTTTTCTGCTGCATGTAGAAATTTCCACCTATATACTTTCTACACCAAGGAGTTAGTTTTAGAAAAAGCTTATTAAATGACAGCTGGTGTGAGTTAGTGTATGTGTGTGGAATAGCAGACATAAAGGGAAAGTTAACTCAAACAAAACATTTATGAAAGCAATTTGACACAAGGAAGGAAAACACGGGAGACGAAAAAACCCAGAGTAATGAGCGGCTATTAGCCTGTGGAGCACCTCGGCGCTCCCTTGTCTGAAGATATTGGTCATGTCCACTATTAGATAGTATTACATAATCTCTGGTCTGAGAAGAAATGGCTTTAAATGATAGGATTGATTCAGTTACCGCCTTTCTCTTTCACTAAAAATGAGAAAGGCATAAACTCAATTTCAGCTGCCATAGAATTGTTTTTATATTATTACCACAGACAAATGCCCAGCATCAAGGTGGGGGGGAATGTCGGACAAAACCGAGGGAAAATTTCATTATGGTGGAGTGATTGACCATTGGAAATAATGCTACTCGAGGTATGGCACATCTGGAAGGCTCAATGCGAGGATATGACAGGTGATCCATATCACATCTTGCATCTGCGTAATGAAAATGTGATATTGGAGACATAAAGCACATGTAATTGGCAGTTATGTTTAAAAAAAATCACAGGGAACTTTGCAACAGGAACAAACACATAGTACAACTCTGAGATAATAAAAAACGATGTTTTTACAATGTCATGTTTAAGTCAGGGTGTCTTTAAGATTTCATTAACTTTGGTATGTGCTCGTCACTGGAAACCGCAACACGTTCACATTCATTCGTACAGAAGGCAGTTTGAGCACAACATAGTACATCATAGCCTACGTCTTATGATTGCTGCCTCCTGATGATTTTAATCTTTATCCTGGCATGTTTCACCACCAGAATAATTACAGATTGGAAGAAGCAGCCATCAACCTAAATATATGAATGCATATACAAAAGAAAATCCATGATGCTGAGCAGCCATAAATGCATCAGTCTGCAGTTGGAAGCTGTCGAATAATGTCTCAGTACAGATGAATTTCCTCCAGCATGATGACTAAATTAAGGAGGTTATTTAATATAAGCTTGTTTACTTTCATTTAAAAGCAATGAATCAGTAATTTCTGTTTGAAATCCATATTCTGCTCAATATTAATACCACAAATAAACTCCATAGAATGATCAACAACCACTTGTAATCCCTTTGCTTCAGTACTCTGAAGACAGTTTTTTGTGTTTTCTGCACAAAGAAAATAAAACCCATCTTGGATGAGACCTGCAGCTGCTTGTTAGTGTTGCCTGTCAAGACTAAGTAAGCTGCGGCACACGAAGCCGCACTAATGAGCTTCATTATCAGTCAATGACTTTAAGAGGCTTTGTGAAGAGATCCACGAGGGAAATGAATTAGCAAAATATAGTGATTCATATCAAATACCCTTTGATGCATCAGAAGATTGAGAATCAGAAAAAATATTTTAAAAAAAAAAAGGGAACCGTGACGAAAGAGGGTCGCACACCAAGTGATGCTGCAGTTATTTATTCCCTGAACCTTTAATGGACTGATGAACAATATCCTCTCACAACACAAACCTCTAACGTCAAAGATCTGATCTGATGAGCATGAAGCAACATGGGACAGAAGATAAAATGCAAATGTTTCAGCAGGAAAAAAAACAACTTTTTTTTCTGTGTGTTTGTCTGTGAGTCATACTCTTGCTGTTCTTGCAGCCCTCCCTCCTCTACCGCCCTCTCAGATCCATCACCCCTCCCGTCCAGACGTCCTCTCCACCATTTCTCACCGCGGTGGTAGGTAGGGAGCGTTGGATCCCTGCTGCATTACCGGAGGCTTCTGATCTAATTGTTTTGCAATGCAGGGATTTTGCTTGGGATGAGTCATAACTTGGAGAAGGGGGGGAAGGGTAAAAAAAAAAGTGCAGGTGTCACCAAAAATTGAATGAGCGCAAAAAAAAATACAAGCCAACTACAAATTACAATCCCCCCTTACATTGTTGTCTCTTCAAACTGATGCAGTGAGGAGGTGCTTCCCTTAATTTATTCCTCTTTCTTTCACTTCCCTACAATTACTCCAGGTTTCCTGATTTTCTTCTTATCTCAGCTGTGAGACTTACTGCTCATTGTTAATTCTGCATAGCACTAATCCAGTATTTACAACCCATCCAATCAGACTTCTTTATACCATTTTAAACATTCAGTAGAGCTCAGAAAACAAACACTGGCCAGCTAATAAAAAATGCTCTGAAGAAATTATGGTCCATTTATTACCACAAAACCACACAGAAGTGATATTGGTTTTGTAAGGCATTTAAACTCAATTGAGGATAACTTGTCTTTCCTGTTGCAGCATCAGAGCATTAGGTCTGTGAGGTCCAGAAACTGCTCTCATTTAAAGCTGTACAAAGTCTACACATGTTGGCTTCAGCAGATACTAACCTCAGACACCATACCTGTAGTTGTTTTTGTATAAACATGTCAGTATACGAAACACGCTGATGTATTAAATGCAGTGGTCATTCATAATTTTGAAGCAGTATTCATGTGCTGTTTTCATTTGCTTGATAAAAATCTCTGAAAACATGATGCATCATAAGAAGTGAGAAAAACTATTTTCCAATTTTCTGTGGTTGTCTGTAGAAGGAAACTAGTAAAAACATTTACTATACTTTCGGGTCACAACAACAGTGAAATGTGTATCTACATCCAGATCGAAGTAATGGATAGACATGCCAATAATGTAGTGGGAGTGGTGGCAAAAAGGCAAAAACACTGCTTCCAGATGGGAAAATGTGCATTTCAACTAGGTGTGGGTAAAAATGTTGATACATCGATGCATTGCAATTTTTTATTAACCAATTCAATATCGACCCAGAGGATATGCTGAATCAATTCAAGCTCCTGACCAGTGAGGCGCTGAGAGCAGCATTAAGCCTGGTTTATGCTTCTGCGTCGCGGCAACGGCGGAGCTACGGCGTACACCGGACGCTGTCGTTGAGCATTCGAAGCTCTGTGTCGAGGGAACACGTTGCTCTGCAATTCACCGCCAAGCTGCTAGGGGGTGTGGCTGTGTCTTTGTGTGGCTTCTGGGGACTCATATCGCATTCCTTGGTTTTCTTCCGACAGTAAACAATGACAACTAAGATGGAGCGGGTGTTTCTGGAGATGGAGCTCATAAAATTGAAAAAGAAATGCTGTTACTACAAATGTTGAAGCACAGAAGACGTTTACGGAGGTGGTCTGTCTGACCATTCCGTACCGCTCGTGCTGCTACTGGAAAAGCAACCGCCGGAAATTACGTTCTGCGCGGACCAATGACAGTCCTTGCCGTTTGCGTCTTAACGCGTTGATGCAACGCGTAGTCAGGATAACGGCGTAGGGTTCGCATAGGGGTCTGCGTCGACGCCGTAGCTACGCCGTCGCCGCGACGCAGAAGTATAAACCAGGCTTTAAGTGTGATTCGTGTTGACGGAAGCCACACTCGACCAGACGACAACAAAATGGCGACCGAAGAGAGTAGCAGCAGCAGCAGCGTAAAGCTGGCACCTTCAAACTTAAACTCAGATGTCTGTCAGATGTTTGTCTGTTTGTTTGTGTGTTGGTTTGTCAGTTTGCAAAGAAACTCAAAAAGTTATGGACCGTTTTTGACGAAATTTTCAGGATTCGCCCAAAGTGGCCTAACTTAAAACTGATTAATTTTTGGTGGTGCCATTGAATCACATCCGATCACCACCAAAAATTAATCAGTTTTAATTTAGGCCACTTCTGACCAACCCTAAAAATTTCATCAAAAACTGTCCGTAACTTTTTGCGTTATTTTGCACACTAACAAACAAATAAACAAACCCTGTTGAAAACATAACCTCTTTGGCTGAGGTAATAAAAAAATGTTTACAAGTACTCTAATTGTTTTTTACTTAATGAATCAATATTGAATCGAGAAACGATATTGAATCAAGAATTGAATTGAATTGCAACTTAAAGAACACAAATTGAATCGAAAGGTTCTCATCATTACCCAGCCCTAATTTCAGCAGCACTCCAATGTGTCTAATTCTCTGTAAGCAAACAAGTAAAATGATTCTTTCCTCGGAAACCCACTGGCTGTCATGTTGAGGACGATGAATAACCGAATTGCAATTTTTCAGTACTTCCAGTGCTCTGTAACATTACTGTTGAGTGCGTTTTCAACCAGGTCCAAAGTAAGCTTTAAAAATTACCGTGGATCCCAGACTGTAAGGAACATAATGCATTTTTTTTTACCGTAGCAATGATGTGTGAAATTACTTTGAAAATTAAAAAAAAAAATCTCTCGGACAAGCACACCACCCTTATTCCTTTCATCCTCTGCAGTGTGATGACACACTCACAAGATGATGCGATCTAAAGCAATGAACCCTTCGTCCGAGCACTTTTCTCCCGTGGACATCTAATTACGCTAAATAGCTCTCTTAGTGTGTGAGTGCTCCTTTCAGCAGGCTTCTCTGCTAATCAGGATGTGGGCTGCTGGCTACTTGTTAGCTGACCTACTCATTATTCTTTGGCGTTAACTTGTCTCATGTTGAGATGCGCCTAATTGTAAGCAGCTAGCTGGGGACTAACCCAGCAGGCAAACCAGGTTAATATCGTCTCTTAATGGAGTGTTTGCCTGTCGGGCTTTTCAGAAATATTACGCACAAAAAAACTCTCATTAGGAAATACTACACTTTCAGTACCTGCACTTGTATCCAAGTTACTGCACATTGAATGTGTTATTAAAGGTTTTGTTTTTTATCTGAAAGGAGATTTCTGTGTCACGGACAGGATGTTTTTGTCATATTTCCAGCCAAAATCAATAGATCAATAGGTCAAGAGCTGACAATAGAAAACACTTAACCCAACCCATTTATCTCTTAAACTCTTCAAGCAGAAGATGGGAATCTCTGCATTCCAGCACTCTAGATGGCGTGTTTCACCTTTTGTGTTGGATTAGTACAGCTTCTTCTCCCTCTATTATATGACGAATGTCACGACAGCATCCCGAACCACAGATTAATCTTGCTTAGAACATTGTGGCGTGTGACAGGCCAGATTGAGAAAAATGCCTGTTAGCAGGAAAGCATGTGCGACCGCAGCTCAGCTAAACGGCTTGCCTCCACCTCTCCATCTTCCTTCCTCACCCCCCCACCATCCCAGATTGCCCCGTAGGCTTGTTCTGCTTATCCTCAAGACCAGTTGTTAGGGATGACCGTGATTTATAGGCCCATGCTGGGCTCTGAGGTATGTGAGTATTTGTGAGCATAATTGAGCAGTGGAGTTTTATTGGGGACTGTGTATGAATGTGTGTGCAGAGTGTACGTGCGTGCGCATGTGTGCGTCTGTGTATGTGTGGAGATTGAAATACGCCAGCTGTCTCTGTGAATGTGTCTTTGCTGCCTCTCGTCTGGATGAAGCGATGCACAGGTCCCAGGTCACCAGACAAAGATACCTGCCGAGAAATAGATTTTTGTGCAGCAATTTTTCATCTTATTTCTCAACCACTCACCAAACAAAAAAGCGACACTATTTGCATACATAGCCATAATGTTTGCAATTAATGTCTATGTTTGTATTTGTAGACACATTCATTTGTTCAGACAGAAATTCAAATAAATTTAGACACATGACAGATTTAACATCCTGCTAAATTGCTCACATGTTTAGCAGCAGTGTTTGGATTTTCAAAGCCTCACAGATGTTTTATTCAGATGTATCAGCTCCTGGTCGGTGGCCATGCATGCCACGCTGCTGACTAATTACACAACATATGAAAGGGAGCAGAGATGCTCTTTGACATCCACACGCCACGCCACAGTGCGACCAGCAGGAAGCTGAAGCCTGTTAGCTTGGAGTCTGGAATCTGCTCAGCATGGGTCGTACCTCTCTAAGCCACCCTTATGTTTGAAATCCCTCGGATATCTCCTCCACTCTTTCTGCATCCTCAGGTTTGTGAGGGACACAAAAGTAGCATCTGTCAGCATGCTTAAAATAACAACAACATTAAAACAGTCATTTATTACATGTACTGTACATGTATATACTCACATAGAAGCTTCAGGGTCTTTGATCAGCTTAAATTGAAACTTCAATAAAGCTTGAGATCAAGTGGAGTAGTACACGGTTGCAGTCACTCCCACGTCTTTTAGTCTCCCTTGAAGTCTCTGATAGTGAAGACACGGGTGCCTTAATATTTTCAGGTTGTCATCAAAGAGACCCATGTGATCTCAACCTGTTAACTTATTCTGGCGATCTGGCTGCTGTAATGAATATTTTAGTTCATTTCTCCACATTTGTCACTTGACGTGAAGAAAGATCCAGCAGCGTTGCTATGACGTGCAAACCGCTGCCAGCACCGCTTGGAAATGTTGAGTCCAATTATACTGTAAGGCTTCAGTTTGAGAGGTGTGAAACTTTCCTTTTTGGAGGGTGTTTGATTCTCCTAACTTTTCAAAAAACACCACCGTCAGGTCAAAATGTACGCCTGTAGTTTTCAAATTAATGATGAAAATGTTCTCTTGCCTGTTCATTCATGCTTCCACCCCCTCACCTTTTCCAGTGGACTGCTAATAAAAGTAAAAGTAATAAAGCAGATAAATGGCCCAGTTAATGTAATAATGCACTAATGTGCTATATTGTTAGATTATCACTCATTCATTAAAGCTTTAGTCTGTCATTCTGTTCAGAAACACTTTTTGTTATACTGGGTGAAATGGTCCTTCCATCCTGAGATCAGTCAATTCATTATGTGTTCAGAAAATGTTAGGAAAAGAATCAGATCTCTGTGGCAGCTGCAGGACTGTAAAAACTCTGACCAATCAACTGACATTCGGTCCAAATGGAAAGAACCAATCAGATGCTTTCATGTCTCGTCCTGCTCACTTCCCCCTCTGTCCGTCCCTCCTCCCCATTGTTGCTGGACATACCCAGCACACTCCTGCAGAAATACAGAGTTAACAGGAGAATCTGTTCTGTAGGGAACAATGGCAGAGAAAATGCAGCCAAAAAGCGTTACTTCTGATGACTCACCCTGCTAAACAGGCAAAGAGAAGAAAGAGGGAGGCAGAAAAGACTGCGAAAAAACTCTGGATAAAGCTAAGAGGACAAACCAGAGTGAACATCGGTGGAGACACTAAGACATCTGAAGGGACTGAAAAGTGATGCAGACGTTTCTGCTTTTGTTCTTCTGGATAGGTAATTATTTGTTTAACTTCAGGAGGAGTTATTGTTTTTATGAAATATGCAATGTTTGCCAACTTAGCTGCTTTTGTAACGCATATTAGCCCGATGCTAACATTAGCTTCTCTGTGGGTGTAAGCTGGTCGTAGGTGCGGCTTGTATTAAAGATGTTAGAGAAAACAGTATGAATTTGACTAAAGAGAAAGTGTTAATGTGAAGCACTTGTCTTTTACCTGCCATGAAAGGAATAGTAGTAATTTAAATACCTGAAATTTATACTTAACAACAATATTCGAGTAAATGTCCTTAGTTACATTCCACCACTGCTAAACATGTCCTAATGAAATCACTGTCCTCTCATTATGTGTCCACCACACCCACTTACCATGTTTCCTCTGGCCTTCCCTACCTCGGTTTAATGAGAAATTCCTACAGGCGCTTTAAAATGAATATGTGTCTTTCTAATCCTAAATGGTGAAGTCATGCCTCACTCCTTTGGCTTTGGCTTCGTTTATGTTCGTACCATTGGTTTCTGGACCGTGGTCGGTCATCTAGTGCCAGGTGGAACTGGGTTAGATGCCGAGCCAGTGACGGGGGCAAGGTCAGCCAGAACACCATGTAACCATTGCCAAATTCAGGCCAGGACTCACCCAAGCATAATTAAGCATGATTAAAAATACATATTCACTGCAATCACATGAGCTTGGGGTTGTAAAGTGTAAAAGTAATCAGAAGCTGTGAGTCTAATGCTGTGTAGTGATTAATTGGAAAGCATAATTAGATTTGGAAGAGAATACTCTGTAGAACATATCTAATAAGAAAATGACAAATGCTTCGTTCATGTGAATATCTGAATACATTAGCAGCCCAGCGATGGAATGAGTCACATCTTTGTTCTCTATGAAACACTTGAGGAACAGACAGATCCACAGGTATAAACGCTACATTTATTGAACAGACAGGCACAGACATGTATGTCAGAGAGTCCAACATCAGTAATGTATCCTTAAACCCAGAGACAAATGAAACAGAATCTTCAACAAAGATGGAAAAAAGCCACTAGTCAGTGCACCCAATTTATATCCAGCTCCTGGACTCACTGTAAATTCAACTGAAGCCTGTTTGGCTGGATTTTGGGTGTAAGGTTGTTAAACCCACAGATATGAGTGTAAACAGCTCCACAGCTGTGTCACAGATGAAATGTTAACTGTATTTTAGTCAGCATATAGAAGGAAGACTTCTCGTTCAACAGTGTGTTCAGTACAACAGTACAGTCCCAAACCTGAGGGATGGGACTTGATCATAAAGTACCTCATGGATGTTATTTGCCCATCTTCCCCAACTTCTACTGTTTGGTTTTATATACAGTATAATGGTGATGTGTGGTCTCTTCGATCCATTAATCAGTATGGAGCACAGTCCTTGACCTTTTCATGTCTAATCCCAGCAACAGAGCCTGGAAACATATCCCATACACATTGGGTTGTCCTTTGTGACACTGCGACTCATCTTGGAAGTATTAAGTACACAAAACACACACACAGTTATTTCAGCCATGAAATTGATGGTGCAGTACCGTATTTGTAGCGATCCCTTTCACTGTTCAACATTGAGGTTTCTGGCAAATATGCTGAGGTTGGTGCTGATAACCTTAAGCTTGGTTAAATGGAGTCTTAGCATAATTTGATATAAAGTTAGCCTGGCTACCGCAACTGCAAAGCTCTGCGGCGTAGTCTGGCCAAGCTGCCTTGAGTTCCTTTCCTTTCCACTGATGTATGCATAGCGATGAAAACTGCTTGATCCAAAGAACTAGTGCTTCATTGCCTTAAACACGCCTCAATCCAGCCGTGGGAAATGCTAGATTTTCATTGCTCCCCATTCCTGGACGAATCTGAAATTGAAAAGATAGGCATCTTGGCCAGACTGACTTGGTTGTGAAATTTTGAGCAGCATCACAGGAAGTATGGGCGGGCCCAGTCTAATTTAACGTAGGTATTCCAATCAAATTTTATGCCCTGAAAGCTTTGCTTTAGTATTACTGTGTGTAGTCCTCATAGTTGTTTGAGATTTGTGGTTGACATTTTGGCCTTTCCACCATCTTAACCACAGACTGTATTATACAAAGTGGATGAACGTGATAAGCTACTGGACAGAAATACCAAACACAAGAGAGTCCTGGAGAGATACATTGTGCTGAATCTTGACCTATTTTCCTTTAAATTCTAGCTTGGTGTTGATATGAAAGCAAACATGTATTTTTCATTTAGCAAATGAGTAAAGTAATGAGGAAGCCCATTAATTAGCTAATGGAAACATGCCCTTTGTCATGTTTACTCTGGCATTAGTGCTGATGAATTATCATTTGATTAGTGTAGCTGATGAGCTTGTGGATTAGTTTAGGGATGGCACTCTGCACGTGCAAAATCTCAAGATGAAGACTAGACTCCAAGATGGACAGACCCTCTTTTGTCCCGACCTGTATGCCAACATGGCCGACTGTTTGGCTGACGGGTACAGCGATGAGTCACACTACTGCTGCAGTGCACAATCACAAACACCTTTGCAGCAAGCAGGGTGTGTGTGTGTGTGTGTGTGTCTGCTTGTAGCAGACCGTTGTCACATTAGCCAGTGCTGTAAAAACATTAGTGGGAAGAGAAGGAAAAGAAGATGAGTGGCTTCAGGGGAGTGGTGGTCCTTTTAGGTCATGAAAATCTTTCATTTTCTCACCACTTACAAAATAATGACATTTATTTTTTTTTTTATTTTTCTAAAGAGCAAAGTGCAGCAACAGGCACATACAGTATATCGTTCTGGTCCTCGCATTTTCTCCCACTAACATTCGAAGCAGGACTTCATTTCTTTTTTTTAATCTCCAGGGTGCTCTGACATATACACCCCAAGGCACTGGGCACATACTAAACACATTTATAACACTCTCCCATGACAGTTTCCTACTCAGGAATGATGAAGATGCTGTAATACCTTCAATGTACAGCTCAAAACAGACACACAGAGAAGAAAGGAGCTCTCCAAGGGCAAAACAAGCTGCCTTCATCAACAATTTTTGTTTTTCAGCTTCACACAAGAAAGATGAGCAATAATATCAGTGGTTACTATTGCAGCATCGTCCATATGCTTATTTGTTTTGGTGCTACTGCGCTACAATATTTCAGTGTGCATACAGCACCAGGGCTGCAACTAATGCGCTTCATTAACTATTAACCTGCTGATTATTTTCTCTATCAGTCCAAAAAAAATCTATGTAATGTCTTTATATTTAATCTTTAAATAACTTGTTCTAAAAAAAACTAATATTTTTGATATGCTAGGGTAAACGATTTTAGGAAAAGATCTAATTACTATTTTTCAGGCAGATACAGTATTTGCGATTTCATTGCGATGTGTAGAGTAACATTTACAAACATGACAGAAAATGACATCATACCATGAAAACATTAAAAGCTGTTACTAATGCAAGGATGAAAACTAAAGGTAAGAATTGCTTCCAAATGTATCCTTGACAGTGTTGTCACAGTTACACTGAAAAAGTGATCTGATTACTGATTACTCCTTTAAAAAAATAACCTAGTTACTTTACTTGAGAATAAGAGTCAGGATGGTAGGGAGACGGCATGTATGTGTAAAATTGTTGAAACAACAGATCCTGAGTCAGTCAGGAGCGGTGCAAAAAAAACGCAGCTTTGACGATCACATGATCACGTCTGAAATCATGATTTTGATCAGAATACGATAAATCATTCAGCCCTTCGATGTGCTGTCATTTATAGCAAAGAATAATTTCACAAGCTGGAATCAGAGAAAATTTTGAGCAATAATGATTCATCGGGTTTCAGTGTAGTTTACAGTTAGTAAAAGAAAAACATTATGAAAATAATTCATTGACTCATGCTTTATTGAAATTCATGTGTTACATATTCGAAGAAATATATCTGAGACCAGATCCATATTATATTATGCCATGCTTATATCTGCGTTACACCTTTTTATTACACCTACATACACAATATGAACATATTCTTCAGTGTGATTCACAATGGGTGATATATAGTACTACTGTACAGCGCTGATGGTTTTTTTTTTCTAGATTAGTTTCCTCCTCTTATCGTTGAGTGTTTTTGTTATTAGTTTGATTAGTGTAGTTTCCCCACGTGTTTCTTCCTCTTGCCCCTTCACCTGTAAACACCTTGTGCTTGTTCCTGTCTGCCTGATCTCTTCATTAAAACCATTGAACTGAAAAGCTGTCACTGAGTCGTGCATTTGGGTTCCCTGCGAAGCATGGAAACCTCACAGCCCCCCCCCACACCTCTCCCCATCCCAAATTTCACCTGACAACCTTTAGCAATAACAAACGTAAATGAAGTTTGGCTGTATGAGTCAAATGAATTAAAAAAGTCAACCTGAAATAAGTAAATACATCTTTAAAAAATAACTTCAAATGTAAAAAAAAAAAAAAAAAAATTCTGAACTGAGCATGCATGTTTGCCTTTTACAGATGCACATAGAGCTGTGTGATATTACAATATATATCATAATGCGGTATAAAAACGGTCTACCGTACAATATAAGCCTCTATTGTTTATATTGTAATTTTAACATGTAGCTACTTAGTTAGCTCTGTTGCGACACTAACATAAATGGGTTAGGTCGTGGTTAAGATACGCCTTGTAAAGTACAACTCAATGACGGAATGACCGCTGGATAATCCAAATGTATCATGCGATTTAAAAACGTGTATTGTATGAAGCATAGACATAATAGTATGACCGCTACTGTAACCGCAGCAATGCTACTGCTTTGTGGTAGCATGTTCACGTCACCCGTAAGGACAGGTTTGCAGCAGTTGTAGCTCGGAAGTAAGCAGAGGTAAAGCAGCATGGAGGACGTTGTGTGGGAATGATTTATTATCGCTTAAAACACATCTTTATTAGCAGCCAAACTGCATAGTAATAGTACAGTGCAAACATAGCTGGACTTCCATTCGCTCTCAAAGTAAGCCTTCAGAATAAAAGCGTATAAGGGATTACGCTGCAGAGGAGATGGAGGAGAGCACAATGGAAAGTAAAAATCAGAAAAAAATACTATATCGAAATATATATCGTTATCAGGATATAAACTTGGCTATACCGGGATATAGAATTTTATCCATATCACGCAGCCCTAGATGCACACATCTGCATTTCCTTGATGCAAAGTCATCAATAAGGTCATCATGTGACAGTTGCTCCAGAGTTCTTGTGCCATTGATCATGATTTCCCGATCCATTCTATCTATTCTCTGTGTGCTGTACGTGCTACACATCTCAGTAGCGCAAATGTGTCCCCTCTCGCAAAATGTGGCCCTCCATGGAGGATGAGGCCTTACACACAGAGCGTGTTCTGTGCTCAGTAAAGTGTAGTGCAGAGTACTTAAGTCATTATTCTACATTATATTTGCACAGCCAACTGCACTTATATGCCCTATACTATGACATGCTATATATTGCAACAGGTCTTCCACTGATTTTATATTGAAGCATTAAGGTTTTGTTGCAGTTCATTGTTGTTCATGGTGTTGCACTGGACTTCTATATATTCATATATATATATATATATATATATATATATATATATATATATATATATATATATATATATATATATATCTTAGGGCTGTCAAACGATTAAATCAAAGTAATCACAGGTTGTTGTAGATTAATATTGATTAATCAAAATTAAATCCCATTCTTGTTCATATGTATTAATCACATTTCATTTTGCATGTGCAAACACTCAAAAAAGAAGGAAATTCATCTGCACTGAATGTGTTTATTCAACACCTTCAACAGCTGCTGTTTTATTAAACACCCTGTGCAATATAATTCATTTATTCTGTGCATTTCCTGTTTATATATTCAGTATTTATCCTTGTTGTAAATAATAATCGTTCATAATTTTTATGTAAGGCAGTTTTTTAATACTCATTTTGTATTTACATTCCAAGACTTATATACTTATTTTTCAAACTTATTTTATTATTTTTTTTACTTATTTTATTCTTGTACACTGAAAAGGGAGAAGCGCTACAATTTCATTGTACAATGGTGTAATGACAATAAAGATCATTCTATTCTGGTTTCACCAACACAACTTGAAACACTTTAACAACACTTCATCTCTTTGTTTTAAACAATCATTTATCCAAAATCAGCCACTGTTCGTCTATCTGCTCCATTATACTTGTGCATCACTGTGGACCACTGAGGAGCATCACATGCAGTCGTGTAAATATTAGCGCATCCTCAGATTCTGACTCCCTGGTAATAAAACAGAGGCTGATGGGAAATGGGGAAAAGCCCTCCAACAAGACTTCCCTTTTATCAGCTCCTCCCAGGAGGGAAGCAGCCACCGTAACCTTTATCCAGCACGAGTCCATGTCTGCCCTCCCAGACACAATCACAGCCTGAGACAACTTTTAAATGAAGACGGATCTGCCTTGCCATCCCACTGTACTCGCAGAAAATTGTCTATTGTGTTTGTCTGTTAGTCTACCCTCTTCTCCCCTCTCTTGTTTCAATATTGCCAAAAACAGGTTAGCTCGGTGTCAAAGAGTACACACTTGAATTGCCTGCAGTCAGTTTGTTGATATCTAGCAGGTGGTGAGTGCTACTGTTGGTTTTTAGGATGCCCTTCATCAATTTTGCAAAGCAGGTGGATGTCTCACCTCACACTGACTCCGCTGTTCATGTCTGAATAATAGCTGGAAGTGCCTCTATCACTTATGTTCATATATTCTGCTCTTATTATGCGGTTTTGCATTGACAGTTTTCAGGCATTTAAAAGAAGATCCATTCGAAGATCCGTTTGTAAGGTCCGTATGTTAGCATAAGAACGGATCTCAGCATTAATAGTTTTGCATTTTATTACCATTTCATGATCTTGGCTGCTAAAATATTGACAGTCAGCTTACAGGCAGAAGGAGTGCAAATCATTTCCATTTTAATAGTGTCATTTGTAAGAAGTTTTACGCCTCTATGCAACGAAATGATGCTTTCACAGGGTGTGATCAATGTCAGTAACTCAACAAGTAAGTTAAGTTCTCTGATTGTAATGAGTATTTTTGCCTTCATTGATTACTTTTTACTCTTGTTTTCTTGCCATTTTATTTCAAAAATGTATTCACATGGTGGTCTCATGTTATTTCACTGATCGATTGTTGCTAGCGGTAATTTGCCAACAAAGGAGGGGAAACTGCAAGTCGTAGTAAACATGGATGTAAACAATGCACAATTACAAATATAAGAAGTAAGTGTTCATTTATTTTTTCACCAGAAGTAACCCAGCCCACATGGGCTTACACCACTCCAAGCAAACAGGAGCAATAATATAAAGAGAGGAATAAAATCCGTCAAAGCAAATATGAACACAATCCATCTCCTCAGACATTAAAAGCTATAAAATAAATAAACAGACTAAACATAACTTTTTGTTTAATGTTTGTTGTCAAGAGAACCCAGAATCACCCACAATAACTCAAAGGATGACGCAGGTGTGTTATGCTAGTGGTGACTAATGTCGTCTGGAGGCAATTTGTCAGATTTCACTCCCTAACACCTGTGAGCAGACATTATGTAAATCTGTTTTTAACAATCTAAGAAATATGTCGAACAACTGATACAGGTGTGCCAGTTCTGTAGCCATTTTCTGTAGCTATTTTTCTTCTACGTTATGATTATCTGTTCAACTAGAAATTCACCTTTTTCATTTATTATTTTTTAAGCAGTTGTCAAAGAAAACAACACCAGACCTGTTAGGACATTTTCTCTGATACTGATTCTTCTTTTTTCTCTATACCGCAGTACATGTCAGCTCGGCTGAGCAGGCTCAAGGTAGGATGTGTGTATTAATATTTTAATATGTGACGGGCAGAGAGGTGGAAACATTTCGCTGGTGGAAAACGGCTGACATCCATTGATTAGTCACCATGTGAAAGGATGGGCTGCTCAGTTGAGGTGCTTTGTCCATGTCAGTGCGGCTCATGGGGGAAGGAAGTAGTAGTGCACATGACCTTTCAACATGCCATCGCTGTTACTGCTTTTAGATTAAATCTCACCTCTGCGTTTTTTTCCCTACATATGGATCCTCTGCCACTCGCTCTTGATGGAAATATTGAGCCCTGTAGGTTACCTAGTCAAACGTCATGGTGGTGTTATTAGCATACAGTTTGGTACAGTGTTAACAGTTCAAATACAGCGTCATCCTCACATCTAGATCCATATGCCTCTGCCTTAACCTGTCTGGAGGAACCAGATGGTGAAGGAGCTGAATAGCACTTCAGTCCTCATCTGTCCCTCGGTCTCACTCAGTGCTTTGTAGCTGGACATTTCTCTCCGCTCTGTACTCCACACCACGCAAGGAGTCTCTCCTTAATTATAAGTGCTTTCATTTCTTCTCTTCTTACAGTGTGTAGAAATGACCCAGACTATGAGGCGCAAACACAATGCCGCAGGCTACACCTGTGCTATGTTTACAAATGAAGAAGATGTAAATGAAGTATTTTCTGTCAGGACCCCAGCATCTCCAAGCTGTCACATGCTGTTTCACCAAGATGCACAACTCGTCAAAAATCAGGACTTTCTTTTGCCCTTTTCTCGACAAGGTCATCTGTTACAACAGCCTAATATATTTTTCATCACCACCACCATTCCTTGATTCATCTTGCCATAACGCCAGCATCAAATGACTGACATTATGACCTTCCCTAGGGTGCCGGGACATTACAAATTCATGTGCCCTATTGACTTTGGTTGCTACATCAGAACAACCACCTGCAGACACAGCAGGTTCACAAGCTCAACTACAGTAATGAGATAGGGAGACATTTAGAATTTGGGAACTTAAGTCAACATTATGTGGATGAAAACAAAAATGGTGGTGATGTCCAAAGTTGTGGGAAATAATAAGCACCTTTGTTACCTGCAGAAAACATGAGAACAACCTGTTGAGCAGTAATGGGGAACACCCACAAATGCCAAGAGATGCATGTGTCAGTTTGCTGATAATTACCAGTGAATGTACAAGTGTGTGCATGAGCTCAAATGGCAACTTTTGTCTGCAAATATAATTAATTTATGTATATATACTATATACACGCACACACACACATATACACAGAGTTGATTTTCCCTTTAATATTTATTCACGTACTACTGAGGTTACGGATTAGTGCTTTATATTCTTGTACCCTGTGGTAGGCATAGCGATGGGTGGTTGTGTGTGTGGTTAGGTTTAGGCAGCAAAATCCCTTTGGTTAGGGTTAGGAAAAGTTATCAACATCTCTTTTTTAGTGATTTGAAGTTACTACAATGAGTTTTGAACTGGCTGTGCATACGTAAGACAAGAAAACAAAATTGACAGAAGAGCAAAAAAGAAGAGCTGAAATCTTTACATTGCAAAACAGTTTACATCAATTTATTCATTTACGTCCTTAACTTAAACAAAGATCGCTAATGCAAATGTGAGCTGAACGTAGCTAACATTAGCAGCATTCAGTCCACAGGGGTCGGCCAAAATTTCTAATTGGTTAAAGTCACTTTTGACAGTAAACCAAGATGAAAATATTTCCTTAACATTAACAAAATGCTCTCAATGATTGAATTAGTGAATATTTCCCAGGTATGCAATTTGCAGGTCCATTTATTAAAATAATTTTCTGATGTAAATGATAATATTTAGTATATTAGTATACTAATTCAGAATGACATGGTTTGCACATGCAGAATCTCATGGAGATCCATATTCATCACAAAACTGCAATAAAACTGATGGTGTGATTCATCTTCACTTGAAACAGCCCTTCATAGTCACACTCAAGACGGAAACTTTCCATGTAATCAATGGAACATGGGAATTCATTTAAAAAAAAAAAAAAAAAAAGAAATTAAAAATAAATCCTTTCTGCTGATTAAAATGCCAGAGTGTCTCCAGCTAGAGCCATCTGATGGACATAACCTTTAAGTGGGCCATTAGGAATATATTAAAAAAGAATAATTTCCTGGGAACATGTCACCGATGAATTATTAAAACATCTAAAACAGGGCAAATCATCCTCTGCTCCCCCCCCAATCAAAAATAAAAAAAAAAAACATTGCTGAGGAGTTAACCCACTAAACAATGCGCACATGAAATACTTGTAACCCACAAATCGCCATGTTGGGCCTCTGATATAATTTTCATATTGATTTAGGGTCTGGTCTTACTGACTGTGCCAGCATGAACCTGTGCTCTGGCCGATCAGTATGCATTTAAACTCAGTAGGCAGAGCGAACACACAAGGGTGAAGCAGGCCCTCTAAATTGTGTGACTGCAGAGTTGCTTTGGTCAGGAAGGTGTCGAGTGCTGCTTCTTAATTCAAAGTAAGCAAGCTATCACCTTTTGCATCTTTGAAAACTAATTTGGTGATGGCAACCTGAGTCTGAATTACAACGTCAAATGAAATGTGAATGTGGGATAAGTGATACGTTGTGACAGTCAACAAGTGGGAGGTCCAAAGCAAAAGATGAAACATAATGCAGATGAAGTGGACAGTGTCACTGTCAGGTTGGTAGATTCACAGTGAAATCTGCTTTATTTGGCTCTAGCTCTCCTACTGAGAATCACCTATTTGGCTACTAACTAGTCAACATTTTTATGCTTAACAATCGATCAATTGCCTCTTCATAATGCGAAAAGGATTACTTGAAGTATTAATCAGTAGAGCTCAGTGGAACTGCAGAGTCAAGTGATAATTATCTGTGGGTTCAAGAGACTTTCAAGTCTTTTTTTCTGGTTTCAGTTTAACTGTTTTGTCTCGGTCTCACCATCCTCATCACCCTTGTTCCAGCAGCAGCAGTTTTCAGGGAAAAATATCTAACAGACCCACTGCACGCCACCTGCCTACCACCAAACGTTAGATAGTCCAGTTAGTAACTATCTGGTGAACACAGTGGAGCAGCTAACGAGCCGAGTATTTCCATCAGGAGCTGGTATAGACCAGACTAGAAAACAAATATTGAGCTTAAATTTAGTGATCAGAAAAAATGACTCTCAATTAATGTTGATCAAAGTCTGCTGAATTAGCAATTTAATAACACTTTCCCCAGAACAGTTAAATAAGGTGATAAAATGTTAACTAGGGATTGGTATCATTCAAAATTTTTTGATACAATGCCAATTTCAATACTGTTGTTTTAAAACCAGAACGATACTTTTTTCGATACCTCAGTAAGTTATTTTTGTGTAATTTGGGCTTTAATTATGGTCATCATCAGTATTATTGTTGTTATTCCATCCATCCATTTTCTTCCGCTTATCCTCACATAGGGTTGCCGTGGTGGAGCCTATCCCAGCTGTCTTAGGGTGAAAGGCAGGGTACACCCTGAACAAGTCTCCAATTCATCACAGGGCACATAGAGACAGACAACCACTCACACTCACATTCACACCTACGGTCAATTTAAATTAGCCAATTAATCTAATCCCCAATGCATGTTTTTGGATGGTGGGAGGAAGCCGGAGTACCTGGAGAGAACCCACGCAGACACTGGGAGAACATGCAAACTCCACACAGAAAGGCCCGGGTTGGGAATCGAACCCTGTACCTTCTTGTTGTGAGGCGACAGTGCTAACCACCACACCAACGTGCATTATTTATCATGGTAGACATACTAGACAGTAGTCTGTTGTTTTTCAACAGGCGTAGGCTATGCTCAGTTCCTCTTTAGGACCCTGGAGAGTGAGAGTTTGCCTTATGGTGTGTTCATGGAAGTCAGAACTTCTCAGAGCTCAGATCAACATAACATCAACGTTTACTGCTCCCAGCTCTTCCAGCCTTACAGACGTACAACAAAACATGTAACTACTGTTTATATCAGTAGCAGATAGCATGAATTCAGGTTGGTGAGATTAATCCGACTTTCAGAGTTGGATCTGATTCTGACTTGGAGCTTAGAAATTCCAACATTCATGGACAACTTGAATGCACCATGAGTTGAGATACACAAATGCCGAGCTCCCAGTACTGCTGCAATGATATTAATGCTCTGTTTTCCCAGCTGTGTTTGTCTCCTTATGCTAGGGAAGTGGGGGGACAGATCAGTGTCTCTATGAATCTGAAGGGGACGTGTCCCCCGTCCATAGAGCCATCTGAGAGCATGGTTCACAGATATTGGGGTATCGTAATTTGGCATTGAAAGCCAATAAATTTTTTTGATACCCTATAGGATCCGAGTGTAGTATCGATCGGTACAAAAGTATCGAAGTTCCGAACCAAGCCCTATTGATTTTTGTTCTGCCCAGATTGGCCAAAAATATGAATTAAAGCTTTAACAACTGTGAGCTGGACATTTAACAATAAACTTGTCTTTTGTGGTACAGTACACTAAAGTTGTATTGAGTTTGATGCGTATTTGGAACATAACATTTTAAGGAAACAAAATTGTCTCCTCCCTTTATCAAATGGTCAAATACGATCACAGTTTGTGTTAGTTTGTTTTTAAGTTGCTGGTCCTGTCTTATTTTTAGCCCTTAATGAGCACACAACCTTATGCAATGCCACAGCATGTTCACATTATAGCGTGATGGCTGCACAGCTCAAAAACGCTCCCTCTGTTTCCCATCTACCAGCTTGTAGCAGGAGCCATATTTTCAGCACACCACACACTGCTTTTTCCTTCGTTTCCATTTCACACTGTCAGTCACATGCTCTGAGGTGCACAGAGCCAGACAGGTGCGTGTTGTCCTCCAAATGTTTGCGCTGCAGGGGTTGGGTTCGCGTGGGCTTGCTATGGAGTTAACTGATGCCTGTCTGACGCTGGGTTTCCAGGCTGTGGATCCAGGCATGCAGTTAGTCAGGCAAGCAAACTGAGAGGTAGGAGCTCAGGAGAGAGCTGGCTGGCTGAGCTGGCAGGGGAAGGATTATGACTGGAGCATTGCACCTGAGCAGCTTGGGCTGAAGGAGCGTGAGAGAGGCCAGCAGCTGGCCCAAGGGGCCCACAGATGGAGCCTTTGGATGGGGAGTGGAGGAGCCTGGTCAGGCATTTAAGATGGACTTGTGGATGACTCACAAGCCCTCAGCATCCCATACTCCTATTCAGAGTCATGAGGCAGACCGGTCCTGTCCTTGTGACGCAGCACACGGGTCATGTTTCCTGCTGCAGGAAAACAGGAAAGGGAAGTCATTACTTCGTCTGAGTTTCTTCCTGGAACATGTTCACATCACGTTAACATATGACTGATAAATTTTCTAGGTTAATAGGTTGGTTAATTAGGGAAGTTAGTGTGATAACTAAGCCTTACTGTTCACATGTTCACATGGCATGACTCTTTTTGGAAGAAACCTTATAAATATGGGATGCACGGTAATTACCGGAACGCTGACTATTGGCCCAATAATGATGTCATTGGTAAATCTGAAAATTTAATTTTAAATGGCTCCAATAATAATTGATATATATTAGGATTTTTTTTTTAACCCTTTAGCGCTTTCTTAAATGACCTGCGTGCAGCAAAGGGCAGAACAACATGGTGTTTGTAGTGTGGAACTTTTATCAAAAAAGTCATAATAATGTATGAATGACATAAATAACTCCTAATATTCCTTTGCCATTTGTGTAGTGAGTGCCCCATGTATGGCAAAAATCACTGGGACTATTAATACACTCTGTAAGTGGGTGTGAGTTATTATTGCTGAGGAAGTGAGAAAAGCTTCACAGTGAAGTGGAAATCTGCGAGATGTTAAATTGATTTTAGCATCACATGTGGTGATAAGTGGTCATTGCTGTGGTGTTTCTGGCAACAGATCCACACTGTCCATATCACTGTGACCTGTACTGTGAAAATCTGTGATGGACAAGTGAAGGAAGACCAGAGAAAGTTTTGAGTTTTTGGCTAATTTTATTCTAACACAGTAGTTGTGTTTCTCCATTTTCTTGTGTGTTTAGCAGTTTTTGATATTGCTGCACTAACTAGCCTCTTCTTATATTCATACCAACCTTTTGCTGCTGCTTGAAGTGTAATCTGCATAACCTCCTTTGAAGGAGATATTTCTCCATCTTTTATGCATATTTGCCACGAAAATAGTCACTGAGGACAACAATTTTATAGGCAGCTTTTATGTATTGTCTGTTCTTTACAACATCATGATTATCATATAACCCTTAAAACATGACTGGGAAACTCAACCAAACTAAATGAAATATCATTATTTTTTTTTTTACCCAGAGTGAAAATGTGCAGCAGCACATCCCCGGGGAAAACCTTTCTAGAGAGAAACAAATGTTGTCACACCACCAGGGACCTGCAACTGCAGAGGAAAGCTTCTTAAATCAGGTAAGTAAAGAATCAGTGAACCTCCAGTTCTGAAAAGTGAAGCACAATGAACAAACACTTTAGCAAAGTGTTTATGTTTGGATAGATAGATAGAGAGAGAGATAGGTTTATTTTTGAACAAGCAAACTATACATCCCTCTTTTAGATACAAAATGAAATTGATTCATCAATCACATTTTCACAAATAAATACTTAAGTTTGAAACTTTGGAATGAAATTACAATCCATAGTGAAAAACAAACATAAACTTAAATGTTATGTGTTCAAAAAAGGAGTAGATAGAAGCTAATGCTTATTTATCTTAACGCTTATTTATTTATAAATATCTACATGATCTTCATGTTTGTTACTGTAACCCAGACAACATAGTTCAGTATCTAATATTACACCATACTATCAGACAACATAATATAATGCCCTGAAATGTAGTATAGCATAATATATAACACAACAGCATATGATTTAATGTACTATTGTATATGCTGGCCTATAACATAAAACAATTAGATACAATACAATCCATGACAATATAGTATATTACATTATAAAACACTGCACAATATAATATCCTTCAATAGTTACAAAATGTTATCATATAGCATAATATGTCTGATATAATGAAGTTACCATAACTTAATAGTATTACAGTGCCTATACTTGTTAGTATGACCCATTTTCGTATTTCTCTAGTATGTATATTTTAAACTGTTTTTAAATTGTGCAATATGTTTACTTTCTTTTATATTTTCAGGTAAGGTATTCCACAGCTTCACCCCACAGACAGATATGCTCATGCTTTTAAGTGTTGAATGAACCATTGGTTGTTTTAGGTTTCCTTTTCCCCTTAGGTTATATTCTCCATCTCTGTCTTTGAACCATCGTTGAATATTACCTGGCAGTAACTCATATCTGGCTCTGTACACAATTAGAGCAGTTTTTAAATTAACCAGGTCCTTAAACTTTAATGTTTTTAGCTTTAAGAACAAATCATTAGTATGTTCATAATACCCTACATTACTGATTAGTCTTATTACTTTTTTTTGCATGTTGCATGTTGGCTGTAGGGTGGTTTTGTAAGTATTGCCCCACACCTCCACGCAATAGGTCAGGTGGGGAAGAATAAGTGTGCAGTATAGTAAAAACAGTGTTTTCTGGTTCAAAATATGTTTTATTTTATATACGAGCCCAACACTTTGGACAATTGTCCAAAGAATTTGGAGCTGATGTATTAAATTTGGGGTTTCCAACTAAACTGATGATCTATTATTACCCCTAGAAAAGTATTTTCATACACCCTTTCTAACTTAATATTATTAATCATTAATACTACCGATATATTTTTTGGTATAACACGTTTTCCAAAAACCATGATTTTTGTTTTCCTTATATTTAATGATAATTTATTTGTGTCAAACCATACTTTCAACTTGTCGAGTTCAACAGAGACAACATTCAACAATTGTTTGATACTTCATAATTTATAAGTCATAATCACAGTCTAAATATTGTATTTATTTAATTGTATTTCCCATCATTTTTTGTATGTACTGTAAATATTTCTAATCACTATTACTTATTTTATTATTTCACTATTGTTGTTTTATTGAGCGGCACGGTGGTGTAGTGGTTAGCACTGTCGCCTCGCAAGAAGGTAAAGGGTTCGATTCCCGGCCCAGGGCCTTTCTGTGTGGAGTTTGCATGTTCTCCCCGTGTCTGCGTGGGTTCTCTCCGGGTACTCCGGCTTCCTCCCACAATCCCAAAACATGCATGGGGATTAGGTTAATTGGCTAATTTAAATTGACCGTAGGTGTGAGTGTGAGTGGTTGTCTGTCTCTATTGGCGCTTTTCCACTACACAGTAACGGCACGGTACGGCCCAGTTTTTTTGCTTTTCCAACTGAGTACCTCCTCGGCGTGGGCGGGGTCGTCATACGGCAGCGCGAAACTGCCGTAACTTCATTTGCATGCGACACAGCAAACCGGGAAGAAGAAGAAAACAACACAAACAATGGAGGACAATGAAGCGATCATGTATTTGTTGCTCGCTCTGTGACTTTCTGTCACGCACAAAGCGAAAGAAGATAGAGACTCCAGGAAGTGTAAAAATAGCGAAGCAGTTGTTGGTTTTAAAAATGATGGGGTGGAGTTGTGTTCGACTTTTACAGTCCAATCGGACGTCCTGCATCCAATGACAACACTCGTTGGCCAATCAGTGCAAGGCAGTCGGCTGACGTTGCGTTTTAGTTTCGCTTCGGCTCGCTTGGAACCAGGGCTGAGGAGGTACAAAAAAAAGTACCAGGTACCAGGTACTAGTGGAAAAGTGCCACAACCGTGTAGAGCCGTGCTGTACCGTACCACACCTGTGGAAAAGTGCCATATGTTTCCTGTGATGAACTGGAGACTTGTCTAGGGTGTCCCCTGCCTTTCACCCTAAGACAGCTGGGATAGGCTCCAGCCTCTATGTGACAGAAAATGGATGGATGTTATTTCATTGTTTTCTTACTTGTTCATGCTGCTGTAACAAGTAAATTTAATAAAATTTAAAAAAAAATCAAATTTTTAAACTTGCATTCTTTCTAATCGGGGGTGACTCCTGGATGCAAACAGTCTGATAAAACATATTACCTTGGTAAAGTTTATGGTCTCAGTCACTAGTTTCAGGTATTCTTTTAAATAGTAAAATAGACAATAAAACAGGGTGTGCTTTAAGGCAGCCTTGTGATCACTACCACAGCGTCCGTGTTTTGATATGACCCTGGTTCAGTATTTTTTCAGTCCATGAAAATTAGTTGAATGATTGTGGTTGCTTAAAAATGTCTTACAGTTTTCAGTTTTACTGAGTAATTCTCGTTATGGAAAAAAACAGTACAGTATGTTGACTACCAAAACGGCAAACTCAATCTATACCTCTTATATAGTTGATGCTTTTTCCAGCGTAAGAAAATTTAAATGACACTGTTGGAAAAAGTAATTGTCTCATTATAATTTTGTTATCTTCTATTCTTTGGAGAAATAGAAAATATGGTAATGTTTCATAAGACGCTGTGTGAGCCATTGGACTGCTATCCCTTGGTATGATATTTAGTATGCCACTGTATTAAAGTGGCCATATTTCTGAATATACTGTAATCTCCACAGATAATCTTCCCACTCTACGCTGAGCCTCCAGATATAATGCATCTGCGTCACCCAGCTGGTTCTATTCAGCTTTCCTGCACTCTCAACTTCTCCGAACATTACGGCCCACGTATACAGCCTTGGTGCCATCAGCACATGGTGCTCGGAACAGGTCACGCAAGCCAAGACACTCTCTCCAGAAATAAACCAAGACCCTGACACACAGACCTCACTCTTGTCTAGTACTATTTGTGTTTTCTTGCCCATTGTGAGCTGCTGTCATACCATTCCTTCACTCCAGCGGAGGCAAGGAGACATAAAATCCTTTATAGACACATCATGCATATTTGAAGACAGCATTTGGCCCATAAATAGCACTGGGGCTAAATAATTGAAGCGTTTGCTGAAAATATATGAATAAGGCTGTGCATTCAGCATAGTAGCCAGATGCTGTGTGGGATCTACTGCGTATGTTGAATTTGAAGGTGAAGTCGTATAAGCATATGTGCAGATGTTTGTACTCACCACTATCTAATTCAGATGCAGGAGATATGGATAACATACTCATATATCAAATCAAATATTTCAGGGTATGCAGTTTGATCCAGTTGGTGTTTTTACACTGATTTGTTTGGACAAATAAAACATCATGGACAAAGAAATCCAATAATAGACCATTAATGAATATTAATTTATTACTAAGTGCATCATTGCATTATAATAATATTGTCAATATTGCAATAAATTACCACTGTGCTGATTTGCTACATTACCAGCCTTGTCCTAATACGACCAGAGATACTGTAAAGTGATGAATGAATCTCTGCTGGTATATGTTATTTATTTAACCCATTGAAACATTCATTCATTCATACAAATCATTTCTTTATGGCTAATCAAGTTGTTCAATAAATCAAACCGAATATTGTCTGTGTATACACATGTATGTGTGTGTGTGTGTGTGTGTATATATATATATATATATACACACACACACACACACATATACGTGTATATATATATATATATCTTTAATATGTATTTTTGACTGTCGCCGTCTTGTTTTTTGCAACCAGGAGAGTCAACAACTGCTGGATATTAGAAAAAAATGACTTTTCAGCCTTTGCTGTCCAATGTAGCAGCTTAATATTATGCTTCATCAAAGCAAACCCTGGTGGGCTTCATAGCTTTGAATGTTGCGTAATTTATTCAGCTACGTTGATACATTTTGCTGATAATACTTTCAGTTAAGTATAATTTTGAATGTAATACTTTTACCTGCAATTGAGTGCTTTTAAAGTGTGTAAAGTGAAATTTCTGAATATATACTTACGTAGAGCTGAAGAGAGTATTTGACCACAGGGTTGCCATTTTGAATTTCTGTGTGTTGTGTATTGATTTCCCCCCTCTCTTTTGGTCATCTGTTGTGAATCTGTAGCATTGAGGTTCAGCAAACAGGGGCCATGATGAGATCCAGGTCTGTTTCTCACATATCTGGGGAACTCCAGTGAATGAGTGGAAATGCACCCTCACCTTCACATTTCTTGCTTTCTTCCTGTCTACCACACACTGTCACACACACACACACGCACAAAAGGCACTTATGCAAGCACAGATGCAAACATACACTCATGCACATATGGATTCAACTGACAGTACTGAATAATTGAGAGGTTGCAATAAAACGAGGTGCATATATAGTGAGGGATGATTGAAGGAACAAGAGGAAGCTCTGCAATGGCCTGCAGGTGAGCGTTAACATGTGAATCGTCATGTATGGATGTTAAGAGGAGAACACTACACATGAGTGGTCTCATCTGACAACCAGATTCATTATTATTGTTTATCTCTCTTTCTCTCTCCTCCTCTCTTTCCCTTCAGTTTCTCCAGTGCTCACTCAGCAGAGTTCAGTGCACGGCAAGAAAGTCAAATGAACTGGAACAAATTTAACTTGAGGGCTTTTTCACTGCATCCAGGCTTACGATGTTACGATAAAATATGAATATATAAATATTGAACTAATACATAACAAAATAAATGACTCAGGGAAGGCAGTCTGCTGATTTTTACAATATGTCGTGGTGGGAAGTAGACAGGATTAAGTAAACCGAGAAAATGGGACCAAACAGTGTTTACCATGGAGCTGGTCCCTGGCCCTGTGTGAAAGCAAATAGGTCAATATATTCCACACATGTACTTCATCACACTACATTAACCACTGTGTGTTTGGATATTGAAAGGTGCTTCTATGTTTAACAAAGCCTGGCAAATCATGAGAAATGGAGGAGCAGGGTGGCTGTGGTCTGGACAAAGCTGAATGACACCTTATATTATTACTGTGTATCATGGCAGCTCAGCACTGTCTCAATGTCTGTATCTGATCATATCATCAGTATCAGGAGAGAAAAAACACTGATCAACGTCTCTTTAATGCAACACACTGCATTCTCAGCTGGCCTGGTTTCTGTTCAGGTCGTCATTGTAAATGAGAATTAGTTCTCAACTGACTTATCTGGTAAAATAGAGGTAAAGTAAATTTAAAAAATCTATAGACCAACGTCCCTGAGGTCATAATAGAACTAGGCCAAAAGGCGTTTATGGATAAATGTGATGCTCACTCATTTGTAGTGTGACAGTTGCATTTGTCCCTTTGCATTGTTTGTGTTTATCATTGTAATCTCACTTTTGCCTGGTTTAATAAAGAATATGTACTGTTTATCGGCTAACTTTATTTTCTTCCCACCTCAGAGTGATATTGTACGTCATAACTGTTATGGTTATTATACCTCTGGTGCTCAGGAGAAAGCTGCTTCATAATCAAGATAGTATACACAGAGATGAATGAATATAACCTGCACGTATTGGAATCTACCGACAAGCCATGTGAGACTAGAAGGGCCCTGAAGTAATCTGGAGGTTGAGTTTCACTAATAATTTCCCCATTGAGGTGTTTGAGCTCCTCCTAGACTAACCTCCTATACATCTTATTTATGCAAACAGATTATCGAGCATCTTCACAACAACATGATTACTATATAAACACCCTGGATTGTCATGAATAGGTAAAAAGGTAATTAAAGAACATATTTCAAAAGCTTTTTAGTGTATTCTTACCATGTTAGACCCTGTCTACTCTCAGGTTACACATCATTATACAGTAACACAGGCAGCTCTAAGGCTGGAAATGTAAGAAACTTTTTATTTTAACTTTACGTGCTGTCTTTCTGTTAACATAGCTGCCGTGACAATGGGCTATCAGGTTGTGATGTGCTGGTATTTCTGAGCAGCTGTATATGTAAATCTGAACTTTTAACTGATTATGAAACAATCTCAATGTAATACAAATGCATCTACATGATCTTCTTAATGCTTGTCATTGGTGCCACTAGGTTGAATTCTGTATAATCAGATTAAATCATGCAGGTTTACTAGAAACTCCTTCAGGGTTAGGGTGAGAGGCATGGAGGGACCAGGACTGCACAGGTCAAACAGTCAGACTCTGCTGCAGTAAAATGAGAGGTTTTCTGAAGGGAGTCTGGTGCTCCCAGGCACATTTTGACTGCAAGTTCCTCAGTTTCCAATTAAAGGCTACAGCCGATACTTCAGTCAAGGTAAAGTGTGAAATGTGGATTTGTGACACAAAGAGCTGACCTTTTGAGTCAATGCCTCTCACAGCATGTTCATCTCATGCATTACACATATGCTGTGTTATTCAAAAGGGTGACTGGTTTTTCATGCACTCTGTCTGATCGTTAGCACGACACCAATCCCTTTTGCTGGGATGTTTGAGAGAGGCTGGGGTGAGAGGTGGTTTCTCACAAAAAGAAGGAAACGGTTCATTATTGGCCTGAGCAAAGCACACCTGGGGAATGGAAAGGTCATTTCTGTTGGCAATTTAAACATTCTGACAGTTTTATTTTTGCCTTTTTAGTGTAAACTTACCATTCAATGAAAAATCACTTTTTCAGAAAAACCAATGAAAGAGAGCCTGGAGAAAACACACTAGATACAGATGCCGTGGTGAAAGAGAGGCTAGCAAGGAAAGGGGAAAGTTTACCAAAAGTGGCTAAGGTGTTGAACTGACTGAATCCAATATTTACTGAAGGTTTGATTTATTACAACCCTGAAAAAAACTCTGTTTTCATTGCTCACCAATGCTACACACTTGAATATTGTCGTTAGCCACTGGGCCAATAGGAATGGCTAGTCGCTACGTCACAAATCACTTCCGGGGCCAAACCCCGGCTGTGAATGTAAACTGTAATGGTTGCAGCTTTTCACAGTCACTTCTTACTTTGCCAGTTTCCTGAACTCTGTCAAAAAGGGACGGAACTCTTACAACTCCAACAGAGTTGTACGTGTTGTGTGTCATGGCAGGTGGCAGCCTGAAAGGGAAAGTGTGTGAGGTTGAGGTAAAAGTAACGTTAGCTAAACATAAGGGTGTCAGCAATAAAGCTAACATTACTGTATCTGGGTAACGTTAACAATCGTTGAATTATATATGTTAGCAAGTAAGTAAAGTATATCAGAATAAGTACCATGGTCAGTTTATAACCTAACAGACAATGGTACAGTGTAGTTGGTAGTGCTACCTAGTTGTGTTGCCTGAAGTAAACACAGTCTCGTCATTGGAAACATCCGACTAGACTGTAAAAGCCAAACTCGACCCCACCATTTTTAAAACCGGCAAACTGCTTCACTATTGTTACATGAGAAAATGGAATACATTTTTGATTGCTGACATGATCGGTTCGGTGTCCTCCATTGTTTGTGACAATAGTGTCGTTGTTCTTCTACTCGGTTTTCTGTGTCACATGACGGCCACGCCCATGCCGAGGAAGTACTATGAGGTACTCAGTTGTAATGGAAAAGCACCAAAACTGAGCCATACCGTGCAGTTACTGTGTATTGGAAAAGCGCCATAAGCTGTTTTTTCAGCAGGCTAGCAGGGGTTTGTGTTAGTTAGTAAACTGACCATGGTCACTAACCAAGTGACCATGAAAAAGGTAACTGGCTCTTTAGCTGCAGCCATCTCTGTTTACATTCGCGCCGGTGACTTACGAGAACATTGCAAGTGAGATGTAAAACATTGTCGTGTTTACATTCGCAGACGGGGTTTGGTGATTTGTGACGTAGCGACTAGCCATCCCTATAGACAACAGATGCGTCAGTGTTGATTTAGAAAATATAGCTAAATGCAAGTTTAATGTGATTAGTGTAATGAGTATTTTGTAAAACTGTCCTTAGAAGTAATAATCTAAAATCATGCGTTTGTGTGTAATGATAATGATTATCAAGCTGGCTAATTAAATCTGCCAATTACAAGCAGCATGAATACATTATTTTAATCATTACAGATGGTTTGTTTTCACTAAACTGCACTGTGGATTTTCAACACGTGCCAATTACCTTATCAGCTCCAACCACTGATTCCTAGTAAGTAATGCAAACTGCGCACATGATTGCAGACTGCAGTCAATTCTCTCATTGTTGTCTGTTCTGACAGAGCTGCAGGTCATCAGTACCGATCTAAAGCTCCTCGCACTCACTCGCTAATACTGGAGTGACTAATAGACTGTCTCAATGATGCCACTGTAAAGAAGTGACGCTTAAGTGAAGTCAATTTGCTCCTGGCACTAAAACAGTATCTCTTACCTATTTCTGTGGGTGGTCTCTGAGAAAGAATGATTAGCATCTAGTTGTGCCATCTCATTCCTGAAGCAGTGAACATTACCAGAGACAAGAGCGTCCATCAGGGGAAATGTCTCTCCTGTTTGTAACATCATCAACTGAGGAATGATGAAACACTTTAATTAGAGCTTGGAACTGATTTTTTTTTCATATTTGAGGAAACCTTCAGTTCTTTAGCACTTGTGATGGATATTAATTGTGAAGTATGTAATCAAAGGAAAACATGGGCTTTATTCATATGCCTTATGCCTAAATAATAAAACTGAAGTTCAATACCGAAGACGTCCTCCATCCAGAAAAAATGTGCTTGATTATAACAAGATTAAAAGTTGATGATACGTTAAATTATTCTGACATGAATTTAACTTGTGTTTGTGTTATTACTGGGTGGTCCGCCATTCGTGAAAATTTGCAACTTTAATGTGGCCACGGGACATTATGCCAGCCAACTGTGGAGCAGAAGAGCAGACAGAGAATTACATTTACATGTGTTCATCTGACTGAAGTAATGTACCAATGAGGTACTGCTGTGTGATATGGACAACATTTTATATCTTAATATAGCTAATTTTAAATCCGATAATAGTATATCCCGATATAGTATTTTTTTCTGATGTAATGTTATTTTTTCTTTCCGTCGCGCTCTCCTCCTCCTCCATGCTGCTTTACCCGTTTACTCCCTGGCAACCAGTACCGTAAAATGCTACCACAAAGCAGTAGCATTACTACAGTTACTTTGAACTTCATACAATTATGTCTATGCTTCGTACAATGAAATTGTGTTGAATTTTGCATGATACATTTGGATTATCCAACAGTCATTTTGACATTGAGATGTGCTTTACACGGCATATCTAAACCACAACCAGAGTAACGATAACGTTAGCGTAGCAACAGAGCTAACTAAGTAGCTACATGTTAAAATTACAACATAACAGAGGCTTATATCGTACAGTAGACATTTTTATACCAAACATATTTCGTAATATAACACAGCTCTACAATGTGGTACAATCTAACCCATAATGGATCATGGAGAAACGTTGGTTACCAGGCTGCAGGTGACACTAATATTTTTTTATTTTGTTTTTGACAGAGACAAAGATTAACAAGTTGTTAAAAGTTGATACTCATTTGTAGATTTTTATTTTGGTTCTCCTGTTTGTTGAATTAATTTCTTCTCAAAGATTAAATGCCAAAGTAATGCATGAACCATCCCGTAATTGCTACATATTGCTTTAAGTGGGATCAGTAGTCTGAAAATGCAGCTAATTGCCAAATGCCGCCAAATCCATCTGAGGATGATGTCGATATCAGCAACGACTACTGAATAAATAATTTTTTGGTATTACATCCACTGTTTTTTTTCTGCTAAATGATACATGCATTAGTTGAATAGCTTGACGGTTCCACTCACTAATCGTGCTGTTATGGTTTCTCTTCACTCTTTCGGCTGGTTTGACACCCTCTTTGTGTTTATTATGAGGAGAATCACTCTCTAAAGCTTTGCTTGGTGAACAGGGAGCTGCTGGTGCACCACGTCTGCCTCTGACACTGCCACACACATGCTGCAGCTCACTCTGGGTGTGTGTTGGCACAGAGGTGGAGAACACAAACACTCATGATCACACACACACACACAGTTTCTCTCCATGTCTCTATGGCCCTCTCTTTCCTTGTCTCTGAATGGAAGAAGCTAGTGGGACTTTGGCAGCGCTTATATTTAGCTGCTGCAGTCCTTTTTTCTGTGCAGTGACGTCTCCCACGGTCTCCCCCAGCTGTTTTTATCAAGTCACTCTGTCAGGCAGGCAACCCCGCACTGCTGAATTATTCATCCTCTGCTATTGAGACAGGGGAATCGGAAGTCCCAACCACCACTTTGATGACATGCAAAGAAGGGGAAAGACTCTCCGCTCCACTTACATCTGCTGTCACCTGCACTTTCTCAGCTTCTGTGATCTTCAAGCCGAACACAAGAATCATAAATGAGACTGTATAGTGTGTGGTGGGGACGTTACGTACACTGGGGTGGCGAGATGTGTGTGGATAGATGGTAAATGGATACATGTGTGCGTTTTTTTTGGTGTGTAAAAATCATGCGCACATGTGTGTGCTGTTTCTTCCCTTCACGTATGCGAGGAAGATTAAATTTAGCTTAATGATATTTTCACCCAGTTTTCCCTCTGGTGTTGCATCTATGCAGTGCGTTCATTAAAGCCATTCATCATCTTCATAGCTGTGGGTTTCCCTTGTACTGACAAAAAAACAAAAACACAGCTCCCTTCTGTGCTATAAATATCTTTCATGGTGAAACACCCTCCCAAGGCTTTTGTCAGAGACAAATCGAACCACCAACTTGGATAAAATATGTCTACGTATATTATTGGGTAATTACATAATCTGAACATTCTGACAGGGCAACGGATGTGATGGAAAAATGAAAAATGTGTGTTCCTCACACATGATATTCCACAAGATCTGCGTGCTGCTTAGGTGTGATAGAGATTGTTGCTATAAAGAATATGCCTGATCCTCCATCATAGCTATGTCTTTGTCAGTCAAGCATCATTACAGAAATACAGCAAAGATGAATGAAATCACAGTATTACACACACACACGCAACAAAGGTAATGCTCCAGGAATGAAGGCATTTGCGTGCTTGCATAAATGTGAAAGCCTGATTGACAGTGCGAGTTCCCATGTTGACTCAGTGTGATTGAGTTGGAGATGTGAGTGCACTCTGCTGGCAGCGTTCTCCATTTGTCACCATCTTGAGCCGCGAGATGGGACGGCGGGCACCCGGCGGACCTGTAGAGCTCCTGTCTGCCTCTCTGTAATCCCGTTCTTAGCATGTACAGGCACGTCTATGGCCCACAAGAACACCCATCTCATGGAAACTAATCCATTGATCCCTCTCCGTGTGTCAGTCACAAAAGCAGTTAGAGCTATGAGCTACGGAGCCATGCTATGTCAAGTGTGGCCCTCAAAGCTCAGGAATCAATAGTGTGAAAGTAATTTGGGATGCAAATGGTTAGATGATGGCTCTGTGTATGTGCGGGGCACAGAGTAAGAGGGTGAGTGGAAGAAATAGATGTTTTTTCTGATTATGATTGAGCCGTTTTCATCACATTGTGAATAACTTGTGTGTGATTATGACCGACTTTAATTAACAATGTGTTTGTTTATGACGGAAGTCTGAGCAAGAAAGCCTCCAGGAATTTAAAAAGCCATTTTTCATCCTGTTTTTCTAAAGTCTAAGGACAGTTATTTCCCCTCCCTCTGTATATATCGCATCTAGGAATAAAACCCAAATATAAAGTGATATAAAATGATTTATGAAAGAGGCTCATTGGAGAGTATGGCAATGAAAATGCCATCCGCCTGAAAATCTAATAAGCATCCTCTCTGAATCGGCGAATGAGGCGGTGGCATGTACAGGAAGCCTTTCACAGGGTGATCATGTATTAAACAGACTTCCCCTCGTCAAATATTCATGGGCAGAGATTTACTCATTAATCTTTCATTATCTTCTATCTCTGTATTTTGCATACATCAGGAGCTTGGCACTGTTATTGGTTACACCTTCATTTCACATTTTACTGTGCCACAATCATTTCAGTTTCATGTTGACTGCATTGCCCACATGAGACAGTCTCAATGTTTGAGTTTCTTGTGCCATTGTTGTTTTTTTCTGTGTGCATTGGAAATCAAAATTCATGTTTTCATGATGAAAGAGTCAGTGAGTTCTCTGGATTTGCAGCTCAAGGGCTTAAACGGGAGAGGAGGCTGGGTGACCACACACATCACCAGGCTCAGTGTGGCTTAACGGGATCTCTACATCAGCACAGATGTTTGGTTCACTTCCACTCATCAATACGGCTGCAGATGCAGAACATTAACAAACAAGAACAAATAGGCTGTAATGAAAAGAGTTCTCAGATCCTACAAACAAACCCACAGAGGTATTATCATATAAAGTTACTACCAGGAGTTTTTAACTGGTTATGATACTGGCTCTCAGTTCTCAACAAACACGTGACTTTTACTCAGGGGACTGGCCGTCATTACATGATGTTACCGTGGTAACTTACATTACATACATTTTTAAAATTCTTTAATTTATTTATTTTAAGCTAAACTGTGGTGTTTGGTTCTCACAGTAACTGGTTGGTTTGTTCCCTAAACCTAAGCACCACCATTTCACAACGTTAACCTTTCGCAAACCTTCAGCATCAAGATAAGGAAAAGACATCATAACTTTAATAATGCATTGTGCTTTATAAGACTAGCATTTGTTTTTCTTGTTGTTATAGAAAATTTTAATCCAGAAAGTAATTATTAACTCCAAGTTAAAGGAATGTACTGGAGTAAAAAGTTCAGTATTTCCCTCCGAAATGGTGTGGAGAAATATAAAGTAGTAGAATATAGAAATTGTACTTATTTTGAGTACAGTTTCTATTCAAATTCTGTGAAAATCTGTGACTTGGATGATGTGATCTAAATTAGACCGTTGGGGGAATAAAAGTGCAAACTGTTGCATCCAGATGAAAGAAGTTTGTAGTCCATCGAAGTCAATGGTTCACTGACTGCGAACTTAGCTTTCCAGAACCGCCTCCAGTATGATTAAGGATGTGCTGTGATGTGATCCCTGTGATTACCATAGATGACGATAGGAAGCAAAGCTGGGAGATGGTGTGTAGGACTGAAGGGGGGGGACACTGGTGGGCAGGGGCTTTATCGACCTGCTCTCTTGGATTCCTGTTAATAATGTACAGGGACTTCACACGCCTACACATGTGGACGATGTACAGACGCATGGAGAAAAGCACATGCCGAGATGGTAGAGGACATAAAAACAAACAAGGGGAATAAATAAATACACTAAATATTTCACACATGCACAAAAATCTAAAAGAGACATCAACTCAATAACACCATGCAGCTCTGTTTCCTACATGTGTGGAAAAAACAGTTTTATAATTGGTACAATCTAGATGTTGCTGCTGATAATGAGTTTTCTCACTGCTTTCTTCCCCTACATCATCATCAGCGTGGCTCTCAGTAATGCAGACCTTGTTATCATGTCGACTTTCTTTCTCCATGGTCTGACTTACAGATAACAATGCAGTTAAGCTCTGGGTAGAGTTACTTTCTGGCAAATTCTTCCACAGAAAAAGTTATTTCTTACCTGAACATACAGCTTTTAGATCATATAATCCCCAGGTGTCACAATACGTAGCGACCTGTACCGAACTGCATGCATGTTTTGATTGTTTTGATTCAGTTTCCAGCTCACACATGCTCAGTAGCAGTGAGTAACAACCACAGGGTTAACAGGTCTGTTAGTATGGGAACACCAGACACCTGTTTGTCGTGCCGGGCGGGACCATTATTACTAGTTCAGACTGAGCTCTGACTGCTTTTAAGTAATGCTACAACGTAATGTAATGCTAATGTAAGTAATGAGTGAGAACAGAAAAAAATATGGTGCATCTTACATTATATTTGATACCACACCTTGGTGCTTTTTTGTTTTTGCGTGGATTTCCAATATGTTTTTTATTTCATATTTTACTGTGCGGTGTGTGAATGAGTGGAGGTTATCATGTGATGTAGGCTATACGGGAAGAAAATGGAGACATTTTTAAACAGCGACAGAAGCATAGGAACCTTTCTAGACCACAGACAGAAGGAAACCAAATCAGGTTTTTACATTTTCCCCAAATAATGGGAGAGACTTTTTTTTCCCGCAACAAGATAAAAAAAGAGAATTCAGGCAAAAACAGGACAGATTGCAACCGTACCGTGATTTTTTTGTACCCTCGCGTCCCCAATGGTCTTTTTTAGTATTGTGATAAATGGTGAGCTCCGGCTCCAACAAGACTTACACAAATAACTGCTCCAGTTATTTGTTGTTCATTTCATGACAGAAAAAACAATATTTCAAGCCTTCTTGCTGTTCTTTCAGTCCACTGACGTGACTAATGAGAGTGAATCAGCGTTGTGCATGCTGTTCCCACTGGTCATCCGGATTTGAGGAGGTATGCATGTCTGCCATCTGTTGTTATTTGGACACCCGCTGGCACCATACAATGATTTGTTGATTCAGAACTATTGACAGGTTGTCAGACTTTTATTCAGCCCAGTCCATGTCAAAAATACATATAATCAAACTAGAACTAGAAAGGACAGAAGGTTGCTTGTTTGAATTGCCACTGAAATCGACTGATGAAATTAACTTTAGAAAATATCTGAACCAGTATTACTGTAGTTTATCCCAGATATAACTGTACGTCTTTTAGCTTGTCATTAACAAAAACTGCAATGTAGAAACACCATGGCTATGATTATTACTAAAGGTATTACCCAAAATGCTCAAAGATAACATTCTATAGTCTAGTTGAATCAAGATTTATTATTTACATAGATCATAGCCTTTGTGTGAGCATTTAATTGTCCTGGCAATGTTTGCCCTTTAAAATCATATCCTATTACTCAAAAGAACAGATTTCAGTGCTCTCCCATGGGTCAGCTCGTCCATGCGTTTTTTTTTTTTTCATTCATATTCTTTAAGAAACTCAATATCTATCTTGTTATTGGCCTCAAAAAACCTGGCATCCGTCTGGATCTAATTAAGACCAGAACGAGAGGGGAATATAGAAAAAATAGCGTGGCAAGTGATGTCAGTGGCATATTGAATGCGTGGCTGGAGGTAAGGAGGCAGTTTATGTCATGTAAAACATGAGATAAAGTAATAAAACACCTTTTAACCCCACCTGAGCTCAAATCCCAGTGGGCCTGGACAATTCGTCTTGATCAAAGTTGACGTGCCCCCTGTTTGTGCCTGTCCTCCCACTGCAGCACACTTTGCACTTATGGTGAGTCTGCAAAATACTGAATCAAAAGAGGAAAAAAAAACACTGTGATGAAAATGCCAATTCACGGCCACAGAGCCCCACGTGGCATGCACCATGAGCTGTCATGACACTGTGTTCAATCATGTATATCGTCAATGACCTGGTAGAAATGATACTCAATGGCTGAAGCACACTTCAAAGATGACAAAGGATGCATAAAGATCCCAGAAGTTTACTTGCGAGTGCTGGATGCATTGAGGCAATCACGACTCGGCTAACAAGAACTAATGGGGAGTCCCAAGATTCATAGAGAGAACAATGAATCAGATTCAAACAGCACAATAAAGCGCAGTCAGTAGCACAGTGCCAGCTGAAACAGATGGGCGGATGAAACAGCTGTGTGTCTGAATTAATAGGGTGTGCAGCATCAAGCTGACAGCCCGTCTCAGTGGGCATTGTGTTAGTTACTGACTGAAACTAATCAGATTGATCAGATAGATTACCAACACCACAGCAACAAGATAACCAATGCATTTTTGAACTAGGTAATTAGAAGGAATGGTTGTTGTCTTTTGACTAGTTAAAGCATTGCCCAGTGGGGTGTTGAGTGTCTGAACCTTGACCCTGTCCGTAATTTCAAATTAGGCATGATTTGTGTGTCTCTATGTCAGAGAGTGATACTTAGGAAGAGCAAACATCAAGATTGTAATCAAACTGTGCTTAGGGTTACATAAAATGACACTAAATATTAGGAAGTTCCAGTACAGCAGGCTAGCTTAGTGGCTAGATTAAACAAGCGTGATATGAAGCTGAGCTCTCAAACCTGCATAGAATATTTTTTTATCCATATCCTGAACTATCTGAATGTCTCACACATGTTGAACTTCTATTATGAATCCAATGGACACAAAGCATCATTTCCATTTTTCAGGAGTCGGGTTTGTGGCTTTTAGCTCTGTTTTGGTCTTCACCACCCTCTGGATTTTTATCTGCTAAATTCTCCCCCCAAAACTGGTCTTTGTCACCTTTAAATGTCCCTACAGCTGTAAAACCTAACCATGGTTCCTCACTTCCCACTTGGATTACATTATGGACACTTTTAATTAGTTTATCTGGTGTTTTGTGTTTTGGTTGTATATTACTTAGTTGTAAGTCCATACACTTAGAAAGACTGAAGACTGAAGGAAGGAGATAATTAGGCTGACGTTCCATATTATTATTCTGCAATATTAGAAAATCTGTCTGGATAAACTGGATAAAGGACTATAACATCTTATCCTCACTCAAATGAAAAGGAAAAGAGGCAGTCTTTTCCAGTGAACATTGCAAGGAAATAATGTTAATGTACTTGGCAGATAATTACTGTGAAAGACACAGTGGTCTAGCTCAGAAAGAGAGGAACAATAAGATCAGATGGTGCAGACTACATCATGAGACTTTGTCCACAACAGGGATGCAAAGATGGTAAGGAGCACCAAACTGTCACACATAGCTGCATATTTTTATGGAATTTCTATTTGATTTAATTTGTCTGTAATCAGATTTTGCTCTGATAAAATGCAACCCTAACTAAATAAAAACCCTAACTTCTTTTCTTTGGATTTTTCTTTAGGACTGTGGCCACCCATACTCATACAATAACAATAATAATAATAATAATAATGCATCATACTTCATGACACCCAAAGTCAATACAGTATGTTTGTCCCACCTATGCTGTTATTCCTTTATGTGAGACATTGCAGACTGCTTTGTACCAGATGCCTGCAGCAGTGTGACCTTTCTGCCTCTGCATCTTGCTGTTTATTTTTTTTATGAGACTGTTCTTCATTAGGCTGGAGACACCGTGAGACATCCTGTGAGTTTCATGAGATCAACATCCTATTTGAACATCCCTTTTTTTATCCCAAGTTCACTCTGGCTTTTTACTGTGAGATTTATGAGCGGTATCCCAGACTTGAAAAGAGTCTCTATTTACAAAGCGGCTGTCTGCTGTTTTATCTGTCGGACCTGTTTCAAGGTTTCAGTGTGGTTTGAAAGTCTGCCTCATGGATTACTGGTCTATGAATAAGGTGGGTGGGGACCGGATATGTCACCAGGTTGCTGCATGCTGTCACTGGGAAACATCTCTGAAGGAGCACGCATCTGACATGTGGGTTTGATACTGTCTAATGGTTTCTAATGGTTGATGAGAGCAGAATCATCCTGGGACAAAAGTCTCCACATCAATTCTGAGGAGAGACAAAATAGAAGGTCTAATTTCTTAAGCTCCAGCTCTGCAGGGAAATTCAAAACAAGGATGTTCAAAATGATTCTATATCCATAAGTAACCACATTTCTGATCAAACTGACACTATGGTTATGGAAAGCTAAGGTTGCATCGCCTCTTTTGTTTAATTCCTCCGGCTGGAGTCTCCGGCTGCGACTACTTCATCAGAGCAGCTGTCAATCATTAATTTTATTCCCTTTTCACAACATCAAGCAACTAATTCAAACCAAAAAACACTTGAAAAAATATCCGATGGTGATAAGAACAACTGAACATGACAGAAACCATCTTTGGGTGACCTGACTTTTTGAATGGAGTTCTGCTTCATGACCTGCTTTAATCTTCTTTAGTTGTTACACATTTCGGGCAGTTTGTCCAGTTAGACTTACCGTCACGCATGCTGTCATTGACCACGTTAATGCAGCGGCAGCCCTAAATATAATTTAATTGAATTTAATAATATAATTTGGACAAGTTCGGTGGGCTGGATTAAAAAGCCCAACAGTCCATATATGGCCCGTGGGCTGTAGTTTGCTATGTCTGCTGTCGGCTACTTAAAAAACTCTCCTTGCAATTTGTTCCTGAAAACCCACTACTCGATCAATGGGAATTCAGAAACAACTAGGAAAGCACTCAGAGAGCGCAGACCTTCTACAAGGCGGTGGTGGCAGAGACTTTTTATTTAAAGTTATCCCCGCCGCCAAGGAGGTTATGTTTTCACTGGGGCTTGTTTGTTTGTTGGATTGTCGGTTGGCAAAGTAACTCAAAAAGTTATGGATGGTTTTTGATGACATTGTCAGGGTTGATTAATTTTTGGTGGTGATCTGATCTGATTCAACGGCACAACCCCGGTGAAAACATAACCTCCATGGCGGAGGTAATGAATGAAGATGCACAGAATGTAATGGGGCTGCTCACTGCAAGTGTGCTACACCCTGAAATGTCTGCTTGAAGCAGCATTTCATTTCATGCTATTCAGAGTGATCTCACACTGTTCTCAACAGATTCTCTTTCCTCTTTTTAAGACATCCAGATCTCTAAATGAAGTACTGCGTACAGTTTAGCGGCTAAGCCCATTAAGCCCACCTGGCTGTCCAAAACTCTGGCAGCTAGATGTCTGATAGCTGATCCAACTCCTCAGAGACCCAACTATTTTTTTTTACCTTGTACAAAAGCAAAAGTACAACATTGACTGTCTCATCTGTAAGGGTACAGCATGCCAGCGTGGTAAATACCACTTACACAAGGCTTCAGTTTGCAATGACAGAACGAACAGTACATTTTGATACCATTATCATGTAAGTCAGGGCTCTATCCTCCAGCTCATGGTGAGGATTGGAAAAGATTAGCCCTTCCCCTCAAGAAAGTGATGAATACTTTTGGGGAGAGATCTCTTGGCTAATGAGGAGCTTACCTGTTTTGTTTTGTGATGCAAATAAAGCTCCAGTTATATAACTGTGTTCAGTGCTGCTCAACACTGTTTTCTGTACTCAAGGCACACTCACAATGCCCATACAGAAAAGAAAGAAAAAAAAATATTTACAAAATATGTAGTGAAATTCATGAATGGTATTGCGTTCTTTTCATACAAGATGATAAAAAGAAGTATAAGGATATTGTATGTATGTAAAGCATACAACAGTGAATCCGGATATAAGATCCTTAGTAAAGTTAAACAAAATGAAACTTGTATGATTTTGGTATTTATCAGAATAGAATATGGCAATAACGTTACATACAATATCCTTATACTTCTTTTTATCATCTTGTATGAAAAGAATGCAAAAGTGGCCACTTTCAAGAGTAAATCATATACTATTCATGAATTTCAGTACTTTTTTTAATACGTTTTTTCTGTTTCTTTTCTGTATGGGTAGCACCGGACTCATTCATCCTGTATCTCATCACCTTCACCAGGCCTGACTGGACCTGCAACAGTGCGTTTTCTTTTGCTATTGTGGTGCAGTTTCATTAGACTGAATGCAGATATGACTGTTTTCAGTTGTGAGCCTCCCCTGCATGTAGTTTTGCTACAGATTGTGTCGTTGTTTGTGTGTATTTATGTGGAAAGGCCACAGAGTATACAGACATTCATTTGCAAATGCGACTACTTGTGTGTTCACATATACCTCCTCTCCTCCCTTATCGCAAATGATTCATCCGTCGGCCGTTCTTACAGGAAATAGAGAACAGAACATTGAGGAATACCATCTTGTGTTTATTTTGAGATGAAAGAGAAAATAACACAACAAATGTGGCATGAACAATCAGCATCGACACCAACAATCAGCGGGTATGTTTTATTTTCCTTTAGGTTTGTCTGTTTGGATCTATTTATGAACTCACCAGGGAAATGATATATTGCCTGTGTTCTGTCCCACTAGCTGAGGGAAACAACCACAGAGCTGCAGCATCACAGGAGGCGTCACTGTTCCTCAGCCAGTGCTGGCAAGACCAACAGATCTGCTCTCTGATAGAAGCTCTGGTGCAAAACAGTCAACATCTGGACAATGTGTTTGCCAATATAAGGGCATTCAGTTTTTGCTATTGATGAGTGACGCGTGTCTCAACTCTAAAACAGATAAGTGTAATCAGTTACAGCCATTGCACATACTGTATATGTTTACTGTGGATAAGAGGAAGGACAAATGATGTCCTGCAAACTGACAGCACAAATCGTAGCTGGTATCATAACTTGTATATTTTTTTTGATCTTTAAGTCATTGATTTGTGTTTTGTGGAATATTGAAAGTCACAAAACTATTATATATAAATATACATAAAAACTCTTAACTCACTGAGTGCCAGTCTTTTTTAAAAACGAAAGTGCCTTGTGCCAGCTTTTTTGGCCATTTTGAGTCATCTTTTCGTGATGCACAGAATATTTTGTACTATGACTCTGAAAACACTGAATAGCTCAAATGAAAGAAGAGACTCTCTATTTCGTGAAATTTTTACCTTGTTCTGTTCTTGTTTTATCAGAGGTAGAGTAGAGGCCACTTTCACCAAAATCACCACTTTTTATCCAGATTGTTTGTTTTGCTCTCTGATCGCGATCATCTCCACTTCCTGCTTTGATCTCTGTGGCGTATACCGTCACTTTATGTCCTGACTACAAATCCCAGAAGCATCAATATTACTCACCGGCTTTGTGAGAGTGCCCTTTTGTCCCTGCTGCCAAAAAAGACGCATATATACGTTTATGGAAAGACCATTTCACCAGTAACAAAAAGTCTTTCTGAACAGAATTACCAACTATGTTTTTACTGTAAAGCAGGAGTTTGTACATTTTGTGAAACAGTGGCCACAAGTGGGAATTACAAGAATATGCTGACAGTGGTGAGAAGTTGAGCCATTAAGTCTGTGAATAATCAGATAAATCATCAGATTCTTTCCAAATGTACATTGTCACTCTTTAAGCCCAGAAGCAACACATTTTGTTTTTACTGATGAAATGCCATTTTATATTATAATAACACAATCCTCTGCATGAGCAAGAGGGTAAATGTTCAAGGCCTAGTGTTATGACCCTGTAGTATACCACTTGTATGACTACTGCATGCAACAATGCAACTAATCAGCATCACCTCAGGTGTGAATTTACCAACACACATATTGGATGCTTGTGTCTTTATTGTCAATCCTTTCATACCAGTGTGGCTGTTAGTTAGACACTGTCAATCATTTGTATTCACAGCCTTGCACACACACAACCACAGCCTGTCCACAGCTCGATGCCAAGTCTATATCCAACTCTGAGGGCAAACAAATATTTACCAACCAAAATAAGGAGGATATAACAGACATCTTGCCATCTGAATAACAAAAGACTTCACCCTGCTTTTAATAAACCTCAGATTCCCAAATCAATCTGAATTAAAGTATTTGATTACCAGTTTCCTAGCAACCCAAGACCATGGCCATCTGTTGCTTCTGCAGACAGACGAGTCGGCCTGTGCTGCAGCCAGCAGGGAGGAATTCCTCCACGCTTTCCATCTCTCAAGCTCATGCAGAGGTCTTTTTTACACCAAAAGAAGGAAAAAAGAACCCACAAGGACAGAATTTGCAATATATGTGAAGGACTGTTTTCCAGAGTGCATTGTGCTCAATAATTTAGCATTGGACTGAAGGAAAAATGTAATATTCATACAGACAAATGTCCCACTCTATTACATTCAGGCCCTTGGAGGACCCAGAGGATGCCACATACTTCCTCTGACTACGAGACACAAGAGTCCACTAAGACAGGGTATCAGTGAGAGTTCAGCTAGTTAAAACACCTGCCAGGAGCACAAGGTAAACTCACACCAAGCATGTTTGGAACGGTCCATTTAAACTCTACAGTGAATATATTCTTTTGAAGGGTGGTCCAAAGGGAAACCAACAGTACATGCACAGTACAAGGCCTTCATAAATGTAAGACAGAAATGCAATTCGGATGGCATACAATTACTATAGATCCTTGGTGTGTATGTGATAGTTTTATATTTAGGCTTTTCATCAAAAATGTAGAGAAAACTGACAACTGTGATCTGGCATTTTGTGGTTGATGTTAGAAAGCAAATGCATGAATCAAGGCTTATTTGCATCTGCAGAGAATGAATTTAAAGAAACTTAAAGGAGACAACCACACAAGATATATTTAATGTTAAGGTTATTGTGGTAATTAAAATGCTGTTGCATAGTTGTGCTTCTTATTCTGAATACACTGAGCTTCAAGCCAATTGTATTGCAAAAAACTGTTCTCTTGGGGAATATACAATGGATATACGATAACATCAGTTCTATTTGTGAAGTACTTTCTAGTGTGTGGTGATAGAAATAGTGGTAAAAACACTATAGCCAGTATAAAGCAAGACCACTGACAAGAGGAGGAAAAACAAACCGAACACCACAAGAGGACCTGGTAGCAGCCTGGTCTGTTGATCATCATCAGATCAACCATGATAGAGCCCAAATTACTTTAAAAAAAATATTGAGTTGAAATCATAAAATAATAATAATAACAAATTAACATTGATGATAACCTCGATTAAAGCATAAAATACACAAATAACTTATTGAGGTATCGGAAAAAGTATTGTTCTAAAACTGGTATTGAAACAAAGGTACCGAAGTTGGTATCGCATCAAAAAAATCTGAGCGATGCACACTAAACTGAATATTATTTATAAAATCAGCAGAAAGCCGAGGCGCTTCAACTTAAACTCTGACCTAAGTAAGCAGAGTCCTTTTAGGACAGAAGGGAGTAAGATGTTCACCAATGTGTTCTGGCTATTGGCAATAAACACAAATATGCTAAAAATGTGATGATGACACTTCCACTCCCTTTGATTCAACTGATCTCTGTATATTTTTTCTTATTTCTTAGCTTTCATTTCCACAGTTATAAATATTTTATGTTATTGTTTTATGAGGTACTCTCTTGTCCTAGCTCACTGAGGCATGTTAGCGACCCTCTAGACAAAGTACATATTTCATATTTTACCTCATTTGTCCTAAAACTTAACTGCCTTTTTATTTTGTTTTTATTCTATTTTTAATTAAATTTAATACGTTTGGTAAAACTCATATATTGGCATACCAATAGAGAGACGGGCCCAGTATACAGTAGACCCATGGCGATCAGACAGGAAAGGATCTCCTCAGTGTCTAGACTCTGGTGGTTTTGTAACGAGTATATTGAAAAATGAAACCTCTCTCTGGGAATCGGTGGGAACAGGCTGAAGATCATATTGGTTAAGTGTTTTGTTGCAAAATGGTAGTTCTGAAAGAGGACATGACAGGAGCTCAATGATATTTAAGCATGCAGCAACCACTTGGTAGGGAGGTATCCACACTTGGACACAAGAATAGTCATGGGTTTTTTATCATTAATATCTATATTGGTTTTCTAATATACACAAGTCTTCTGGTTATCGAACAAGCAAATCACTTGACCAACAACACAGTTCATTGTAGCCACCTGTCTGGAGTACCCCTCAAGGGGCCAGTAAACTCATAAGAAGGGCTTCTTGGGTGGTATAATAGCTTCAGAAACTTGCTCCCACCACTCTTTTACAATGCCAGATACTTAATACACTCCAACTCTGTAAATGTCTGAAAATGTATTTAAATGATCCTCCCTACTCCTTCATATGATGACTGCCATGTAGAACAACTGTTAACTCTTTCAATTCTGGACATAGTCAGACAGTACGTCTTAGGAAGCGGTTCTGAATGACCACAATAAGAATCTTAAACGTTCAACAGCTGAAAAACACAAATTGTATCTTTCTTTATCTGTCATTCAAACTCTTTGAGCAGCCTGGTCTTTCAAAAATCATGTTTACCATATTACAAAACCGCACTGCTGATCAGGATTTTTAGGATATATAATCAATTTTGTTGCAAGGATGGCCAGAATGATTGGGTCAAAACGTGGGGCTGTGTTTGTGTCCTGTGTGAAACCAAACATAACATACCTTGGCCAAAAACACAATATTTTACTAAACCTAACAAGTAGTTTTGCTGCCTCAACCTAAACAAAATTGTACTTTCAAAAGGCATGAGTGGTTAAAAGACTGTAGCGTTACTATTCACCTGTGTAGACGTAAACCCGTCAAAACTGAACTGTTGATTTTTTTAATTTGTGGTGGAGGAATGACAGCTTCAACAATGTCTTCATTTTGATTAAATTTAATTTAATTTGCTGCCTCTTTGTATTGAACAGCAAACACACTCATTCAGTGCATCTTTCATTTTTGTCTCTCATGTTCTTCTGAGACAGTTCAAGTGTCTTTAATTGTGGCTTGTGCTGTGAGTTGTTACACCAATCATGAAAGTAACTTTGTCTCACTGAGAGTTAGTAGCTGTTGATTTGGCAGTGGGACACCTAAGCTGTTTAAGAGCTCCCCCTCATTCTTGCTTCTCTCTTTGTCTCCTCCTCTCTCTGCCTCTCAGACAAAGTGACTTGACTCCAGGCTGTGTTTGCTATACACTGCAGCATCGCTGAGACATTCAATAATGTTGCTCTATAATTAGAAGCTACTAGCGTACTCATTTCCCCTCTTTATTACTTTCTGGTTGCTATTGGCTGGTGTCCCTGGTTTGATTATATGAGCTACTGTATGTTTTCCCACCATATAGCTACCTGACATATACGTAAACCATATAATAACCATGGTTTTATTACAGTGCATTCATTACCTAAATGGTTCTGTGAAAACAACATTCCAGCAATGACTCTTAAGTTGCTCAACTTCAGTTTGTAACTTTGTTAGAGTTGTGGTGAAGTCCAAAATCAATGTGCAATGAACACTTCATGAATTCAAAAGGAAGCACTTAAACATCCACAGAGGAAATCTTTGTTTGCACTAGCCCTTGTGTTTTTGCACATAGGGTCCTCCCCTTTCCCTCCCTCAGCCACCACTTGCATCATTACACCGTTCAGCCCTGGTGCTGCTGTAAAGGGGGTAAACCAGCCCCTTTGGAATCCTTCAATGGCCATTATTAGTATTCTGTGGGGAAATAAAAGGACCCATCTGTGGAGGTGGTGATGAGGGGGTGACAGGAGGACAGGAGGAGGGGGGCACGTCCCCTGAGAGACAGAGGGATTAACCACTGACACATGGAGCCTGCTAATAAGGCGGTTTGGAGAACCCAGTCTATAGGATCACTGCATGCACGTGTTACACATACCATACACACACTGGCATCGTTTCATATAAGCATACTGCATTAGCGGTGTTTGGCACACGCGCACACACACGCACACATGCGCACACACACACACGCACACACACACACACACACGCACACACACACACGCACACACACACACACACACACACACACATACACACACACTCACAGAGAGTTCCTCCCCACATCTTTATTAAATTTGTAGTAGGGCCACATCTGGTCACATACACCCAGAAGAACAAAGAGGAGACGCGGAGGAGGGGGGTGTCAGATATGGAGATTTCATTCCCTGCCGCTGAGTATTAATGTGCATGTGCACACGCCAAGCATCTGTCACATATAATTGGAGGGTGTCAGGTGCGGACACGGGGCTGGATTCAGTCCACCCACAACATGAACTGTCTGCTCCTACGACTGGTAGAATCTGCTTGTCAACATCTATATTTATTATGGGGCTGACCCAGAGCTTTTGGGAACGATGACCGTCTGATGGGGGACGAATGAGTCTCCAGATTGTCGTGAATCACGCTGCATCACCTGACAGACCAGGAACATCTCATTTGCGGTGGCTTGCTGTTGTCAATTTAATCAGAGTTCATTGATTGTCCGTAGCCTTTTTTTCCAGAGTGATTTTTGTTGAGTAAAACCAAACAAACTCATTTGTGGGCAGAAAGGGTTAATAGAGCGTGTTTCTGGAAGTTGTTTGTTTCACTGTTCAAATGGTCTCTTCACCAAATGCAGCACACACAAACACACACAAGGGATCCAAGTGCAAAAACATGAGACCCTTCCTCTCATGAGACTTACCTGTCACTGCCACTGCACACAAGCCCTCAGGAGTCTACGATGCTGCTTGATAGAAGAAACCACTGCACCGCCAGCTCTGGCATGAAGCTTTTGACACTTCTTTGCAGTAGTTTTGTTTGTGAAAACAGTCCAAATTGTCTCTGTGTGCAGTTCCGGTTTCTGCTTTATCAGACCGCTCTTGAATGTCTGCTGACATGAGGAAAAGTATTGCTCATTATCTTCAGGTTTCATTCACGCTAGGTAAGTAATGTGTCACACGGGTTGATGAGACTGCTTGGAGTGGGAATTTACCCAAGGGGCGAGCCAATTAATAGGCATGCATAGCAGCCTCCAACAACAAAATGACAAGCACGTCTCCCTCAGTCTCTCTGTCTAACCTGAATTTAACTTAAATGACAATTTGGTTTGGAGTGCTTGGATGGAAATAGATCACTGGGACTGGAGGAGAGACAAGGTAATGTAATGTCATTCACCACAAATCAGGTCTCGTTGGCTTCCTGAGATACCGTGGATCCAGAAATAGAATTTTGCTGACAGAGGAAGTTGTTGCGACCAAAGATCGATGCACTCACTCGCCCCCCGCTTTAGACCTAAGGCATTTTCTGAGCGCTGCATTTTTTTTTGCTTTCCTGTCTGGCCATGCTACGACTTAAGAGTCACTAGTTTTAACAAAGTTTACTCCTGAAAGACTGTAACGCCTGCAGATTCCACTGCTTCACACTCATGCAGATGGAGGCTGCAATCAGTCAGGACTTCACCTTAGAAACCTTCATTTTTTTTTTAAAATTTACGGATGGAAGTCATGATAAATGTTTTCATTATTGATTAGTCTGCCAGTAATTTAAAAACCTTGAACCATGGTTATACTGGAGAGTAAGAGAGCCCATTTGTCCCAGAATGAGTTATATGGACCTTATGCTGCGTTTGTCTCATACTCAGAAGTTGGAATTTCCGAGTTCCGAGTTGTAAATTTCAACTGGAACACCCTTTGAAGTCACATTTCTGACTGGGAAAGTCAGACAAACGTCACGAACCCTGACTTGACCATAGCATCATAATCCAAGATGGCAGCACCCTGGATTAGCACATGTAGTGTTATACGTTACACCCTACAGTAGAGTAGGGCTGAAACGTTGAGTAACTCGAGTAACTCAAGACAAAAAATACTCGAGGCAATTTCCTCTGCTTCGAATAACAGTTTAGTAGTGATAGTAGCGACCTGTGTGGCTAACGGCTAGCACAGAAGGAGACTTCACAGTTGCTCACATGAGCCGGACAGTGTTGTGCATGCATGCAATCACTCTGGTGAGAATGAACGGCACGCACCATTCACATTCATTTGAAAAGGTTCGCGATGGTGGTTTTCAGGTTTTACTAAGAGAAACGTCTTATTTTCTCTTTTATATTTATAACTGCTCTTTAACTAAGCAAAATATGTTTTGTATGAATACTCGATTAATCGCTAGAATATTGGGTAGAGTACTGGATTACTAAAATATTGGATAGCTGCAGCCCTACAGTAGAGTCAAATGTTTTTCCCACACATGACGCAGGAGAACAAACACACCCTCCGTATCTTCTGTGTGCCTATAAATTGTGTTTGAGGACATCATATTGCTGCATTATCTTTCTGCATTCCAACAGCCAGCAACAAACTTTTCATTGGAGGCGTCCATCTTGGTTTTCCAACTTGTTTACTGGAAAGCCGTGAATTCGGGTGTGATGTCGTTCCAAGTTCCGACTCCCGATTCTGAGACAAACGCAGCATTAGTTACGCTCAAAGCATAGACTCTTTAAAGAGTGGACGGAGCTATCCTGACATCACTTGTTGTTTGTGAACAACTGCAATGAAGCCAACACGGAAGTAACTTAAGTTGCATTCTCTCCACCAGCCAGCGGGGGGCGATACCGGTAGTTTCAAAAAGAAGTCTGTTTGTATTGATGTCTATGGGAAAATTACCATTTTCTCTCCTGGAGTATTAACTTTGTAGACAGTGTAAACACGAGTTTATGGTCTGAATGATTATTTTAAATAATGTTATAATACAGCATGATGCCCTTTTACTGAATTATGGTCAAATACATAGTGAAAAAAACATATAAAGCAGGAGCCCTTTGGGGCGTGGCTACCATGTGATTGACAGCAGAGTGCTCCCAATCATTTCCTGAAGAGGAGCAGCACTGATGGTTTGAGCTCATGTTTCCTTCATCTGAGGAGTCACTGGCACAGTCCAGTGGTTTTTTTTTTTCCTGTACCAGCACCGTGCAGGTTGTTAATAAAAGAGGAAAACTATTCTATTTTGTTTTTAAAATTTGCAGAGTTATCAAAAGAGGTATCATTAAAGTTGAAAATTAATTTTTAATTTTACTTTTGTACTTAAGTAAATTTCAGATCCTGTATTTTCTTACTTTTACTTAAGTAAAGGAGTTGAATCACTACTTCTACTTTTACTTGAGCCTCTTTTACACTAGTATCTGTCCTTCTACTTCAGTAAAGAATGTGAGTACTTTTGCCGCCTCTGCCAATAGCTTAACTTCTGTTAAACGTAACAGTGTCTTTTTATGTATTTGCAGGATGTTGAGCTCTCAGGACCACTATACAAAACATGCGTTATGAATGAGAGGCCTTAAAAACTGCCATCAGGGCAGCTTATTGATAATTATATTGATAATACAGGTCTATGTGTTATTAAGAACATGATTTAAACACTAAGGATGGGTGGGCTCTTTTGGGGTGTGTGTAACTGAAGTTTACTAGAGATACAGTATATGAAGGGAGACTGAAGAGCAAAACTAATGTGGAGGTAGCAAAGCCATGAACCAATTTTTCGGTGTCAGACTGTGACAAGAAAGGTCTTATTTTTGTAATAATGGAAGAATGAGGTTTTGGTAATGAGACCAATATGTGATACAAATGAGAGCTGCCTGTCAATGACACTAAGGTTTCAGACAAGAGACCAAACAAGGACAGTAATGACTTTTTGTATTATTTACTTTTGAACAGTTTATATTTGCAGAACTTCCCTAGAGCCAAGAGAACCCATTGTGTGTCAGGGAGAGCATGGAAGCTGAAAAACTTTTTGCTCTTGTGTCTGGTGATCACTTTTCATTGAAAGGATTGAGCACCACTTCTGGTAGATGGTTCTTATGTTGAATCCATGCATTGGACATGAGGATAGGCCAGTCTGCACAGTGTTGTCTGGTGATGGGATGGTGACAGTGCGATTAGTTCATTTCAACTCTGGATGTAGGTTGATTTTACCAAGTTAGGCACTCATTGGTCACTGCAGCGTCTGCTTCAAACCATAAATGAGGGTCCCAAATGAACAGATAGGTGGCATCTGTCTGGCATAGTGCTGAGTTTTCCACTCTCAGAGTTAAACACTGATGATTTTGCCACTTGCTGCCAACATGCGGCAGTCAATCTTTCCCCATATGGCTCCGAACATGCTCACAAGCTGCTGTCAGCCAATGACTGGATACCTCCTACACCAAACAGTGGAAGTGATTCGGGCCTACGCTACACGTCCAGCGAAACAGCAGCAGATGGGAAATATTCTGGATCCATGAGCCATTGTGATGGACACCTCTGAGACTCGACTGAGTGACAGCTGTTTCTCAGTATGTGTCCAGTTACTGTGCAATCAGCTGCAGATCGGGAGGGAATTACCTGGAGTGATCATCAACATGCACACTGAGGCCCATCATACACTGATAATGGCAATGATCAGAAGCAGCATATGACCTACAAACAATATAGGATGTGGATATGAAAGGTAGCCCATAGTATAAAATTATAAAATTATACTTTTTTAAATGAATGTATGAAAATGCGACCACTATAAATAAACTGAACAAGCTGTTTATCTGCAGCTGAATGAAAGACTAACTTCGTAATTGTTCCTCAAAATAGATATACACTGTGCAAAGCAGTCTAATTACAGATTGTAGTCATAGTTACAAGAGTAATGTGCCTGATTTGTGCGCATGTATTTGTGTATCTTGAATGCCTTTCAACCCTCAAACTGTGAAATAAGTTTCTAGCATTGGAGGAAGACCTGTTAACTTTAAATTTTTAACCCCTGTGTGATTAGGGCTTATGCAGGGTTGACTTAGTTCTTGATCTTTTTTCTCATGGTTATTTTGGGTAAATCCTAACCTTAAGTTAAGTTTCCTCTGTGTTTCGTCTTAAAACATGAAGCTCCTGAAAAAAGCTTAGAGCACAACTTATTAATGTTTCATTTTCAGCATTTGTGTCTCCGCTGAGCATAACAGTCAGTGGAATTAGCTTAAAGCGATTATCTGCAGTGTGCTTGTTTTTATTTGGAGGCATCTTTGCTGTCATTGCTGTGTTGTTTTCATTGCATTTCTTCATAATCAATGTGCCAGTATGCTATGATGTCACTAGAGAGCGGCTGCCAAACCCCGAACAAACAGGCACGAGCTGCTCTACTGAGTCTACAAATAACACAACAGCAGAAATTAACACAGTGGCCACGTCTGAAGAGACAAGAATATCTTGTGTGTTTTATGAAATTATATAGATGCAGTTACATTGTTTACTTATCTATTACAGTCCATAGCAGGGGAATAGGCCAATGAGCCATCATGTCACTCCTGGCAGTATCTTTATCATGATTAAAGCTTTATTATTGTTTAAGATATCTAATGAGAAGTAACACTCCTCAGTTTAGACTAGTCCATAAGAAAAACAGCCAGGTGTGCATCTAATAATCTGTCCTTGTCACTGGTTAATTTATTAAAATAATGCCATGCAATATGTCATTGATCAAGCTCTAATGTTAATACAAAGAAACAACAAAACACATCTGTCACTCTTTTCATCCAACTCAAATCTGTGTAACAAAGGAGAGATGTTTATGTGCGGCACAAAGTAAACCAGACAAAAAGTTTTCACTACAGCAAGACAGTAGAGGAATAAAAAAATGTCTGCACGTGTCCAGCGGTGTGGTGATAGTTGATGTCTGCAGGGAATTTGCAATTAATGGAGTTCACATTTAAGAGGGTAATAGAATAATAATGTTAACTTTCATTTGGCAGACGCCTCCAGTCCAGTGATGGTAATATAGAGCAGCAAAGTAGGAAGGAAGTCAGCCTGAATGGAGGGTCAACAAAACACTGGAAGACATTCATTTTTTTTTTCTATCAGAAAACACAGGTCGTTCTGGGCTAGGCAGTGTGGCCTAGTAATCATAAACTTACCTTTTCCACCAAAATCTAGGTTAGTTTTCATGTTTTTAGTTTTTTATTTGTCACCTTTTTCTAAAAAAAAATGCAATGCGACTCTACCTTTCAGGGAATTCTATTTCTGTAATTTCCAGACCATTCACAATTCATGATAATACAGAAGGCCTTTAGTCTGTTGTGTTTCACTTATACACCATGAAGCCTATACCTAATGTGAAAAAACAAACACAGCACTTTCAACCAGGAGACCTGGGTTTAAAACTGGTGATGTGTTTTGTAAGTCACATCATAAATGTCAGCTTTTTTTTTGACTGATTGCATTGCTAGCCTGATCATAGATTGATTGATCAGTAAAATCAGAAAGCCCAACAGATCTTTCCCTTTCTGTGGCTGTTTCAATCAGCGTAGCAGAAGCAGATCCCTGATGGGGAGAGCCGTGTAGGAGGGGAGCCCTCCATCAGTAGAGAAGAGAGAGAGAGGTAAAAAAAAAAAAAGGATGTGGATGCTGTAACCCGGGGAGCTCAGGATGTCGCTCACAGGTGTGAATGAAAAGCCTGGCTGGTTGCCTCTCCTCCCTGTTTCCCACTCTCACCTCTCCCTTCATCACACCGCCTCATTTCCATTGAGGCTGCCACAGACAATTCCCAAAGAGTTATGTGTTGCTCGGTGACAGACAGTACCTTTTGTTTTGAACGCGCCTGCTTTGTGCCGCCGCCTCGCAAAGCGAACGCTTTACCCTTTTTGGTGTACATGTAAGGATCTCTGCGTGTGAACGCTCGCAAGCATGAGAAGTTTGGAACAGCGGAGAAGATGCATTTTACAAAGGTGTTACGAGAATGTTAAAACTGGAAATTGTTCCTGTTGTGAACATAAAACGTTGAGATAGCATCATTGTTTCCTTTAGGATTTTGGAACAGAAAGACGGGATTTTTCAACTTCTCTATATATTTCTTCAAACATTTGTTGTATTTCATTGTCTGTAAAACCCTTAAACAACATAGTTGCTGCACACCACCCCTGTGTTATACAGTCCTCTCCAATAGTTTGTTGATATTAAAACAGTCCCTGCCACACATATACGAGCTAGCGCCCACACACACACATCGCACCGCTCATATGGCGTTCATTAAAAGGCAAGGAAGTAAGATAACATAACCACAAGCTTTGTGTAAATTTGCCTAACCCATGAAGCGTGAACCTGACGAGTGTCTCGCTCTCACTACTCTTAGATGTTCTCCATTCATTAACGTTCATCTCATTCAAGAAATCTGTCATAACTTTAGAGAAGTGAATGATGTGGAAAGATGTGCAACACTGGATGTCTGCAGGCAGAAGGCGAAACAGGCTCTTTTTTTCCTTCTTTTAGTGGCAAGTGAGAGAGACGGGGAGGAGAATAAAAAGAGCATGAACGTGTTTCTTCTCACTAATCTCACACTGAGTTTTCACACCTAACTACTCCAGCATGATACATTATTCAGTGTTTGCACAGCCTCACCCAAACCAGAGCTGAAGGAGTGTGTGAGCTGCAGGCTAAGCCAAAGACAAAGAGACGGTTGAGCTGTCTGTTGAACTCTGAAGGTCAGCACGTGTGAACTTTGGATGCTGTAGCATGTTACATATTTAAAACTCTTAACTCATTATTCAAGTCCAGTTGGCACATTTGAGTGAAGTCAGGAGCAGACGGGCTTACCTGCTGTGGTGCCTTTGTTGTCTGCAGACATTTTGAGAAGCGCATGGGACACAACAGTTCTCTGTTGGTGTCTTTTGGAGAACCATGCTGGGAGGAGACGGCTTTAAAGAAATTTGTTTGATGTTATACAACACAGAGCCACCAGCTCTCTGGGTTTTTCTTACAGTTAAGCACCTGACTGCCTACAGGGAATGGGAGTTGTGAGGATAAGGCTGTTAAAAATGTGTGCTGACAAACTGGGGTTTGCCTCACTCATTCTGCATAGACTGAGGATGTTGTTTGAAAACTATTCTTAAATTCAGAGCACAACTCCTCTGGCTTGCCTCGTATTGCCTCAACATGGTGACGGCTGATGGCTCTCAGCTGATGCTAACAGCACTAACACCACATACACGCCAGATCTGCCAAAGTGGCGATTCACTGCCGAGTTGTGTGGCGGTGTGGGACAATGGCATATCTTCTTCATGGCTTGAACAACTCGCCAGTTATGTGTTTGGCCAGTGGAGCATGACATCGGGGTTTTGTTTCTCCATACTTTGATTCAGTTTTTTTTCTCCCGTCACAACCTGTAGCCTGGACTGTCGCAGCCCAAATGCAACGGGAAGACCGCCAGAATTCAGCCTAAAAAACGGTGCTGCCAGAGGCATCAGTGTTAACAGAGAGCCTCTAATACTTACACTTCAAGTGGTGTCAGAGCTGTTAGTGAAGATGTCAGATCCATTTCTGTGGGGATATCGACTGTTTGGAAAATCTGCACTAAAACCCAGACATGAAAAGCAGCTGTCTTCATCAAGAAAGCTCTGATAAAGCCACCGTACAGCACCTGCTCAACAGCAAACAGCAGGCAGACACCCTTAGTGACGAGCTGGTGAACATAGTGGAGCATGTAGCAGCTATAGAGACAGATTTTACCAGAGCTGAAAAGAGACAACATTTTGGATTTGAATTGAAATGCTGATGTCTTTCTAATTAGTTTTAAAGTCATTGCCTGTACATCTGAAACAAAATGCATCTTTCTCATAGTTCTTCTGTTACTGATGATTCTACTTTATTTTAGTATGACTGCGCATGTCTTCATACTATGTACGCATTCATTTAACAAATGTGTGTCAAGCATCTGCTTTGTTTCCTTCAGTCTGAACAAAGGCTTTGTTCTGCAGTATTTCAAGGACTAATCACTTTGGCAAGTTTGGAAAATCATGCAGCGTTGTTTATTTTTGGAGTACACGTCATATTCAGGGCAGCACAGTGATGTAGCACTGTCGCCTCACAGCAAGAAGGTACCGGGTTCCGGGTACTCCGGCTTCCTCCCACCATCCAAAAACATGCATGGGGATTAGGTTAATTGGTTAATTTAAATTGACCGTAGGTGTGAATGTGAGTGTGAGTGGTTGTCTGTCTCTATGTGTCCTGTGATGAACTGGAGACTTGTCCAGGGTGTACCCTGTCTTTCACCCTAAGACAGCTGGGATAGACTCCAGCACCCCCACGACCCTATGAGGATAAGTGGTAGAAAATGGATGGATGGACGTCATATTCAAACTTGGCTTTGGGTCTTGAACAGTAGCTGGGAAAGTGACATTTGAAATCCTGACCATATAGCTTCATGATAAATGATGGACGGTCCTGGTCACCCATGATTAGTCAAGCAACGCAGGTAAAGTGTTTCCTTCTAAGCCAGAAGCTGCTGTTGATCAGTGGTCCATGTCTGCAAACCCTCGCCCACATCTCCTATTCCCTCCCTCCTCGTCTCCTCCGTCCTCCCAGAGGAGCTGCTGTTCACCGCAGAGTGCCTCCTGCTTAATGCTTGATGTGACAGAGCCCACCACAAGATGTGATTTAAGGGGGAGGGGGACTGTGGGGGTGGAGGTGGCTTCGGGGCTGCCACGGGTTTTCATTGCCACCATGACCAAAGCACCACACCAGCCCTGTTCCTCCCAAACCTGCCCACTGAAAGATTCATGAGGCGAGAGGGGTGAGGAGTGTGTGGTTGCATCATGGTTGGGCTGGGCCTCGTATTCTTAACCCTGACACGCAAGAGAGGAGTCAGGGGGGAGAAGGAGGGGGCAGTATTTGTGTTGTAGTTAACACACACAACTGAAGGAAATGGTAATGATACAAGGAATAAATCAGTATTACACATGCATACACACCTCTGGCTTACACGCTCATCAGACACATGGTGACAAAGAAAGCGTGGGTGTGGGTGTGGCTGTGTTGTTTTGGGGGTGGGGGGCTGCATGGGTATCCCCACTGGAAAAGTCCTGAGCACGACCTCCCCTTCCCCCTTTAATACTTTGGTCTGGAGGCATTGCAAGGCAGATTATTGGAAGCTGTGTATGTTTCCTCTCTGTGACCAGGCTCTAATTTTAGGATTTACATCTTTGCCATTTTTTTCCTCCAGAAAGCCAGCCAGCGAAACAAGCCGCAGACACAACTCCCTTGAAAAATGAAGATCAATTGTAAAACAGCTTGAAGACGCTAATGGATGAGAAGTGGAGTGAAGCATGCCATAAAGGAGCGATGCTACGAAGGTGGAGGAGCATCTTGTATTGATTGAGGCATTAATGTTCATAATGAACAAATTGGCTCTGGGTGGCCCCTCACGTGAAGCCGACTGCTGCGCAAACAAATTGAGGCATTTGTCTCAATATCCACTTGTGGGGCGTAACGGGGAGTGGACTCCAATTATTTATGAATACATATTATTTGTTCATTTCACCTGACTCCTTGCTCCATGCATCTTTTGTAAAGAAGAGGAAAATATAGAAATCTGCTTGTCAAGAGAGATGGAGACGTCCTGTATGTATGTGTGTGTGTATATATATATATATATATATATATATATATATATATGGCACAGGTAGCTCACACCCTTAGAATCAGCAGTCTGTCAGCCTTCTCACAACAACAGGGCGACTCCCACGAATCAACTCCCTCGGGGGAAAAGACAAAGATGCGCAGCAGCTTCTCGTGGCTGATTCATCTAGTTGAATTGCATTCATCATATTTACCACCTGTGCCACTGACGGTTGGTGCTGTTACAGTGAGACACCCACAGCGTTGCCTCTGTTCTGCAGGATATGTGTGTGCGCACAAACTGAAGGTGTAATATCGAACCCCATCCCAGTGCAGCGCCGACTCAAGGTCTGCCTTTGTTTAGCATGCACACACACACACACACAAACATACACACACACACACACAATCTCTGCACATAACTCTGTTTGCGAACATACAAACATGCTCGACACATGCGTGTGCATAACCGTGTCCTTTTGTGGACCGTTGCCATGCAACATTACTCTGATTGGGTTAGCTGAGCTCTGGTACATGTGCACAAACAAACACTCACTCCTGCTTGCTGATGAGGATCAGATCACACACACACACACTGCTTTGCCACACCCATCCTCCTCTCCCACAGGACACAGCTGCACTTCCAAGGCCAAGGATGGAGTGAAGGGAAAGATGCAGGGAGGGAGGCTGTCTTTAGCTCTGCTGACAATTTGAATCATAGGCACGTTTATTCAAATGTGTTAAACCTTTTTTTCTTGAAATGTTAGCAAATGGTGATGATCGATCAATAGAAAACACTTGACTTTGCTCTACTGTGTTGCTGATACTCTGCACCAGTGCTTTAAGAGTCTCATTGTGTTTCATTTCTGTCCATCTGGCCTCAGGAAGATAAATTCAGCCTGATGGGACTTCAGGTGGTCGACTCAACTCTCGAGAGAGCAGCAGAGTTGTTGCTTTGGTTTCTGGGGGATGTGTGGCTTTATTTCCTCTCATGTGATGTGTGTTTGTGTTTGTTTCAGGAGAAGCTCTCCTCTCTGTGGCTCTTAGTGATTATTGAGCTTTAATCTGATGGAAGGTTGAAATGTGTGACGAGGCTTCAACCAGCTCTCTACTGTTTGCTTCACACCACATGATGGATCATCTTGTTTCAAAGATTAGACATTCATTAGAAAATGTTGTTGTTTACAAAAATTTATTCATACAAATCTTACAACACTTTCATAACATTGAGAAACGTAAAACCCCATATAAGGACTCCTGTGTGTACGATGTCACTTGTACTAAGGTTCACTTTTAAAACACATTGTTTTCAGATAGATAAGAGATTAAACATTGAAGTAAGGCGTTTGGCGCTTTCAGAAATATCAACAACAGGCATTTCCTATGATCTGAACAACATCTCTGTCATGTTCTGAAACCCTTTTATTCTAAATAGTGATGCACATAGTTGTAAATAATATGGTGGGGTTATTTTTTCTGATTAATAAGTTACTGACCAATGTCAAAATAATCAACAACACCTCATAACAGTAACAAACACTGGTCATTGTTCACAACTCTCACAGACACTGAACACCCCAAACTCATGCACACAAACACACACACACACACACACATTGCCTGCTCCATCAACATATACATTCTTTTCTTATTTATATTTTATACTCAATAAATCATTGGCCATGCTTCAAAAGAAAGCCTAATTCTACTACTACTACTACTACTACTGTCGGGGCAGACTAAGCTGAGCGATCAAACAGAGTAAAAGGAAGTTTCATTGTAAGCTAATGGACTGCAGCATTGTAGGGCCACTAAAATTGCCATCTGTCATTTGTGGCGAATTTCTTTAGTTCGTTTTTTTTTTTCTCACGTCAAAGCAAGGCACCAAAGCCAAAAGCTGTTTCCACCTTCACATGCGCGTTCAGTCACTCACTCCCAAACATTTAATGCACACATACACAGAAATGCGTGCCATGTATGCAAACATCACACATTCACACAAAGCCTGCAGGATAAAGTCAAATTGGAGTGTATTGATAGTTTCTACAGGGGAACACCGATTAGACTGCAGAGGTGCATAAAGTTGCTTTTGCATTCTGTTGAATAAATACATAAAATATCTCCCCAGTGAAAGTCAGTGGGAAGATCCCTCTGCTGGAAGGCTGAATCTCATTCACCTCCATTCTAGTGCGAGAGGGGAACTCTGAGTGACCTCATCCAGCTTCTCCCACGTCACCTTTCTGTGGATACCGCCAGTGAAGGGAATTCAACATCTGATGTTCTCAATCAGACTCATTGACCCTGATGTCACTTTGGCAGGTGAGGAGAGGAGGCGGTGCTCTCGCCTCTTGTTTGTTCCTGTATCCTGGTGCAACAGCCTCTCTCAGGCCTGTGTGTGCTGTAAACTGTCTCTTATGTAACTTCTCTCTCTCTCTTTGTCTCCTGCTTTCCATGCACCTCTCTCTCTCTCTCCCTCTCTCCTAACACTCTCCTCATCTCTTCATCACATCACCTCGGCAGACATCTAACGCAGATCAGCTTCGTCTCAACAATGAATCACAGCACTGCTATTTAGCACGGCCATCTAGAAAGCAAATGAACACCACCAGGACAATCAGCGAAAAAGGGGGTTCAGTGTCTTCTTGCCTTACGATAATCCACAATGACAGCAGCAGGGGAGGTAAGAATTCAACAAGTTTCCACCACCTCTAGCCCTCCTTGTTCACATATCCAACACATCTGACGGGCAGGGGAGTGATGCTGAAATAAGCTTATAGCACGGCCCACCTCCCAAATAGCACAATCCAAAAAAGCACAATGGCATGCAAGCAAACTCAGCAAGGTGTCAAGTTTCCACATGCACCAATAAATAAGAAGCAAGAGTTAAATATCCCTCAACTGTAACTCGGATGCTACCTGTCCTCTCCACCTCTGGTCACAAAAACCACCCTTCATTTTTCCTGCATCTTTTCATGTTCTGGGTCCATTCTGATTGTTGGCAGGTGCTGCCCCAAATACAATCAACCATGTTGACTGACAACATTGAGATGAATATGTGTAATTTCTATACTGCACATAACACACACACACACACACACACACACACAGAATATCCTTCACACAGTCTTGTTGAGGGTGTTTGATCTACCTACAGTAAATGACTTTGAGGCGAGTGAGCAAGCAGTGTTTGCCGCATACTGTTCACAGCAACTTGAGTGCTTCCTTTATCTTTAGTGAAGGCCATTACGCCCTTGCAATTAAATTTCTGCTGAGAATATGGTCGGATTTTACACCAGTTACATGAATGTGTAGGTCAATCATTTTTTCCTCCATCAAATGAGAGGCCATTCAACAAAAGCCATGTGAATTCCCCTGGAGAGGCAGCAAGCTACACCAAACAAACCACAGAGCTCCCCACTGAGGGGGCGAGGATGAGGAGGGCAGACAAGGCCAACATCTATCACTTAGGATAAGCCGGATATGCCTCACATAGCATGCTCACTGCTTCTTTGGGCCTGTTCGGAAACAAAACAACACTAAAAAAATAGAACGTCAGTTACAAAAATAAGTATAACATTCAATACTTTGATTGTCTTTTTAAAATCTATTTATTTTCTGCATACGTAGATGACCTTTAAAGATTTCAAGCGCATAATGTTGAAGGTGCACAATTATTTTTTTTTCCCACTTTCTATTTTTTTTTTTGTCATTTTGTTTTGTTTTCAACATTTCAACATGAAAATAAAATATTGGTCCACAAAGTATAACTGTGCGGTATCAAGTGCTTTGTACAAAAAGAAAAAAAACGATATTATTATTAAAATATTCATTTTAATGGCTTTACTTCATACATAAATACATGTTGAAAGAACACAGGCGCAATCCACTGGTTGGTCAGATATATCTGAATGATTTCACGACTGGATGTATTTACACAGGAGGGCAGTTTGGGCGCTTGAACAACGCTACAAATAGGCAAGCCGGCGTCCTTTGTTCCTAACTCTCTGTCTGTACCTTCTCCCCAGAACCGCTGCCAGGTATTTCTGCACGGCCATCTGCTTTCTATAGCGACTGTAGCTGTCGGTGAAGATCCCATCTGAGTGTCTTTTGGATAGGGGCTCCGATTCTTCCTCCATGCTGTTGTCTTCACTGGAAAAACAAACAAACAAACAAACAAACAAAAAAAATCAGCATTAGTTCAAGCTGCAGGCTTCTACTTCTACACAGATTTTATTTTACATCTTAGCTTTGATAAGCTCTTCATCTTGCCCAAAATGACGCAAAGTTGACTGCAAACATTAATAATTCATTTTAGGGCCTTTTATCCATTTAAAATTAAAAGAAAAGAAAAGAACGGAAAGCAAGAGTGTAAAAGAAACAGTGATTTTAAGCGTTTTAGAAAAGTTATAAATTATTAATTTGCAGTTCATTACATATTCTTGTGCGTTTTTTTTAAATCAGAGCTTGGGGAAACCTAATCAATTTATGGATTAATCAAATATAGATCCAAGTGTATTTTTGTCTCAGATATCTGACCCTCGTAAAGGGAGGATGAACGCAGAGCCAGGCCACAACAAGGAAAATCCGAATGAAAATGACTTTTACAGAGATAGATTTTTTTAAAAAATAAGTAGATATATAGAGATGAAAACGAAAGAAACACGCACATAAAATGAAAGGCAGTGATGCAGCAGCCAGCGGAGAAACAGTAAAAAGGAAAAGGATGACTGCAGGTGAACCTTATAAGAAAAGCCCTTACCCTGCACGAATTGTCATCAGAGAATGCAGATAATGTCTCGCTGTTAACTGACCCAGGATCTCCCTCAAGGCTCTATCTAATTCTTCCTCAGCATGCCTTTCTGATCTGAGATGATAAAACGCCAAAACACATAGATCATCAGTAACTAAAAAAAAAATAAAAAAATAAAAAAAGCGGACAAAATGATCAAAAGTAGCCTAAAATGTCCCCCACCCACCCGCATGTCCATTATCACAACAGGCGCAATCAAATCGCGGCTTTTATTTTTTGGCACATAGGCTGTCCTTCCGCATCTGCCGACCCTTCATCTGGATTATTAACAGTATTTGGAAGCAACATTTTAGGCTACTCGGTATGAAAATAACACTGAACAAATAACATGAGAAACTCTGAGGAAAAAAAAACAAAGCAAGCCAACATTATCGCAAACAAGTCGTTAAACATGGCTTCAGCTGCGACGTGGAATCGCATTTACCTCTTCTCTGGTGGGTAGTAGAGAGTGTACGCGTCGTCGTTTAAGGATGGTGGGCTTCGTATAGCAATCTGATCGCTATCAAACCCCATGTCGGATAATGAATTCCCATCCTCGTCGAAGGCGTCGTTTTCAAGTCTGCAAAACAACAAAAAAAGGAGCATTCATCATCACCACTGGGATCTGTGCGCAAGTGGGACGCAGCAGTGAAAGAATGCCAAAATGTCTGCATCCGTTTCTAAAAATCACTGGGAGGATAAGTGCATCAGTTGAAGGCGTTTGGAAATAAAACCATAAAACGAATTATTTCATTTTTACCAAATAAATTCAGAAATAAATCGTCGTAAATGTGCCTATCCTTATTTTTTTCTTTCTTAAAATAGATGATTTATTTTATTCCGTCGGGGAAATAATTTACAGTCTACACTACAGCCTCATTAATTATTTAAGAATCGAAAGAAAGGGTGTGAAAATTATTTAGGTGTTTTTTTATTAAACGAATGGCGCCATTAGCAGTGAAATATTAGAATCAGTGAGAACCACGCCCAAATTGTGGATATGCTTTTCATAGAGAGGGGAACAAATGGATAAATCTGAAGTGGATAGAGCTCTCCTATTCGTTTTGCCTCGCCTCTCCTTGGTGACGCCAGTCCACCGTCATCCCATGGGCTATCAGCGGCATTGACTGTACTCTCATTTTTAATAAGGGGAGTTCTGTGAACCGTCCCAGCGGACAGATACCTTTACGCAATTTCCATTGTCATTTTCCACACAGGACTTTGCAATTTGCGTGCGCTGAAATAACTATTTCCTTTTGTTATTGCTCTCAGTCCTGTCTTTTTTACGCGCAAATTACGCGCGTAGTTTGTGCGCAATTACGCACGCTTATTTGATATAAAAGTGCCCAAATCCAAAATATTCAATCTCAGCAGCAACATGGATCAGTTCAAACAGCCCTATAATCAGGTTAAGAGACTCATAAAGCATGCATACCTACCTAATCTTAGGGTAACTTAGTCCGATAGGTGTGCAGAAGACGCTGTAGTGCATTAAGATTCCGTAGACGAGTAAGATTAAAGTGGCTTTACTCGAACTGGCCATGCTGTTAGAAATGGAAAAAAACAACATGAGGCGTGTATAACATGAAGCAGGTTAGTCACTCCTATAGAAACAACATGCTCGCTCTTTGTTCCGTCAGATAGACGCTGCGCTACTTCTCTCATCACAAACTACAAAACTGGATCAAATGTCTAACACAGAAACACACATAAGGAGTCCGATTACTACCCTTTTATTTATCCCATTTAGTAAAAAAAGTGTAACTGCGGTATTGACACTGAATCCTTTGCATGCAACGCCAAAGTAATAAAAACATCCCCGTGCAGCGAAGTAAAAACATATTTTCCTTTACTTTATCTCCATCAATGCATTTGTCGGAGTTTAAAGAGTCCTCAGATAAAGCACATACCTCTAGCAGGGAGGCAGGAGAGTGCTGTGCTGTGCTGTGCTGTGCTGTGCTGGAGGATGTGATCCGGGCGCGGCTGCGGTGCTGTGTAGAGAGACAGTGAGTGAGAGTGAGAGAGAGAGAGACGCTTTCTGTCTCACAGCACTTCTTTCCCGGCTGAAGCGCCTCTGTCGTCTCCTTATGTTGCCCTCAGAGCCGCCTCTCTCACTTTTGGACACAGCTAATAGGAGCCGAGAGAGAGAAAGACTTTGGGGAAGCGCGCGATGTGTCCGTCTGCATATCGCTGCTCCAAACTTTTGTCCTGAGCTGTAACCGCCTTGGATTTTTATCCATGTACCGTTAAGCACTGACACCCCACTCCCCCCGCCCGCTTCCTTCCAATATGTCACATTAAGGATGCTATAGACGTCATCAAGTTTGCCTCCTTCCTCATCGATGCATCCGTCACCCCCCTCCCTACCACAACCACCACCACCTCCCCCCCTTAAGATGGAAGTTTACTTCCAAACTTTCTTCCTTTTTAAAACAAAAAAATGTGTGTGAATCCATGATGATGTGAGGCCAAAACGGATCAATCTGACTGGTTATTTCCCAGCGTCATCAATAAGTCCAATTAGGCTTTTATGATTATGACAGAACTGGGAAATGATCAGCTCTAGTTTCTCGTGACTGGATGGTTGTGATGGAAGAGGGTGGGGTGATGGTGGTGATGGGATGGGGGGGTCATACTTCCGCGGACCAAGTTCAAGGCCTCCTGGGAGTTCAGGAGCTGCTCAAATTGCGGCTTTCCCTGTTTTACAGTCACTTTTTCCTCTCTAATCTTTTCTAGTAACTGTTCAGTGGATGTCATGGTCGTGGTTTAATAGGTGCGCCTCTGCGCGCCTCCGTTAACATTGCTGAAATAAAGGAGGCATGTAATGTGATTTGGAGCCGGTGACGCAGGATGCCGGTTCACAGAGCCACCAGCCTACGTGGCTTCAGAAACGATCCGTTCATTTCACCCCAACATTGTTCCGAAATTGTCTGCATCGTTTTGATGCGTCGTTAAAACGAGAAAAAAAAAGCCTGGTAGCCATTTCTGTGATATATGTGACAATTAACCAAGGAGGCCTGACTCCCTCCACTCTGGTGGAGCCTCGTTTCTTTGGCAATAAGTCAAACCTATTTATGCTCTTTAATATGCTTCTTATTATTTCCTAATAAAACAATCAAATAAAATATCTGTTGAGTCTGGGCATTAATATTCATGGCTTATAAAATGGATGGATGGCAGCAGAGGACCCAAGTTATGAGACTTTTAATTTGGAGGCTGTGCGCCTGTAAAACCTCATTTGCTCGTCTGGTATGGGGCCTCGTTTTAATCACCGACTGCAGGTCAGTGTACCTTTTCATTTAGCTCGGTGCAGCACTGAATCACACCTATAGATGGAGAGTTTGCCAAAGAGGACAGAGACTCACGTCAGCGTTTTGTTTACTCTGACGCAATATGACGAACA